>CM068967.1:30935091-30945164 GCA_035128595.1 Eptatretus atami
CGGTAACAGTTTTCACAGATAGATTGCGTACACATTGAAAATGAATGTCGGAGGTCAGTAGTAAGAAAATTTCTCTGTTGATTTCAGGTCACTGTGCATGTGTGAGATGGCTAGTTTACCAACTAAACGCTTGAGGAGATCAACACCATCACCAAGCCCACATCCACCTGTTGATATGAAAAATGCAGCATTTGTCAGACGGATCACCACCTTAATACTACAGGCAGTGATACGGGCACAGAACGGATTGTTCAAGCAGCATCTATTCGAAGGATGTTGTGTATGATAGACTTCAGCAGGTCGACAATAGTAAAATTGTTTACCATGTTAGTAGTGAATGTTATAAACAATATACTCTGAAAAAGACCCTTGATAGGATTGGGTTAGCAGGCTGTAGTCGTCCGAATCTCCTGATCCAAGTACAACAGCAGGGCTCATCTAACTCAGATTCTAGGTCTAGGAGATCATCAACTGGCCTAGAGACTCTGCATGTAAGCTGATGATGTTGACATTTTCTCACAAAAGTGTGTGATATGTGGAAATGCCAAACAACAACATGATTACTCAAAAATTCGCATCTCAGAAAAAGGGAGGGCTGATGCCTTCCTGAAAGCAGCTTTGCTTCTGCAGGACGGGTATAATCCAAAACTTCAGATTGCAGGATGCAAATGCAGTATTCGGAGCTGACCTGTATAGCCATAAGACATGTATTCGGAACTATATAAGAAAAGGAGAAAAATCTCAGGGTCGCAAGCAGCTGGTCAGCGGAAGTTGGATATATTTCAGGATGTATTGAAAGATATAGAACCTGGATTGTACTCTGGGAAATGTCACGACCTGTCATTTGTAGCCGATCGTTGCAACATGTCTTCTAATGAAAAGCAACTGAACTACAAGTTCACAAACAGAGATGTGAAAATGTACCTAATCAGTGTGTACAAAAAAGAGTTGTCATTCTTTTGCCTCCAGGTTCTAGTAGGTTGCCCACTAGTTTTTCAGAGTGGGTGCTAATACACCGCAGGTACAATCAGGCATGTCAGGTGGAAATGATTGTGACTTGAACGCAGATGTTTTGAAACGTTGCGGCGGTTGTTACGGCAGTGCATTATGAAACATGACTTTGAACTTGATGACAAATTTTGTGATCTCTTGAATTAGAGGATGCTTACAATGCTATAGTCCTTCCAGATCAGGTTGGACATTTCTTCTCAGGATTGTTTGATGTTGATATTGATTGTGTGATGGAGAAGGCGCTGAGGCAAATCTGGAAGACTCTGAAATTGACTCAGAAACTGCTAAGCATGATAAGATCTTGTCTGTGTTCAAGTGATATTTTTATTTTGAACAATGGTAAAAACGTACCCCCTTCATATGCTGAATTCTGAAGCCGTTACAATGCCTGTAGGTCAAATTATTGGTATCAAGTCTCAATAGGTTTGGGCTGGCGGTAAGTTACGATGAAATCCTGCGTTATCATTCTGACATGGCATTATATGTTATTGAATCCATCAGGGTGGGGCCTCTTCCTAGTAATTTTGATAGTAAAGGTTTACCATGGGGCTTTGATATTTTTGATCACGAGGAAGGCACGTTGTCGGTATAGGGGTAGCCATGATACGGTAATGGTCCTAATGCAGGACAAACCTGAACTATGAATGGTAAGCCCAAAAGGTCAGAGACAAATGTATCAACAGGGATGGCAATTTAAAGAAGAACTAAGTTGCCAGGTTCTCAGGAATACTACAAAGTATCAAAGAAACCAACTCTTTCAACCTTGTATGAAGTTCTGAGGAGCATTTCAAGATGAATGAGGGTGAATATAAGCAGGTTAGGCAAAGGATGTAGCCTGGGTAGTAGGTAGGATGGACCTGCGTGATGATGGAGTCGGTGAGACCTGTGAAAAGCAGACCATGCCGTCCTGGAGTGCCTTTAACTCTTTGGTCACTAATGAGAACCTTCTGTAAAATAGTAGGGTTCTACGGGTACTACCTATCCAGTAACAGAACATGCAACGGTGTACACTGCGTTAAAAAACTTCCAGGAAATTCTTGGGAAACTAGAGCAGACCCCTCCCGGTGGCATGTGAGAGGGGTCTATCAGTTTGCTCGAACTTACAATGCAAAACCCACAGGAATTTGAAAACATAGTCTTAGTTTTAGGGTCTTTCACTTGATAAAGGTGCTCATGGGTGCAATAGGAAAGTTCATAGATGGAAGTGGGGCGGAAACTATCCTTACAGAGTCAAGGCTTTTGTCCTAATGTAGTACGATCTGTCATAGATGGTTCACATTATGTTCGTTCATTGAAAGGATTGATGCTTTTGGCTGAGAGCATTGAGAGTAACAGTGGCGAGGTTCTTTCAGTGCAAGGGTACGTCAGCTTACATGGATGAACTGGAGATGCTGAAGCTACTAAAAGATGCAGTGTCTGAAAAAGACAGAGAGCGGAGCAAACGTCTTCTTGATAGATTTGTAGACTCCTCGCGCATGATCGATGACTTCAATGCCTTTCGGTCAGATCTACGGAATAACTCTGAGACCTTTGTCTTCTGGGATACATTCGTTGAGATGGTTTCTATCCTTAAGGACCTCGTCAGAGCAGACCGGGAGGGAACTGGCAGTTACACCTTCAAAGCATCCAGTCCGCCCTGCCAATCTTTGCAGGATGTGACCGCACCAACTATTACCGATGGGCATCAGTCTACTTGGAGATATGCGGAGACTGCAGAAGGATGCACCAGACGTGTATGAGATTTTGCTGCCGGAAAGTTCAGCATAAAGAGGACTGCTGGAAAGTTCAATGCGATTGGAGCTGAATGTCCTAGAACAGGCCATCAATGGTCACGAAGAGTGCCAGTGGAATCATAGGTAGCACCAAGAAGAAGAAATTCGTTGCTCAGTGGGAATATATATCATGAAATGTTGGCAGTGGTCATATTTCAACGGCAGATCAGTGGTGTTTCACTCCCAAGTACTGAACTTACAGTTGGTCATGAGTTCATGTCTCGGCTACGTTGAATCTGAAAAGTTAGCTCGTGATGTAATAGAATACATCAAACAGAATGAAACCCGCAGGTGTGTCTGAAGCAGACATTCAGGTGGAGCAGCCAAAGTTGCACAACATTCTTACCCAAGAAATTGTGTCAAGTGAAATCCGTGATGATTCTGAATTTCAAGACGAAATCCAGCGATCTCTATGAAAAGTTCCGCCGTGAACGGTCGGTCAAAAAGGAAATCACTGTTTGACCCAATCCACAGGAATAACTTGAAGACATTCAAATCAATGAAACCAGAGAAAGGAAAGCAGCAGTTGGAGAACAGAAAGCAAAAAACTTGCTAAAGCTCAAAAGATATTTGACATTGCTAGAGTGAGAAATTATGATATGAGGAATGCTGAGGCATGACTTAATTGAGAAAAGCTACCTGTTTGATGAGAAAGGACTTATGTCGAAGCCAAATAAAAGTGAACTTTGCAAAGGCTTGGAGGATGAGCATTTAGACAAGAAGAAAGACTATCTGCCCCCAGATGAATGGAAAAAAGTGAAAACTGCTAGCATCGTTGATGTGATGTGTTGTTTACGCCAAATGAACACATCATCCTTGAAGACGTTTGGAGATCTTTGTGCACGGTTCCTACAGATGGCATATGGACTGAGTAAAGATTCACTCGTATTGACTTCGTCTTCGATACATACGTGGAAGGCTCCGTAAAAGACAGTGAACGTCAGAGAAGACAAAGGTGCAGTCCAATTGATTTGAATGTCATTTGTGAAGAGACACCACTGCCAGTTTCTATGGACGCTTTCTGGGCATCATCTGCGAACAAGTCAAAGCTCCAGGGACTCTTGAGAAACTATGTACTAGCACACCCAAGGCCAATGACTATATCGTTTTGAGTGGAATTGGATTCTCACAATATTGACCCATGTCAGGGCATTTTCAATGGCAGTGACCCAACCCTGTGCCAGATTTGGATCTCGACATTGAAGAAGGCGATGTGAGAACAATCCCACATGCACTTAATGCTACCAACTGCGGGGCAGAACGAGTTGTTCTGCTTTCTAATGACACAGATGTGGTAGTTCTTGGATTGCATCACTGGAGTATTATGAAGGCACATGGGTTAAAGGAATTGTGGATAAAGGCTGGCATTGCAACCACCACAGATATATTCCCTCCATACGTTGGCAACTAGAATGGGCCAGAGAAGTGCAAAGTTATCATCACCTTCATCACCTGACTGGATGTGACTCACAAGTAAATTCGGAACGAAAGCGGCGGGTTTGAAGCCCGCTGAGAAATTTCTCCAGAACTTTGCCAGGAATCCATATGATACAGATTTCAACCTAGTGGAAGAATTTTGGTGCAGGTCTATCCATTGAAAGCTCCAAGTGATTGTCAAACAATGGACCACCTCAGATACCACGTATTCCACCACAGTTCCAAAACAATCCTACTTCCACCAACCAGAAGATTGTCAGAGGCCATATTCAGAGGGCTGTCTATGTGTCGTACATGCAGACACACTGTTTGGATAATCCACATCTTGATCCCAAAGACTTCGTTTCTTTGAACAGGATGGCCTACTGCGTCCAGTGCGGGATCAAATTTTGCTGCCAGATCACTTTCCAATGCCATGCACATGCACTTCATGTGCAACAAAAAGTTGTTCCTGCGGGAAGCGTGCATCAGGTGCTGCCCTTACTGTCAATGCCAAGCTTCAGGCAAGGGGTGCAAGAATGTAGGATAGATCATCATGCAGAATAGATTCAATCAGATTTCACGGTGGTTTGAATGTCAGCTCCACTTTCATTAAAGAAACTTTCCTAGTTGTGAAACTTCAGTGAAACAGCAATGAGGTGTTTTTACTGGTTTAGTTTTACTCCTGTGGGTTTGCATGATAGCCCTGTGTCACCGGCAACTGATTTTCTTTGGTTATTTGAACAATTCTATATCAAATTGTTTAGCGGTAAAATGCTTAAAAACGGCATTTTTGCGATTTTCCAATATTTTCGGCTTGGGCCTGAGGGGTTAAAATATAAGTTTTTTTATTACATATTTAAAAACTTTCCTATGTAGTATCTACTAAGATCTGCAAATAAAAGTAAAACAGTTTACAACTGGGATTGGTGTAATTTTAAGTTTTTAAAGGCCCAGATTTTAAGCAAGTGTCAAATTAGGTCATTGCTTGACCTCTGGTGACTTGACCTTGACCCAATTTTATCTTTTTATTTTCATCTTTAGCATACCCTATAAGCTACATTTTGAGGGGTATTTCATGCAAATAGCTCATTTCCTTACTGAGTTATGAAGATTTGAATTTCCCCTACCCCATTTTTTTGCGGAAACTTTCAGTATGTTCGATAGCTACAAACCATCCCTAGCAAGATTACTGCCGGGTTACAGAATGTCTACCCTCGCTAAAATGATGCCCAGGTGATGCTCTTTCAGAAAATAGTGGGTAACTTAGGGGCTTTTTAGCATGCGAACACCCTTGGCTCCTGGAGTATCAAATTTCCTTGTGTTCCTTGTGAACCCCTTCTGGTGAAACTCCAAAATACAGGATCATGTTGATCCTTCACTCATTCGCTCTCTTACCCCCCCCCCCCACTTGTTGGACTGTGGACCCAACTTCCACATTCCCTTCAATCTTATTCTTCCCTGCGGATCTTCAAGAAAGCTGTTCACTACCATCTCAGATCATCCCGACCCCCATCCAAAACCATGATCCTTTCTACCCCCGTTAACTCCCCCCACCCCAAGCCCACCTCCTTCCAAATTTCCAGTTTTTCGTTCCTGAGTTTCCTTTTCTGTATCCATCTTGTCCACCCCATGTAGCCTTTCCTACCCCTCATTCCTTCAATTATCCCCTCTCCCTATTTTATCCTTCAACCCTGCTGTTGATCCTCTCTCTCGACTGTTCCTTTTATTCTGTTGCATCCTGATCGATTCGATGTTATAGCTAAGCCTGGTGTTGGCTTAGTGGTTCGGGTGGCAGGATTGGGGTCTTAAGGTCCTGAGTTCAAGCCCTGTTGTCCACTGAATTTACACCAGGTGGGGTTGACTCAGCCTGCCATCCTACTGAGGTTGGCGTAATGAGTACCAGTGTACTGGTAGAGGGGCACAGCATCAGCAGCATAGTCGTGCCCCAACAAAATGACAGCTACCCGGCAGCCAATCTGCCATACGCAAGCAGAAGTGTTATAGCTCTTCCACTCGTCTTAACTCTGTATACAAACAATTAATAAACTGGAAGGGCTCTCGGAAGAGTGCATACCTCCACCATGCAATGCCTGATCCACGAGAACGTATCGGGCCCAACACACTTTTGAAATAACCCGCTATATATCATTTTTGGCCCAATCTTTGAATGGTGAAGAATCACTTTAAAAATTCAAAAACTGTCGTATCCGAATCTTCTCCAAAATCTAATCAGTTTGTCATTGTCACATACCCAACCACTCCACCAAATTTCATCTGGATCCATCCACAACTTTTTGAGATATCCTACACACAAACAAACAGACAAAACATCAAACAAACAAGAAAAAGATGTCGTGCAGAGCACGATACTTGCAAAATCCACCCCCCCCCCTCTCCAAAGGTTGCCATGGATACATCAAATTGTCCATTTCATTAAGATTAAAATTCACAATATTAATCAAAGTTCAGGTCACTCGGGTGAAAATTGATTATTTTTCAGATTGAAATTGATGATTTTAGGAGTTTTACCTTGAGTTGATCTTTGACCATTTGACCTCAAAAATAGTTGCTTTCCCAATTCAGTGATGGACTATGTTCAACTTTCAAGTTAATAGGATGTAATTTGACGATTTTTCAGTTGAAAATTTGATGATTTTAGAAGTTTTTACCTGGAGTTGACCTTTGACCTCAAAAAATAGTTGTTTCCCAATTCAGTGACGCAATATGCAAATCTCGTTCAAATTTCAAGTCAATCGGATGAAAAATGACGATTTCAGAAATTTGACCTCAGGATGACCATTGACCTTTGACCTCAAAAATTGGCTTCTCAGTTTAGAATTGTGTCATGTTGGCGACAAACAGACAAACAGACAACAAAAAAACCAATGTCACCGTAGGGTGATCCGTATCTTGCCAAAAGGTGACCACGTGTGACTTCTTTAAGGTCACACTGAGGTGAACAGAGCTGCTATCACCAGGAGCGACTCCTTGAGGAATATCTGCCTACGAGAGATTCCGATGAGAATCGTTCTACAGAGTAACCATGAAAAATATGCGTTTGCCTCATAACGTCACCAAATCACGTCATAATGTCTCAAGCTTGATATATCTAGAAAGCACTCATCGAGGCGTTCAATTTGAGGTACTACACGATATGGTTCCTAAAACTTGAAAATTTGACCTTGGGGTCAAATATGTTTGACCTTAGGCGTAACCATGAAGGTCAAGGCCAATCGCCACCAAAATTAATCAGCTGAATGCCAGACCATGAACTATATTCCCATGAAGTTTGAAGACGATCCGATCAAAATTACTCCAAAAATAAGGGTTTCGTCGACTCCCCTGATTTGCCCACAAGTGACCTTGACCTTTGACCTCGACCTTCAAAATTTTATGCGCTGAAAGGAACCTCTATAGGCCTCTGATATGCGAAGTTACAAAATTTTCCAATGAAAACTGTGCTCTGCAGAGTGATTTATACGTGATTACAGATAAAAAAAAAAACAACAGCAAAAAAAAACACATGAAGGTCAAGGCCAATCGCCACCAAAAATTAATCAGCTGAGCGCCAGACCATGAACTATCTTCCCATGAAGTTTGAAGACGATCCGATCAAAATTACTCAAAAAAATAAGGGTTTGTCGATTCCCTGATTTGCGACAGTGACCTTGACCTTTGACCTTGACCTTCAAAATTTTATGGCCTGAAAGGGACCTCCATAGGCCTCTGATATGCGAAGTTACAAAAATTTCCAATGAAAACTGTGGTCTGCAGAATTTTTTTTTCGTGATTACAGACAAACAAACAAAAAAACAAAACAAAAAAAAAATAATATAAAAATAAAAAAAACATACAGACTGAACAACATATCTTGCAAAACTTCGTTGGGCAAGATAACAACAGACAGGGGTGAAAACATCACCTCCTTCCACCCTCGGGCCAGAGGTAAATATATATATAAACAAGCCGGTAGGCGACATGGCTGCTCGCTCTAGATGGAAAGCTGGCCTACGCGACTAGCCGATATTCATGTACATGCTATCAATCAATTTAGCACAATAAATATGATTATCACAGCCCTCTTAGTTTGCGCCCAGAAACCCGCCTTGTGAAATTTCAGGCATGTTTCCAAAGAGACTTAACAAATGGCAGCCCTGGTAATTCCATTTATCTATTCGCTAAAGATTTTATTTTTTTATTATGATGCTGTAAAGACATTCTCTTGGGCACAAAAAAACAGGTCCCTCGGAGGTCCAGTTTCGGAGGTATTGATTTTTTTGTACAGTCCACAATAAGTGTACGATTACGATAAAGTATTTTAGCTGTTGCTAACTGTCAGGTATCCATATCAGGTGGTGGCCACATATTGTCCATATTTAAACATTAAATCATTTAACCATTCAGTATTGCATTAACCAGGTGCCTGGATTCAAACCATTGTCCTGGCTGCTTCAAATTGTGTCTCCAAACCTTTTGCTTTCACTTCGAATCAACTGTGGTCCACCTTCGCTTGTGAAACACGGGCTGCGGTGAACCGGTTGAAACGGGGCAAAGCTCCAGGGATCTGTGGCATCCATGCTGAACTTCTCAAGGCTGGTGGAAATGCTGCACTCGTGTCGTTGCATGCAGTTTTGTGCTCTGCTGGAACACAGGCATCATCCCAACTGATTGGAAGAGGGCCTTGTTGTTCCTCTCTGGAAAGGGAAGGGTGATCGCCAAGACTGCAACAACTACCGAGGGTGACGCTGCTCTCAGTGCCGGCAAGGTCTTTGCTCGGATAATTCTTGATAGGGTTCGCCACCATCTGCTTGAGACCAGCGTCCAGAGCAGTCAGGCTTTACACAAAGAGGTCAACGATTGACCGTATCCTTGCTCTTCTGTGTCCTCACCGAACACAGACGAGAGTTTCGCAGGGCTGCTTGCAGCCTATGTTGATCTCTGTAAAGCGTCGATTCAGTGAATCGGGATGCCTCTGGAGGATTCTTGTCTTCGTGGGGTGCCACCAAAACTGATCGATCTGATGTCTGAACTCTACTCTGTACTGAGAGTGCTGTGAAGTGTGTGGTACCATCTCTGACTTATTTCCAGTTATTACTGAGTTCGTCAGGGTGTGTACTGGCCCCCACACTTTTCAGCACTTGTATGGACTGGATTTTAGGGAGGATGTCGGAGAGATCAAGCTGCGGTGCATCGTTTGGAATGTCAAGATCCGGACCTTGATTTTGCAGATGATGCAGTCATCTTTGCGGAGACTTTAGATATCCTTTGGGGCCCTCGAGGTGCTGAATGAGGAGTCGGAGCCGCTGGGATTACGGGTTCTTGGGTCAAAACTAAGATCCAGGCTTTCGTGACATCTTTGATGCTGCTGTCCTGTCTGTGTCTTGTTTGTGGGAGGATGTGAGGTCGTGGAGAGATTCACTTACCTCGGCAGCGATATTCATGTCTCTGCTGGCTGTGAGTCAGAGGTCAATAGACGTCTGGGTCGGGCCTGGGGAGTCATGGATTCACTGGATCAGATGGGTGTGCGCTGCCGTACCTTGTGCGGGAGGACAAGGTCCGAGTCTTCAGGTCCTGGTACTTCCAGTCTTGCTCTATGGATGCGAGACTTGGACTCTGACCAAGGATCTGAGACGGAGACTTAATTCCTTTGGTACCAGGTCTCTTCGGAGAATCCTTGGCTATCGCTGGTCGGATTTTGTGTCCAACGAGGCGGTTGCTGAGAGGACTCGATGAGATTTGTTACCCTGCATAGTCCGTGAGCCGTCAGTTGCGGCTGTATGGACATTGGCTCGTTTCCTGACGCTGATCTGCTCACCAGATTCTCTCAGCGAGGGAGTCTCATGAGTGGAGGAGCCAGTGGGCCGACCACTA
>CM068967.1:30947799-30963456 GCA_035128595.1 Eptatretus atami
ATTGTTTATTCCAGTGCGGAGTGTCAACAAACGGCTGGAGAACTCTGTTATGGCTGATTCACCCGAGGGCTGTAGGGAGGGGGAAAGCCCATTTTGCCAAGTTGTTTCTTCTTTGTCTTGTTTTCTCCACCCTGTAATAGGTTTTATATATATGCATTTTGGAGAATGATTCTTCAGAGTGTGTGTGATTCTGAGGCTTGACCCACTGTTGGTCGATCCTGCACCACATCTCCGCATGCGAGTGCTCAAATAACCGCACATTCGAGTATCCTCAGTTGACTCACCTCAATTCTTGGCCGGGATTGAAAGGCTTCACACTAAGCAACGGAGGTGTGCAAAGCAACCATTCATTTTTGTGTACATGCTAGCCACATTGTACACATTTCACCCAAGTTTCATCAAAATCAGACTCTTTCTCTAAGAGATATTCGCAATTAACCATTCTGAAATGTTCGACATGTACTCGCCCAAAACCTATCTCCTCCTACAAATATTTTGTTAGCTGCAAATTGGCATGAAGGGAGCTTGATAGATTGCGCACAGAACTCTAAGCTTCGATTTTCGATTTTTTTGGGGGGGATTTTTTGACCACTTTAAAGGGCCGTTGCTATGCCGTTGCTAGGGCCGGGGTCCCATATTCGAAAGCACACGATTCCCAGAAATTTTGGTCCTACCTACCAAATTTCATTGGAATCGGTTGAGTGGTTTAGCCCCGAGGCTTGACCAAAGTTTCGCGGACAGACAGACAGATGTAAATGTCCAGAATAAGGGTGCTCTAAGAGCTGCCAACAAGACGAATCCCTTCCTTACCCAACCCTCTTCCTTGCTAATTTCCTCCTTCTCTCTTTCTCATCTGTTCCTGTTACCTTATCCCCTTGCTGGTTTTGCCCAATTGTTGCCCCACTACCCCCATTGTTAATTCAGCCTTGATCTTCCACAAGCCTCGCTCTGGAGTATAAAACAAGAAACTGCCACTGTTGTGTGAAAATGCTGACCATGGTAATGATGGCAAATGTTAAGCTTGGTTATGGTTATGGTAAATTGGTTATGGTTATGGTAAATTAGTTATGGCACTCGTTAAATTGGTTATGTAGAATCACGACAGAGGAGGGTTCAAGATAAAATGGGAAAAGGTGTTTTGGAGAAATGATGGGTCAGAATAGTGAGGCTTCTCCTTCGCACAATTTGATGTCCACGGTCACTGGAGAGAACGGGAGTCTTGCGAGGAACCAGTGAGTCCCAAACTGATCGTGGCGGGGCCCAATCGGGCAACTCAACCAGCGAGCCAGGTGGGGGGCACGCCACCTCAATGATTCGAGTCACTGCAGGTGCTTGTGCTTCCTCCTGGGTTAGGGGAGGTTTATCCGGAGAGATAGGCTCGAGAGGGAGTAGAAGAACCAAGGGGGTAAATATAGCTTCGAGGAATCCAGTATACGAGGGAGAATAGATCGATCGAGTGGGGAGATACACTCAATTGGCTGAGGACAGATTAGGGCGAAGCTGGCTGTCTTGCCAGCCGAAACCTGCATGCCAAGACCATCAACACCGACAAATTACCATCCACCTGCCGGCATCTCGAAGTACGAATTCACACAATACATTAGATACGTATCTCTAGGCCGACATATGAATCCTTAACTCGCACGCACCATATAAATTACGTCCCCATCGCCATTGGCGCGCTTAAAGCGTCCTGCGCATGCGCACAGATGCATTGTGGGGGCGATCGCGTCATTTCGAAAGTCATCGTCTTGTATCGATTTATCAATCTGTGTATAGCAGCCATGGCGGTATTGTTAGTCGCAGCATTATATATTACGGCGTCGAAGGGATTTTTATTTTATTTTTTCTCCCTTCAGTTCATTTCACATCTTCTTTACATTCGTGCACGTACTGACGGTCCGTGACGTTTCATTATGAAACGTCACAACGTGCTTACGTCATTTCCTTAGGTGACGTGGATGTGATTTTTTTTTTCACGTTGCAAAAATCGGACGGCAGTGTTTTGATACACACCTTTTGCGTTGGTTATATTTTAACAATCGACGGAGTTTATCAAAAGTAAACCTCTTTTTTTGTTGCAGTGTTCATAATCGGCTGTCTTCTTCTTTCTTCGAGCCATCCGTTTCGATGAATATAAATAAATAAATACATAGTTCACAAGTGCGTTGAGGAAATATTCCAAGTACAATCACGGCCGGAAGGAAACGTGAAGGGGAAGGAGTGAGGTAGTTGCGACTGAAGAGATGGTGTGTTAAAAGTGGTTCACCTTGGCGCCACAGAGCAACATCGCCCTGAATTCGAGGCGTTCCCGTCTCAATGTAAGGAGGACGGACGGAGAGAGCGGGAATGTACGTTGTGCTACATCGAGTACACGGCGGGATTATTATAGACATGAGGAAGGGGGTGAAGGGAACGCGACACCGTCTGTGTTCGCGGTGCACGAATTGTAGTGTCTGAAGTCCGGGAGATTACACGAGTTACACAGGAGACTAGTTGAGTGGGTCATGGTTACCTGTAACCTGTGGTAACACCGTTGATGTGCGTGACATTCAGGATCCTTCTGGTTGCTGCTTGTCATGTAGATCCAGATTAATAGGACTTTGTGACCTCGACCGTGCTGTCCTCTTTTTTTTTTTTATGCAGAGCATCCATCATGGCGGACCTGTATCGAGGGGAGGAGGTCTGCCTGGCCCAGCTGTTTCTGCAGACGGACGTGGCGTACGCTTGTCTCAGTGAGCTGGGTGAACTCGCCCTGGTGGAATTTCGAGATGTGAGTCGTGGTTATTATTCACTGGGAATGTTTTGAGAGGTGTTTCTATTTTTGTATGTTTCCTCAAGTTCGTTGTATACACACACCTGTAGCTGCGCAGCAGCTATTGGGAAGGTGTGTGGTTATGATGCATTGCCATGCTCCTCTACAGACAGTCAGGGGTCAAAGCAGCTAAGTGTGAGCCAAATTGTTTCAGAAGTCGTAAAAAAAAAATCAATTTTCATGTACAGTGAAGTTGTTGCAGCATAAAAAAAAAAATCCAAGATTCACTGAACATTTTGCAAAAAAAAAGTTTATAAAAAGGATTGGTCATCACAAAATGTCATCATTTTCAAAATAGGGTAGGATTTTTTTTGATTTGGTCAGGCTGACATGCTAGTTTTCAGCTCGAACAACAGCAACGTCAGCTCTAATGATTGGTCCAGGACAAAAAGATTGTAGTTTCGGGGTTTTATAGCTTGTACCATTGTTTCATAATGCTATGTGAACCATTGTTTAAAATGACATGTCAGCTCATCGATGACTGTCATTCGAAGGGTCAAAAACCAAAATGTCCAGAAATGATAACCTGAATAAAATACTGCATCAATGCTATCAGTAAGCTTAGTAATATAATCAAAAGCATTTATTATGGAAAATAACATGAATTACACAGAAAAATCACCTTTCTGAAATGTGACGGACCGGTGGAGAAATTTTCATCGGATTATATTTTCACTAATAGGGGGAATAAGGGAATGATACTTGGTCAGATTAATCACTCCCATTGTATTTGAGTATATAACCAACAACAATTTAATTGCCATGTTATTAGTCTAAACTATTGACTGAAATGCAAAATGTGACGGACCGGTGGAGATTTTCACTGCCCAAACCCAATTTGCTAGCCGAGTCATATCAGTTCCCTAATCCTGATGGTACCTAGCATGAAAGTTTACTATTACTCGAAGAACTTTCAAGCAATATCATTAGAAAAATATTATTTTCTATCGGATTGTACTCAAGGGAATTTATTGGCACCAATAAGAGCCTTCTAGTGTGAAAATGGTCAATTTCGACGTTTTCCTTCAGTTCACATGGATAGACCCTTTTCGAGCTGATCCAATTCTATTTTCAATAATATTGGGCTATTGTCAACTGGGAACCAAGACTAGCATAAGCAATGGAAATAATAATGTCAGCCCTACAAGAAATCATTAATTTACAAATGTGAAAATAAAACAGGCCCTTATTGACAACTTCATTACAAATTCCCAGAGTGAGCACATGAAGGACTCGATATAGACCAGGAAGCCATACATTTTTTTTTTATAGATTTTCAAACGCTTGTTTAGAATATCTCCTCCAAAATTTGTTTAGTAAACTATTTAGGCACACTGATCACTTTCTACAATGAGGGTTCCCTGAAACACCGTGGCTCACACTTCCTGCGTTGGGCCTCAGGTCAACTTGCAGTCCTTACCCGAGACCCAACCACCGCGTCACAGCTTTTAATTTCCCGGGTGAACAACTGTTTAGACGAGGTAAGGGCATGCATGGATTGATGCTAACTTTCTCCAACTCGATGGCAGCAAGATTGAAGCTATAGTTATTGGATTCCTCATCAGACGAAATTTTTTTTTGGGCAACAACCATATTTTAATTAATGGGCTTGTCATTGCACCTTGAAGCCTGGTGTTGGCTTAATGATTAGGGTGGTGGGCTTGGGATCCTCGGATCCTGAGTTCAATTCCTGCTCGGCTGTTGAATTAATACCAGGTGGGGTTGACTCTGCCTGTCATCCTTCCGAGTCGGCAAAATGGGTGCCAGCTTGCTGGGTATCCTGTGTCGGAGTGGCGACCCATCCAGGATTATGCCTAATAGTCAAGGAGATTGCTTAGGCAGCACCAATGCTCTGCACAGAGTATGGTCCTGATAGATGGATGGATTACACCTTCCTCCTTGGTTTCTAATTTTAGTGTTACATTTGATCCATTTCTGTCTTTGGAAACCCACATCAAGAGAGTTTGTCAAACTTCATTTTTCCACCTCAGAAACATTGCCAGATTGAGATCTTCCTTCAAGCTACCTGATGCTGAGAAGCTCGTGCATGCATGCCTTTTTCTCTTCCAGGCTCGATTACTGTAACTCACTCTTTGTTCATCTACCTGACAAATCCCTTCAAAAGCTTCAATAAGTTCAGAATAGTGCTGCACGGGTTTTATTATCAAAATGAAGAAAATGGAGCACATCACTCCTGTGTTGACTTCCTTGCACTGGTTGCCAGTGAAACATCGAATCAAGTTAAAAATTTTACTTTTGGCTTTTAAGATCTTACGTGGCACCAGCTGCACATATTGGCAAAGTTTACTTGGCCATTACACGCCCACCACAACACCACTTCAGTCGAGCACTGCTGGTCTCCTGTCTGTGCCCAGGATGCGGTTTCGCACCATGGAGGATTGGGCTGTTTGCTCGGTCCGCACCCTGACTGTGGAATAAGCTCCTAGATCGGTGATCTTCACTATTTTTTAGGAGGGGCACTTTTGCCGATAAGACATCAGTGTGAGAGCCACACACCACCTGTCAGACTCCAAAATGGCTGCTATTAGGCCCCACCTTGACATACTTTTTTTTTCCGTTGTGGTTGACTGAGTTACAAGCATGTTACTTTTATGCATCGCATTGGAACACTCATTTGAACCCATTAGTCAATTTGATAGCCTTTATGGTGGATTAATGATGGGGCGTTTTCACATTTATGTATTATCGACCGCGCGGGTCATTCCAGTCAAATCATCAAAGAATCTGCCGTCATCTCTCAGATTTTTGTAAAACTTTGGGAACCAATTGGGACCCATGAAAAACGGCAAGAACTCAAATATTTTTGCTAACAGCCTCTTATAATTAGTGAGATACAGACTAACGAACTTTGGACTAATTAGCGACGACGTCGCGAATTCAAATGGTCATATTCTAAAAGTATAACACTAGAGAGCTGGTTTTGGTGTCATTTTAAAAGGATTTTCATGCCTATGAATTTGTCTGGGCAACATTTTCCTACTCCAACCACAAAAAAAAGTTATCACAAAATATAACTTCAATCGTGAATCCAAAAAATGTATCCTTCAAATTTCCTCAAATTCATCCCAGCAGGTACCTTATGATGTCAAGAAGCTTCCACATAAGTTTTGTGATGGGCACTCCATAGTTTCTGAGATATGAGCAATAATGTACATGTACGTATGGCAATATAGGTTCGAAAATCAGCATTTGTAATGTATTATACAATCATTCTAACCTAGCCATGACAGGGAACACAGGGAACGACCATCAATTGCTTTGAAGTATCATATACTTTCATTTTCAACTGCGCCTGAGGGGAAGAAACAAGTGCTGCTGTTGCTGCATTGAAGAGGAAATTGAAAGCCTAAGTCAGGTTAGTGACACTGTGTACTTGAACTCACTTATTGATTGTAATACATTACAAATGCTGATTTTCGAACCTATATGCCATACGTACATGTACATTATTGCTCATATCTCAGAAACTATTGGAGTGCCCATCACAAAATTTATGTGGAAGCTTCTTGACATCATAAGGTACCTCTGGGATGAATTTGAGGAAATTTGAAGGATACATTTTTTGGGATTCACGATTGAAGTTTATATTTTGTGATAACTTTTTTGTGGTGGGTAGAAAATGTTGCCCAGACAAATTCATAGGGCATGAAAATACCTTTAAAATGACACCAAAACCAGCTCTCTAGGTTTATACTTTTAGAGATATCGCCATTTGAATTCGCGACGTCGTGCTAATTAGTCCAAAGTTGTTAGTCTGTATCTCACTAATTAAGAGGCTGTTAGCAAAAAATATTTGAGTTCTTGCCGTTTTTCATGGGTCCTAATTGGTTCCCAATTACAAAATCTGAGCGAGAGCAGATTCTTTGATGATTTGACATGGAATGACCCGCGCGTCAGGGGCTGCACTTTCAGCCACCAGGGGCCGCCAGTGGCTCACGGGCTGCACAATGAAAAACAGGGTCCTAGATGATCTGAAGGGATCCAGTTCTATTTCACTTTTTAAATTTAGGTTTAAAACACAGTTTTATTCCCTTGCTTTTAAATATCCTACTTTGTGAAAAGGATTGGTCAAGGATGTTACTATTTCTATTGTTTGTAAAATTTCCCCCATTCATTGGTCTATCTATGACGTAATATTGTTGCGAATCTGGAAGCCATGAGCACACAACATACAGGTCCTATAGATTAGTTATATCGGTAAGTATGTGTTTTATAGATAGCTCCCGCCCCTTGTCTAATGGGTGAATAAATGTCCATGCGCTGTGATTTATCTTTATAGTTAGGATTCCCCTTTAATGAAAAACCTCTTCTTCAACGTCAGCCGCAAAATGCCCGTTAGTTGCGGACACGCTGAAGAACAGCAAACCCTCTGCTCCCGGCATCCTCCGTACGCTTGCTGAAATTCGGGTGTGTCAGAATGCATTCACGAACCGAATTCCTTGCGTAATATGGGCGTAACTTGACTCGCGGGGGGGGGGGGGGGGGGGGGGGGGGGGGAAATGGAATGCGGCAGCCCCCACCGACGGCCAATGAGTCACGCCGGAAGCAAGGTGGCCCTGAGAGGAATAAGAAGGGAACCCTCTGCTTGGTTTCAGTGAGTGGGGCTCGTTCGGCTGGCTCTTTTTGGTTCGTGGAGCTCTTCGTGGTCTCTGCTTGGTTCCCGGCTTGGTGCGACTTCTTGGCTTCATCTTGGTCGGTGGTTCTACGGGGAAGCGACGCATCGGGTCGGGAAGGATCAGCGCCTTGTCTCACCAGCATGTGTTCTGGAGCACGAGGGGATCCGCCGGAGCTCGGAAAGGATCGTGGCTCGCGGTGGTTGGGTCCAGCTCGCCCTCGCTGGTGCCCGGTCCAAACAGCTTGAAGACCACACGAGGTGGGAAGGTCCAAGACAGACCCTGGGCTTCAGCTCACCTGTCCCTCTGAGCTGAAGTCCGCAATAAAGGCATCAGCCACCATTTCTTGGGTGTGTGTGTGTGTGTGTGTGTGTGTGCGTATGTGTGTCTGTCCGTGGGCCCGTCTAATAAGTAGAAAACTTAAGTGCTTTGTGTGCTGTATATATTGCATTGCATTTCTTATATTTGGTATAGTTCTGCTCTTCTGTGTTCCCTAGTTCCTCATTATTGCATTATAAATAAATATCCCCATTTGTTGAATGTTCTCAGCTTGTCGAGTCCATTCTTGCATTGACTGAGCATGTCGCGTGTGAGGGATTAGCTGGCCATTGCTGTTGTCACAGGATAATCGGGTCCGGCGGTTCTCGGTCGATTAACCTCGAATCCGCAACGAACTGGCGCGCGAGCACCCTAAGCGCGGCTGTTCCGTACCGGAGTTCCGTCGAGGTGGGAAGTTTTGCTCGTGAAATCGGTTAGATGCGCCGACGTAGTCTCTAGGTTTTGAAGATTGGCAATACCTATACCACGTGTGGAAATATACTCTGTCCAAACAAGACCCTCGACTCCGGGACATTCGGCGACGTGATTCTGATCTCGGCAGGAGGCGATTTCGGATCGAGGCCGACTTAGCGGCTCTGTTGGGCAGTCTTCTGCGCCGACGTTCCCGGCATTATGACACACCACCCTTACTACATAACCAAGGCTCTATCCCCGGTCCCCCCGACAATTGACTTTTCATATCTGTCATTTTAGCAATTTATGTATGTTTATTTACATGTTTGTTTTTATTTTCATTTATATTGATTATTTTTAAAATGTATTTGATTCTACTCTACTTTGATTCTGTATCTTATTTCCATTTAATTACTTATAGTAGTGTTACTTTGCCATACTATTTTTGTTTTTCTCCTTCCAGCACTTTGAGATTTCTTGTGTTTGAAAAACGACTATATAATATAATTTTATTATTACAGTACGGGCCTTATGGCCGGGCCCGTAGATCGCATAGTATATGCTGAGTATAAAACGTGACTGCAGTGGGGCATATTTCATTAATCGGACCATCGTATATAAATATGGCATACTGGGAAACTGGGACATAATTCAGATCTCCAGCGTCAATTGTATCGTACTATCAAATGAAGAGAATGTGTGAGCCTGCTTTCTGCCCCCCGCTTCCCCCCCCCCCCCCTATGGTCTCGCCCCTCCCTCCTTTCCGCCCTCCTCTCTCTCCCGGCCTCTCTCTTTTTGGTGTGTTGTGATTAATGTGACGCCCTTCTCACCCCCCTCTTTCCCCTCTCCGCTCTCCTCTCCGCGCTTCTCGTGCCTCTCCTCTTCCCCCCTCTTTCCCCCCTCTCTCTCCCTCTCTTCTCCCCCTACCTCTTCCCCCCCTCTCTCTCCCCTCCTCTTTGCCATATCCAGACAGCCCTCCAAACCCCCGCGGACCCAACCCCGCCCTCCTCTCTCCCCAAACACCTCATCTGGTCCCCTCTTCTCCCCTCATCGTTCCCTCCTCTTCCTTCCTATCCTATTCCTCTCCCGATCTCCCCTCCTCTCCCTCTCTTCCCCTCTCTTCCCACTGTTCTTCTGTTACTTCTCCCCCACCTTCTCCGTTCGTTCCCCCCTTTTCTTATCCCCCCCCCCCTTGCTCCCCCATCCCCTCTCTCCCCCTACATATTCCCTCCCCCCCCCCCCCCCCTGCACGCCCTCTTCCCTCCCTCTACTTCCCCCCTCCCCCCCCATCTCTCCCTTCCCTCCCCCTCCTCTCCCCCCCCCCCTCCCCCGCCCCCCGGCCGCCTGGAATCCGTCCCTCTCCCCAATCCTCCCCCCCCCTCCCCCCCCCCCCCCGCCCCCCCCCCCCCCCGCCCCTTCTCTCCCCTTCCTCCCCTGCCTTCTCATCCCCCTCTCTTCCCCCTCTCTCCCGGCCCCCCCTAGTCTCACCTCCTATTCCTTTTATCCTCCTCCCTCTCCTCTCTCCCCTCTTCCCCTCCTCCTCCCTCCTTCTCTTTTCCCCTTCCGCCTTTTTTTCCCCCCCCCCCGCACCCCCCCCCCCGCTTTTCACCGGCCTGCCTCCTTTGTCCTCTTTACTTTACTCATCACCATCACCCCCCCTCCCCCCTCTTTCTCCCCCCTCTTTTTCCCCCCACCCCCCTTTCTCCCCCCCCCTTTCTTTCTTCCCCCTCTTTCTCCCCCCCCTCCCCCTCTCTCTCTCCCCCCCTCCTCTCCCCCTCTCCTCCCCCCTCTCTCTCCCCCTCTCTCTCCCCCCTCTCTCACCCCTCTCGCCCCTCTCTCTCGCCCCCCCCCACTCCACCCCTCTCCTCACACCCCTCTCTCCCTCCTCGCTCTCTCTCCGTCCCCACTCCCACCCCTCTCTCTTCCCCCCTCTCTCCCCCCCGTCTCGCCCTTCCTCTCTCCCCCTCCTCTCTCGCCCCTCTCTCTCGCCCCCACTCTCACCCCCTCTCGTCCCCCTCTCTCGCAGATATTGTGGACAGATAAATGGCCGTAACTTGGAACGCTCCGTTAATATCAAACCTTTAAAAGGCACATCCGCGGTCCCCAGCAATATTACTGGCAAGTTTCAATCAGATCGGACCGTCAATCGTGCAAAAAAAAAAAATAATAATAAATACATAAATAAACATTAATTGTGACGTCATTCGTGATGTCATAGCACCGTGTCTTGTCATTGTCGACAGATAAATGGCCGTAACTTGGAACTGCTTATCCGATTAATATCAAACCTTGAAAAGGCACAATCCACGGGTCCCCAGCAATATTCCTGGCAAGTTTCAATCAGATCGACCGTCAATCGTGCAAAATTTTAATAAATAATAAATAAATAAATAAATAAACATTAATTGGACGTCATTCGTGATTCATAGCAACGTGTCTGTCATTGGTCGACAGATAAGTGGCCATAACTTGGGAACCGCTCGTCATCGATATCAAACCTCGAAAAGGCACATCCGCGGTCCCGGCAATATTCCTGGCAAGTTTCAATGAGATCGACCGCGTCGTCCGAAACGCGTCGCAGACAGACAGACAACAGAAGACAGCACACGAGATTGCTGGAATTATAGATAGATAAGGCACCTGCGACGACAACCCTGGGCAGATTGCCAGTCTATCTCAGGGGTGTTTGTTAGGGTAGGAATTTGGCATTGGTCAAGGCTGCTTCAACCTGTGGCTGCTTGGCTGCATCATTTATTTCGGAAAGTGTGGCTGTGCCGCTGATGCATTGCGCCCTGCTAACAGTAACCTGGTACTCGTTTTACTGATCTCAGAAGGATGACAGGCTGAGTCAACCCACCTGGTGTTAATTCAACAGTAAAAAAACAGGGGCTCAAACTCAAGACCATAAAATCTTAAGCCAGCCATCTTAAATGTTGAGCCAACACCAGGCTTCGACACATGATGACACCTACCCTTTATGCCACTGTGGTAGTTTTAGATTATGACATTATGCTTTAAAGCCCTTCTGAGGGATGAAAAACTACGAATTGATGGTGTTCAACATCCTGTCTACGAAGCATCAGGGTGACTGTTTATCACCTCGTCAGGAATCAAACCCACAATATACAGCATAAGAGTCCTTCAGCTTCCGCTCCCCTATCCTGTCAGCCCCTACCTATGGTACTGCCCCACAATCCTACTCTTAACAAAGTTGTCCAATGTAACTATTGCATTTTTGCGTCTAATTTAACCACAAGTTCGTTTTGTACATTGAATGTGTGTAGTAGGAAAATGAGAGCTCGCGCACAAGATTTGCGTGCCAAAGATGGACCGAGGTTATGTTTTCACCCCTGTGTGTCTGTCTGTCTCTGTTTTTCTGTCTGTGAGCAGGATATCTCAAAATGTTATGGATGGATTTGGACAAAGCTTTTATGAACAGTTGGGTCTGTGACAAGGATAAATTAATTGGATTTTGGTGAAGGTGCGGATGTGGATACTCGTTTTTTTTGTTTTTTTAAAAGTGATTCTTCACCATTGAGAGATGGGGCCAAAACAATGTATAGCAAGATATTTCAAAAGGTTGTGGACGAGTTATGACAAAACTTGGTGGATGAATCGGGAAGGTGAAAGAACAAGCTGATTAGATTTTGGTTAAGATCCAGATCCGGCCTATCATTGAGATACAAACCATAAACTGTTCAGCCTGGCGTAGGTATTTGCCCTACCGAGTGCCGTTCAAGTTGATATTGTTCTGCTTCTCATTGCAGTTGAATTCTGATGTGAATGCATTTCAGCGGAAATACGTTTGTGAAATTCGAAGGTGTGAGGATGTCGAGAGGATTATTGGTGAGAATGAATAAAACATCAATGTTTGAAAACAAAAGTTTTTTTTTTCTTTGCTTATTGAAATTATTTTGCCAATTTATCGACATGATTATGGTGTAAATGTTTGCTGCAGCTTATATAGAAAACGAGATTGAGAAAGCCAACATCGACATCCCTGATCTTGAGGGGAATCCTAAAGCTCCTCAACATCGGGAATTTCAAGACATTAAGGTACCTTGGTTGCCTATTTATTTATTTACTTACTTATTTACTTATTTACTTATTTATTTACTTACTTATTTATTTACTTACTTATTTATTTACTTACTTACTTTTTTTTTTAACCTCCACCCACCCTATGATGTGCTTGTTTTGTGTTTTTTTTTTTCCCTGTGCTTGTGAAGCGAAAAGCAGGGCTAAGTGATCGGTAGTGTACGTATGTCGTGTCTGCATTTTGTTAAGAGCGTACATCGAAAACTGTTCAATGGAGGAAATTGAAACTTTACCACATGTTACATGACCATGTGACATAGCGGTCACTTTTTTGAGATCAACATAGGCCAAAGGTCAACATCGACAAATTTTCTAAAATTGTCAATTTTCATCTTGTCACTGAATTCAACCACCAACTGTTTTTGAGGTCAACATAGGCCAAAAGGGTAACATAGGCTGAGTTTCCAAAATTGTGTCAATTTTTGTCCGATTGACTTGAAATTTGAACAGCATTTTCATATCACCTCACTGAATTCAACCACCAATTCTTTTTGAGGTCAACATAAGTCAATCGGTCAACAAAGGCCAAATGTCTGAAATCCTCAATTTTCATCCGATTGACTTGAAATTTGAACAGGATTTGCATATCAGGTCACTAAATTCAACCACCAACTATTTTTGAGGTCAACTTAGGCCAAAAGGTCAACATAGGCCAGAATTTCTAAAATTGTCAATTTCTATCTGATTGACTTGAAATCTGAAAAGGATTTTCATATCAGCTCACTGAATTCAACCACCAATTAATTTTGAGGTCAACATGGGCCAAAATTTCTAAAATTGTCAATTTTCATCCAATTGACTGAAAATTTGAAGTTGTTGCCAAGTCCAATCTGCTGTGTGTCATCACTCCATCCAACATCTGGTCATGTGTGTTTGGACAAGCAGCTGCAGCCAACAATGACTTTAATGAAGAAACATTAGATGGCAAGCACACAATGCAAGCAACGACACTTGTGCTGTACCAGAAGAGACAGTTTGGCCCACATCCATCGAGAGATGTCTATGCAGATCACTCAAGGAAACAATTTCTCTGTGCATTCCTCTGTGACAGATGGTGCCAAACTGTACCAGAGAAACACGCAGCAGACAATCAGTTGGTCTGTGGTGGAGGCTTCAAGAACTGAAAGGACTGTATGCTGATCATAAGAGGACATGCTGCAAAGCTATCATTGGAATCTGACCATGAAAAGGCAGACGCAAGGCTCCTGTTGCAAGCACACAATCCCTCACATGACCATTCACAGTTGATTGTTCAGTCACCAGACAGATGTTGCAGTCATATGTATACATTTGTACCCCACTATGCCATGCCACAAACTTTGGTTTCGCACTGGAGTGAAGCAAAAACTTCGCTACATCCCCATCCACAAAATAGTTTCAGCTGTTAGTCCAGAAGTTTGCATGGCACTTCCATCCTTGCACGCACTTTCAGGATGTGACTTGATGAGTGCCTTCAGTGGGATTGGCAAGAAGACTGCTCTGAAGAAGTTCCTTGAAGACAAAGGTCATCTAAGGCACATTTTCCAAGCTAGGAGATGTCATCCCACCAACAGAAGACACAGTCTGTTCATGCGAACAGTTCTTATGTACCTTGTACACCACATCTAAGGCAGCTGGTGTTACAGCCGACCTGATCCAACAATGAAAGTTTTGTCGGAAAAGGCAGAAAAGTGAATGCCTCCCACCAACTACTGACAGTATCAGGCTGCACATCCAGAGGGCCAATTATCAGTCCAGTCCATACAAACAACACAAGAGTTACCAGAGCCCGATGGCCATGGTTGGAACACCGGCACTGATGGAACCACACAACCAACGCTGATGTCCAAAGACCCTACCCCAGCTGGACGAGTAGAACTGACAGCATGCAGATATATGGGAGCAGAACTGCCAAAATCCACACAGAATACCGTCCATCAACAACGACTCACTCAGACTACTCAGAATCAGACTAATATGATGACGACGACAGTGACGACAATGACGACAATGACGATGGCAGTGGTAATGGTGGCGACGGCAATGATGATGATAAATGACCACTTGATTACCTTTTGCACTTTTGTATTGTATAGTTCATGTCCAAATAGGAGCTAACAGTATAATCAAGTGCTGATTGATTTAGTTTACAACTTATTGTAAAGGTCCCAGTTTTGGGATCACACCAGGAGTCAACACTTGCTAAATGTATAATCATATATTAAATGTGTTAAAACTTTATAAGTATGGTTAGTTTGATGAATATATCTTGGATAACATTTCCTGTATGAGTCCAGATACACAATAGCTGTCTTGATTTCTCACACATTAGCTAAACGTAAAGTGAGATGATGTGGATATGTTTGAGCAATCATGGTTTATCCTAAGTTCACTCATTCTATGATATTGTTACGGCTGTGGAAATTCGCAGAGCACCATATAGGTCCTTAGTTCAGTTATGCCGATAAGTCTGTGTTCAGATAGATTTCCCCACCGTTGTCTAATGGGAATTATTCGTGTGATCAGGGCTGTGATCTTTGAGTTAGCCGTTTTTCTTTTACTATCGTTATTTTGGACCAACCGCTCATAACCACCACCTCCACCACCAACAGCGCTCTTACAACCGCCTTCACACAACCACCTCCTCCACAACTGCCCTCACACAACCACCTTCTCCACAACGCCAACCACAGCCACCAATACCCAACAACGGAACAACATTGCTTCACCTTCAATTCCGTGGGCGCCGCCATCTTTGCGCCGGCAACGGTGAGATCGCTGCAAACAGACACGGGGGTTTCCTCGCCGCGCAAGTCCGGTGATTTCACGCACGTCCGCTCGCCAGGGTCGCTGTCTTCGCGCACGTCCGCTCGCTCCAAGCTTCGCCTCGGAATTCGGATCAGGAGAGCGAGAGGGGCGGACCAGTGGGGTCAGAGGTGAGAGTTCGGAGATCAGATCTCGCCTCACGAACCCTATAAAACGGCGCGCAGAGCGCCAGTTCAGCCAGTCTGGAGGGGTCGAGGAGCTGCGCAGAAGTCCGGAGCTTGCAGTCGGTGGGGAAGCTGAGGAGAGCGGAGGAGACGGGAGCTGAAGGCGCAGCCCAGCCTGCTGTGCCGCGCAGAGCTGCGCGTTCGTGTACAGGACGTGGGGAGAGCCGCAGGGAGCTCGCCAGCCAGCACCGAACGGTCGGAGGTGATGGGGCTTCGGAACAGTCCGAGCATCGCTGAGGACGGACGGGTTCTTAAAGAGAGCATCAACTCGGAAAGAGCATAAGGCCCGTTCGTTCCTCTGAGGCGTTGCCGGCTGGGCCCGAATCACCGGGCCGTCAGATGAGGCCTGGGCCGGACCGCGGTCACGACAGAGGCCGTAGGGACGGGACGTTGTGGGTCGCCCCAGCGA
>CM068967.1:30969142-30995109 GCA_035128595.1 Eptatretus atami
ACTGCCGCATAACCATCACATGAAAATTCCTGCAGACATACCATCAGTTTGCTTTTGTTCACTCAGGTCGTGCAAAGGGATGACTCTCTGTTATCTGTTTATGAAGAATTCTCTTCCATGGACAAGGAGCTCCTCATTCTGGAGCCTGAGGCCGATTCCTCACATACAATGGCTGCAAAACTGAGGTAAGGGTTCCTTGAAACCTGCAAGGACTGACCGCCTTGGAGGAGTGTCTCAAAAGGATGTTAAGCTGGTTTGAAAGGAAAAGGTGAGGTTAGAATTGTGAGCTGAAGGGCTTTGTGTTTGCTTGAAGTGAATTGTTTTCTATTTTGATCAAATGCATGGTTGGGATTCAATGATGAAATATTTCTTCTGGTTCCATAACTGCTAAGGTTTGGGTACGCCACTTCTCCACTAGCTGTCCTATACACTCGGATAGCAATTTGGAATCTCTCAGGGTATTGGCACAGAGTGTCTTGCTATTTTTAAAAGGCATGGTAGTTCTTAATGTTGAGGTGAATGATGCACCGAGAATGTTTGAAGTGGGTATAAATCTGGAAGAAGCAATTTTATGTTATTTCTATATCTTTTATGATGGGGCTTTAATATTCGACTGTCGGGCATTGCAGTTCATTGAACTAGAATGGCACTCGGTGGAGCGCATAGTCTCGCGCTCATTCTGAACAAAATTACTCTCATTACCTGAACAGTGAACACGCTACTATTATGGCCCATATACCTGTATCATCCAAGTACCCAATGATGTCACATACATTGCCATTATCCATAGCTTTATTGATTGATGATTAGGATATTTAATGACCACTTTTCTGCACAATAAGGCTAAATTGAGTCAATGAAGATGACTGAATAAAAAAATAAAAAAATGAATTGTTCACTCACATCCGGTCACCGATCAGATATAAGAAGTTTCAGATTTTTTTTTTTTGGATAAGGATTTCAATTCAATCAATTATGGCTGGAATACCACTTTACCGATGATGTCATTGTTATCGCCCTATATACCCCATGGGGAGTCGATAACACCTACCAAGTTTCAAATTTTTTTCGTTGAGTGGTTTCGGAGAAATCTAAGATGTCCAATTTTTTTTTTCCTTTAACCCAATATGGTTGTCATATAACGTTACCTATGACATCAGATTTATCAAATAAATATTCTCCAGCGGAGTCCCTCCTCCATTTCACGTTTTGTATCGTTTGGACAAGCGGTCACGGAGAAAAACATTTTAAAAGCGAAAGTACAGGGTGGGGCAGAGAAACAAGCAATTAAAAAAACTCAGTCAATGAATAAACATTTTGTATTTGCCAACTTACAAACATGCCATCTTAAAGTCGTACATAGCATGCTATTTATTTCTTGAAGATCACATCCTCGAGGTGACCTCCGTCTCTGCACAGGCATTCCTCTAGTCTTCCAAGCATGTTTCCCATGATGCGGCGTAGCATCTCCAAAGAAATTCTGGCAATTTTTTGATGAAGTCTTTCTTTCAGCTTTTCAATATTGTGTGGGCGATGAGCTTACACTTTGCTTTTTAAGTGCCTCCATAAAAAGTCACATGCTGACAGGACAGTCACATGCTGACAGGGACCTTGGAGGCCAAGTAATGTCACTATTCCTGCAGATGATGTGGTGATGAAAAAGTAGTCATACGGTGGCATTGACACTGGCGGTATGAGACCGCGCCATCTTGTTGAAACCAACTGACCTCATGAACTTGAGGAAAACCTAGCAGCTCGTCGATCAGTCAAAAAAGTTGCGAATATGTTGGTATAGCGGAGACCGATTTTTAAAATCTCCTGTTTCTCTGCCCCAACCTGTACTGTATCTCGACGTAGACACACACATAAACACGCGAAGGTGGATACTTTGAATCCTGAGAGGGCTCCGTTCCACCTTGTATATTTTCACTTTTAAAATGTTTTTCTCTGCAACCGCTTGTCCGGTTTCATGTGAAGCTTTTAACATAGGAAGGACTCCCCATGGAGAATATTTAATTGCTAACTTCTGACGTCACCGGTTACATGGTATGGCAGCCACGTTGGATTAAAGGAAAAAATTTGGACATCATTTTCTTCAAAACTGCTAAGCGGAAAAAATTGAAACTTGGCATATGTCATCAACTCCCATGGGATATATCGGGTGATAATGATGACGTCATCGGCGAAGTAGAATTCCAGCCATAATTGGTTGAATTGAAATCTTTATCCCAAAAAATCTGAAACTTCATATATCTGATGTGAGTGAAGAATTAAATTTATGACGTGCATCACCCATGCGAAGAAACTATGTGGCATGATCGGGTGCGTGGATGATACGGGTGTACGGGCCATAATGGTGGCGTGTTAACAATGGCATTTTTGTTCAGAATGAACGCTTGAGGCGAGACTGTGCTCTACGAGTGCCGTTCTAGTTCAAAGCTTGTGTTGTTTGGTTTTTTTTTCTTTCTGTTGTGGCCCCATTTAACTGTTGGGGAGCATGGCGGAACTTTGTTGACTGGGTGTAAGGCATTTTATTGGTGACCGAGGAGTGAAAATTGCTTTTAGTCCTTGAACAGTGTGCTTGGTTTGGTGCTGTGTGTTCACAGTTTTGTGTCTGGCGTGGTTTCTGCACAATACCTGCCCTCCATGGAGCGCATGCTGTGGCGCGGTTGTCATGGTCACATGGTGCTTCATCATGTTCCCATCCCAGAGCTTATGCAAAATGCCAACACGGTGAGCATCGGGGTTTGTGTGTTTTGTGGGAATGGAAGCAACCTTCCCCTCTCCATTGTCACCGAACCTCTTCACCTGCAATCTTTAGTTCTTTCCCTCTTTAAACCCAACCATATAATCCTTAAATATTCCGTTCCCCATTCCTAATAAATTTTCTCTTTCTTTGCATTGTTCTACCTATTTCTACACAACACCCCTCCTCCCCCCCCCAACCCCAATAAGTACTTGTAATTTGTACCGCAGGGGGAATTTGTCCACTCTTGCGTGTTCCTGGTGTCCTACTGGGGAGAGCAGATTGGTATGAAGGTGCGCAAGATTTGTGAGTGGTAAGTTTTAATTAGCACGATTTATTTACATGGCGACTCGCAAAGATTGTGTAATGGTGTGGATTGTGGTGGTGGGGGGAAGTTTGGACATTTTAGTTCTTGACACAATTTTCTCGAGTGCCATCGGTGACCTCTGACAAGCAGCCAGTGTCCCTTGGGAAAGGTCATGTGACTCGCTGGAATCAAATATTGGCCAACACTAATGGTAAACTCACAAAAAACATCCAAGGTATTTAGACCCCTTGAATGCTGTGACTTAAGTGTTTGCGGCCACTCTGACCAGCCAGAATGTCGAAAATAATGAAAATTGCACCTTTTCCAGTAAGGAAGATCTCAACCTCACTATGAGACGGAGATCTGCACCAAAGCAAAAAGCTGAAGAGATACCGCTTGCTACAAAAACAACAAACGCAAAGCTCCAGAGGAAGAGGAGAGATCTATAAAGTGAGCTGGAGTGTGGAGGAAGAGGAGAGGAGAGTACTTCTATTGCAAAGCATATTCCACGCATGTGGTGTGGTAAAAATGTTTTGAGGACCAACTGGGAATTTCAAACCATCCACAAAATACCACCTGGCAGAGTGAGTCATCAGGCAATTGGAGGTTGAGTGATATTAGGACAACAAAACATCACATCTTGGTCCTTCAAACATGTTCTTAGGAAAATAAAAATGCGGATACCTTGAGCCCTGAGAGTACTCTGTTCCACCTCTGACACCCGCTCAAGGAGATTACAACCAATCCAGGGTGTGGTAAAATCTCGTGAAATAGGGCAAAATAAGGAAATTGACTCCTATTTGGAAAGGGTGTAGGGGGTGGGGAAATGGGTAAATTAAATCAGCAATTTTATAATTATAGGATTGGGTGCTAATGTCCGAATAGAGTAACAGGTCGTTTTGGTCTTGCAGCACCAGTCACCATAGTCAGTAATTTTCAATCTCCCACGTTCTAGATTTGTGTTTTTTCAAACTGCGAAGACTCTTAGCTCGGACTATATAATTACCTTCCAACTATGTAATTATCGATTTCATTCATACTTTAAAAATCCTATTTCATATAATCTTCAATGTAAAACAGACTTGGTTTGTTATTGTGCGTGTGTATCAGTTACCACTGTCACATCTACCCGTACCCTGAGTCAAAACAGCAGCAGCGCGACCTCGTGTTGGAAATGCACACCCGTATCGAGGACATAAAGCTGGTGTGTCATGGTCACTTTCTATCGATTTTGAAGAGGCTTTTTGCTTTTGCCCATAATCTCAGGTACTCTGAGTTGGTCCAATAGCTGTTACTGAAGTTCTAGGTTATTTCTGACCAGGTGTTGCAGCGGACTGAAGACTACCTCCAGCAGAAGTTGCACGAGGCAGTGGCATCGGTGGGCATGTGGCGTGTCCGTGTACGTAAAATGAAAGCAATCTACCACACAATGAACATGTGCCGAGACACTACTGCCAGTGGCTGCCTTGTAACCGAGGTGTGGTGCCCCGTGCGAGATCTTTCCCGCCTTCAGCACGTCCTTGAGCACTGCTCGGTGAGGCTCCTTGTTTGCTGATGGTTCAGATATATAGTATTATTTTGATCTGCTGATTAAAACTTATTTCCATTTCCAAAAATAGTGATTGTGATGCGTCACAACTGTGGCAATATTATGTAATGTTCTTTTCCAGGCACGGGGAGGTCTTTCGATCCCTCCTTCCTTCCTGAATTGCATCCCAACCCAAGAGCCACACCCAACGATCATGCGTACCAACAAATTCACGTCTGCCTTCCAGAATATTGTGGACTCTTATGGCGTAGCCAGTTACCGTGAGGTGAACCCAAGTATGTTCTCATCACCGAGGAGCTCTTCGCAACAAATGCCTTTACCCTGAGTTGAATAGGAAGCTTTTTTTTTGGGGGGGGGTGTAGGGGGTCGAGGGGGAGAGGGGCTTACAAGCTGTAAGCTGGTGTCATATTCTTGCTGGGATGATCATTTCCACCAAAAGTTGTCGCTCCTTTTTCTTGCCAAAAGTTCTACAACAATAAACATAACTTTCTGGGATTGTTCCAAGTTATCAGACCCAGTGCATATCCTTCAACGAACCTGATTCGTCGAAATGCTTCGCAGCCATCTGATCTGTCAAGTTTCTCTGGAATGAGTAATGGCCAGCACAGCCATCCAACATTGAGTTTTTTTGACATTGGGAAGTTGATTAATAGATTGTAGTGATTAATTTGACTGCTTGACAATATCGCATGAATCCTTGATGAAAAACTGAGACACAAATTCCAATTTAGACAAAAAAAAACCGATTTTTGTACATTTGTAATTTTGCTGGTTTTCAAAATGCAAAACTTGAAGTTGTCTCCCAGTTCCTTCTTTCAATTCTTCTCCTCCTCTTCCCTTTATAAGGGGTGAGGTCGAATGGCACCAAGCTTCTGCCCTGTCTCGGCCCCAATACCTGGAACCAGGTGTTAATACTTGGAACCCTTGATATTTATGAGCAACGTCCTATTTTACTTTTCTTGATTAACAAGTTGTGTGCTGACATTATCATGTTGCTTTTCCACAACTTGATTTTTAAAAAAATCAAAATGCATGTAACATTTACGGAGCTTAGTTATTCTTCTCTCCTGTTTTCAATTCTCATACCCACTCTAACCCTGATCTTGATGCTTCCTCCTCCAGCTTTGTACACTCTGATTACGTTCCCTTTCCTCTTCGCCGTCATGTTTGGAGACTTTGGACACGGCCTACTCATGACCTTGTTTGCTTTGTGGTTGGTGCTGACGGAGCAGCGACAGGCCAAACTGGCCGTACATAATGAGGTGTGGACATTTCCTTATTGCCCATCCACTTGTTCCTGCCTGTTTTCTATTGCCATTTGTTTTTTGCTTTACTGTGAATGGTGTGTTTATTGAGGCAGGTGAGGACTGCCTGCCTCAGTTTTAACAATACTTTGCTGTTTTCTAAGGAGTGGTGTCGTCTTGTTTGACATTTCTCTTGCAGATCTGGCGAATGTTCTTTAACGGTCGTTACATGATTCTCCTGATGGGACTCTTCTCCATATACACTGGTCTTATCTACAATGACTGCTTCTCAAAGTCTCTGGTTATCTTTCCCTCCTCCTGGAATGTTTCTGCGATGTTCACCCATGGTCCCTGGCGGTAGGTTTCTTCTTGCAAATAAAACGAATGTAATAATAACCCTCATTTGAAATTTCAGCATGGCAAATATGTAGATGCTTTCACTTGCGGTTTTGTTGAGCTCACTCGGTGGCATCAAATGCAGAAGTAGAAGGAAATGCACACGAAAGAGCACATTATTCACTTGATAAAGTGCGTTTTTATAGATCTGTAGCTCATATTTTGGAGATGGATTATTTTTGTATTTCTTCAGTGCCTCTTGCTGTGCTCTCTGATCTTTAATTACAGGAAGGAGACTTTGAAAGGAAGCCAAGTGCTGTCTCTGGATCCGAATGTGACTGGTGTGTTCTCGGGACCATATCCATTTGGAATTGACCCTGTAAGTCAAATAATTTGATCCTTGTTTTTTTTTGTTTACCATAAGAACCATGAAACACAGTCATCTCAAACGGTCCGTTAACACAGACCGACTGAGCCAGAGGTCTGTAAAGGCCTATGCGGATGCCGAAACAATATTCAAGTTGCTGCGTTCCTATTAATTTAAACTGCATTCAGGTTTTACAGTGACGATTCCCCAATGTTCGTTCAAACGAACGCCAAAGCTGGCGGTGTTCGCATGTGAAGGGCAAAAGGTGGGAAAATATTCCTTATAGTTAAAATGCATTCACTTACAAAATAAATATGGGAGACAAGGAAGGACAGGCCGATCAATAAATAATGGTACAGACATGGTGGTCGACAGACAAGAATGAAAAGGGACACACAATCTTGTATACAAAATTAATAGAAATAACCCGCAATGGTGCCAAAATATTACTCGCACAATGAAGGGGAACAGAATAGGCGAGGACTTGAGGCTGGCACGAGTTGGTTCTGGCTCCACCACGATGGTGTGCTGGAAGTTGGCATGACATGGACAAGGTGCAGTTCGGGGAGTGATGGATGGCAATGAGGGAATTGATTAATCTTGCTGTCAGTGATGAATCCCCCTGTACCATCAACATTTGGCACATCTGATGTAACTGACTCATCTCCTCTTGCTTTGACTTTGGCTACCCCAGATAATATATAATTCATCTGCATCACATAAGGGCCTTGATTTTGGATGTGTGATGCACAGCATTCTCAGTGGCTGCATAGGGCGAGTCCACATTCCCGGAAAATGAGAAGAGGGGCTGAGGTCGACTCCCAAAGTGGGATTATGTAATCTGCATGCACATCATTCTCAGATAATGTCCCTGTTTTTTAATGTAATGTTCACAACAATAAATATACAAATGGCTTGAACTGCGTTTTAACAATTTAATTGTTTATTTTTCTTTTAAAAATTAACAACATTGATGAACTGGAAATATCATTTATCTGGAACACCCTTGGGCCTGACCATTCCAGATAAGAGGTTCTACTGTAGTAGCAAAGAACATGTCTTTACGGACGGGTTAAATCCCCCCTTTTTATGATGTAGTTGGCATATTTTATTCTGACTTGTAATACTGGCTGTCACCAGGTGGTGCTATACAATCCTACCTTACATGGAGAAAACTCCCCACACCCTGAACTCCTTGAGCTATGATTATTTTTTTTAACCCCTAAAACCACCCCGTACATCCCGCAAGTACAACCACCAATTTTCAATTGATTCCGTCCAACGGTTCAGGAATGCATACCAGTCAAACATACAAACATTTGTCGAATTGTATATTGTCTAACTTGGACATTTATTTTACACTGACTTCCCCCCACCACCTCACAAATCCAAAAGCTCAGAGTGTGCCTCACATTTATGATTAAATGTAATGTGCTTGTGTAGGTGTGGAACCTCGCCGTTAATCGCCTTTCGTTCCTCAACTCCTACAAAATGAAAATGTCAATCATACTGGGTGTGTTCCACATGACCTTTGGTGTTGTCTTGAGCATCTTCAACCTTGTGTAAGAGCTTCTTGATGCCTTTGGTTTTTAAAAAAATTCATTTACATAAAGTAATTGAGTTGCCAATGGCAACTTCTGACTCAATTCTTTGTCCCACAGGCACTTTGGGCGGCGTGCAGATATCTTCCTGGTGTTTGTACCTCAGCTGGTTTTCCTTCTCTCACTGTTTGGTTACCTTGTTATACTCATTCTTCATAAATGGGTCGCATGGGGTGCAATGGATTCGGCTCGTGCGCCGAGCATCCTCGTGCACTTCATCAACATGGTCCTATTTCCGACGACTGATGGGACCATCTTGCTCTTTCATGGACAAGTGAGGAAGATGTACAAGTCTCAACTGTATGGTTGCATGACTGGTGAAATGGTGTGTGTGTGTGGTGTGTGTGTGTGTGTGTGTCCATCCTCCATAACTCCAAAACCATGAAACCTAGCAGCCTGAAACTTTACATGCACACTAAGGGAACTCCAAGGAAGTACATGAGTGAAAACTGGGTGTTTGGGTTAATTAAAACACCCATTTAAAAAATAATTAACGGCCTTATTTAATTATATCCTTTATCAGGCGATCCTTGGCCACCCCTTTCTATATGGGGTCCTAAGGCGTTTCCTGGGTAACCTCGCTGGGGTCTGAAGCCACCATGTTTTTTTGGCCTGCTCAACCAGGCCCTGATTTGGAACGGGCCCCAACAATTTGTTAACGATAAAGTTTAAAAAAAAAATTTATTTCCCAAATTTTGTCACTCATATTATATATCAAATGCCTGTTCATCATAGCTATGAATCGCTGGGTACATTGTGAGACGCCAGCGTTTGTGGCTTTATTTCATTTCCGCCCATGTCATAACCTCGGTAATCTCTTAAACGAAGAAGAATTACAAAATTTAAGCTCCAGATTTGAACTCTGCAGCAGTTGACACTAAAAGTGTGTTCATTTGTCTAATTCGGACAAAGTTTGGACATTCGAACATCGCTATCGCTTGCCAACCATTTCATTGCAGTGCTTCCTTGAGTGCAAAAGCCGCGTGGCGATTACCCTACATTGTTGGATGGCGGTACAGTTCCTGTCCCAATCGGGATGTGCAGTTGCTACAAGGGAGAGTGTGTTCTGATGACGTGTTTTCGCTGCAGCGCGGATTTAATTCAACAACAACCGCCGCGCTATGTCATTCTGAATGATTCGTTCAGTCACTGCGGACGCTTTTGCTGTGCCACAATTTGTTTTTCCCCCACAGTGGCCTACACAGGTGGCAGTTAGGTAGTTGCCAGCACTAGTTCTTAAGGAGGGTTGGTGAGGACTGTTGTCAGCCATGTTGCACCATAGAGGTTGGTGTTATCCTTTAAAAGTAGAACTCATTTGCAGGTCATCTCTGGCTTATTTTTTACAAGTTGCAGCATGCACCTTTTGTTGCAAAACACTGAGGGCATGACTTCCAAGGGGCTGATAAGACTGCCTTGAACTTCTTTTAGAAGAGGTGAACTTTGGTGGCACCACTACATGCTGGAGCACTTAGACCTGGATGTGTGTTGTTGGATGAAAATCTCGACACGCTTGACATTCCCGCTCTGAAGCAATGTCCTTGGTGATTGGCTCAGTACAGACATGCAAACAATGATGTTCTAAAAACCCATTCGATCCTCTAGGATCCCACTCGACCGAACATTGAGAGATATTCAGCTGGTGATGGAGTATTGTTTCCACACTCATGGATGAATTTTCGAGCACTATCTTAAACTTGTATGATGTGCTCCTCCTCAGGCATTCATTTGGGTGGCATGAGATTGTGATTATCCCGGCAGACAAAGCCCATGCGACAGTGTTATTGGACCGCTTCACACATAAGGACAAAATACAGGAGTTATTGACAGATACTAGCACTTATGAACGTATAACCAAGGAACTAATCAAGAAGGAAGTACGCGCGTTAAACGCGTGACTCGCAAGAATAAAAAGAACAGGAACATTGTCGAGCTTTGGTTACTAGTCCCTGTATAGCAGCAACAGTGTCGCTCCCAGAGTGTATGGATTGCTGAAAATCCATAAAAATGACGTCCCATTATGGCTTGGTGTCATGTATCAATGGTCGATAATATGCATTGTCCGAGTTTGTTGAGAACCTATGAAAGTCTCATGGGAAAAACTGACCGATGACTTTGCGGAACGAATAAGACACACGACAATCCAACCATTATGAATCCATGGTGTCCTTCAACGTCATCTCATTTACCAACTTGGCTACGACCCTAGTGGTTGATGTGACCAGACAGCGGTTAATAGAGGACAATCGTTAGAAACTGATCGCTGGCACGTTGAATGCCAAAGACGTGTGTGACGACCTCAGTGCATGTCTTTCTTTTACTTCTTTCGTCATTGATGGTGTATATACCAAGCGGGCAGCACTTTATGACGTCATGGGGCGGGACACAACCTGAGGTCATAAAAGGAGCCCAAAACGGTTCGTACATAAAGTAGAGTTGTGGAGCCCAGAGTTAGGTTTGGTTGTCTGAAGTGGGTGCACAGCTGACCGAATGGAGTAAGTACGGAGTAAGTACCTCCCACCATCATGCTGTACATCCAACCCTGTTCTGCCTGGGCTGTCTCCACCTACCCCCCCTCCAACACAGCATTATGCCAGCTCCAGTTCACCTGCATGACCACGGTCCCTACCTGCCTTTTGCACTCCAGACACCCAGTCGGACTTGCGGCGCCTGACGGGCCGTAATTGGGTATTCCGTGTCTTGGTAATATCTCTCGTCTTTCTCCTGTGGTGTGCTTGACACCTCAAGGTTAGAATACATAATATTTTCAGTCGGTACGAATCCGTGGGGTGCGTATTTCATTTATAGTACAATTTGCAAATAGCTTTGAAACGAGTTCTTTCCTGTTCTTCCTGTCCCCATTTTGGGTCTCCTTGAGTTATTCAGACCGTTATGACCGTTGAGTCAGACAGCCAAATTGGCTTTGGATCCTTTGAGAATATTCGGGTGTTTGTGTGCTCACCACCCGTTGTTAAAGTTCACCACCTCACCAGCCAAACCACCACTCATGTTTTAATTTGATTTTGATCCTTCCCCCGGTGAGGAGAGATGCTCGAACAACCGTGGGCGTTAGAAATTGTTAGATATAGGAGCAAATAGGCCTTTAATCCGGCCCGGAATGTCTTGGCCATTTGACCGAGGTGACAGTATATTTTTATATAAAAATATTTCCCACAAATTGTGTGTAGCAGACATATTGGAAAGAAAATGAAAAAAATTTACATTTCTTGAACTGCTCTCTGCATCCTGTTTGAACGTTTTGAGCAGTCTTCAAAACAAAAGGTACAACCTGTGTGTTATAAAAGACCACCTTTTCCTCCTCAGTCGACCAATGTGTTCACAGTTTTAAAGAGCAGGTTGCGGGTCACCAAACATGTTCTGAAAATTTATCAATATGATTATATGTGCATTACATATGTTTCGATGCAAACTATTGTGGTGCCTAACTATTGGGAAAATGAATGAATTTAACTCCGAAGTTATTTTTCGAGGCTCGTTGAAAAAAACATCCGCGTGCCATATATGGATGGTGACGTCACGTTCTCCAAACAAAGCGGACGCTCACTCGCTCATTGAGAAGTGTCCAGTTCAGCGGGCCGTTCTTTCGCTTTTTTGAGCTTGCAACTGTCTATATTATCCTTTTTTATTTTGAATTATTGTAGAACAAAGTTATTTGGATATTTGTACATCATGCCTCGTACTGTGTCGTCATGTTTTGCGAAAATGGCTGGAAAACGGGTAATCGCTCCCACCGATTCCCGAAGGAATCAAACGTTCGCCGGCAGTGGATAAGATTTGTACAAACAAAACGGGCGAATTTTCCCCCAAATAAAACGGGTAAAGAGGACCCTTTGGATAGACTTGTCATTTTGGTGACCATTTCACAGCCGAGGATTACGAGGCATAAACACATCCGATCACCACTCTGTGAATGAGTTGTTGGTTGACAAGTTCTCCAGAACTGCTCTGTCACAGAATCATTTGTTGAGTTTAAGTGAGAAAAACCTTGAAATGTTATCTTAAAGAGTACATGGAAAAACACATAAATAAACTTTCTGAAAAACACAAGCATGAAAAAATTTCTCAACAAATCAACTTATTGTTGATTAAATTACTTTTTAACAGCATCAGCAAATTGGGCTATTTCATTTCAATTGTAAAAAATTGATCAATTTTCCACTTTTTTTCTAATTGGTGAATATTTCCCAATATAGCGAAACATGTTTTGGTATTCATATGCCACAACAGTCTCTTGAAAGTTGAGGTTTGTTCTAACTGTTCACTTTCGCTGGGGTCCAGCTCAGCTGTCAGAAAGACTTCAAATACCAAGGCTACGGTGTATAATATATTTGGGTCCATTATTGATTCATTCTATTTCTGACTCTTGAGTGACTAGAGGGTTAAAAATTATTGTATCAAGTCACAGACGAATCAAACTTTACATTATTTTATGCATCGAACAAGAAAATGAAAACCTACAAACCAATCTGTCTGGTGGAGTCTGTCAGTGTGCACTGCCGGACAGTCAGTCCTGCCACTTGTACATGAAATAGCCCGTTTTCTGGCACTTGCAAGTGGCTCAAATTTATATGGCTCAGGGCCAGAAACTCCATAGTATAAATTCCCATCACTCCGACTCGTCCTCGGCAATATAGGAATGAAAACACTCAATTTCATCGCCGCTGAAATCACTTTGATTCGCATCTCGCCATTGTTCACACGCTGTTTCCAAATGTTCAGGAAGTTTTCGGAGACGTGACGTCATAGCACCTTCGGTAAATTCCGGTCTGTTTTTCGATCACTGACAAAAGTTTTGACTTAAAAGTTAATTTTAGCATATTTTGATTTCAAATGTAAGGAAATAATTGCCCAACGATTATTAATGTGATTACAACCTTTGAATCATGCAAAGTCATCAGCGACCCAAAACCTGCTCTTTAAGTATACAGGGTTACTTCATGTTTGTGATGGCTCAATTCCAATTTTGTGAGGATTGTGGGATGAGGTTCTGCAGGTGTCTCAACATATTTGTACTCTAACCAGACTCGGTGACGTAATGGTTGGAGCCGTCTCTGATTCTGAGAGGTCATCATTTTTAAAGTCATTAGTATGGCAACTGCCTAGTCATACCAAAGGCTTTAAAAATGTGCCGTGCTGCTTCCTTGCTTGAGGTTCAGCATTAAAAAAATATCGAGTACGGACAAGGCTTTTGCCGAACGGCCTACTGCGTTGAGGTTCCTTGTAAGGAAACTTATTCACCTGATGCAATGTTTTTTTTGTCTTCTTCCTCCCCCCCCCCCCCCCTTGTATAATCTGATATGGTGTTTGCTGTGTTTTGGTACATTTTATAAGATCAGTATTGTGCACCTGTCCATAGAGGGGCTTACAGCAATTTCTTCTGGTACTCGTGCTTGGCTCTGGACCCATACTCCTATTTGGGAAGCCTTTATAACCTGTACCGGCAGCAAAGGAGACGGATGTGGCGTCCGTATCGTCAGGTGAGCACGACGGACAAACACGAGCTACATTTACGAGAATTGCTGTCTTGAATAGGCATAACTCTTTGCTCAGCAATAGACCGTCTGCATTGAGGTGGTGGTGTAAGGTGGAATTAGAAGGGAAGGATGAAAATGAGGTTGGGAGAGGTAATGTTTCAAACCCATGAAGGCAGTCGTTGCTTTCATTCCACATGCAGCTTAGAAATAGTTTGCTGTTGTCTCTGCTCATTTGCAGGCAGCCTGTGTCAGGAGGAGAATAGACAACGATGAAGAGGACCTTCCCCTGATGGCGATGGTGGAATAATGTCATCAAAATGCCTGAAGTGGAACTGACGTTGTGGACAGGGTGGATGAGTGTAACATTTTATGTCCGAAAGCTTTTCAAAGATTGGGTCCTGACAAAGTACAACGGTGGTCATGTGGTTCTTTATCGTGGTTGCAGAAAGTGCGAGTCGATCTCGGTGAAGAATTCATGTACACGCTAATTCACACCATCGAGTACTGCCTCGGTTGTGTTTCTAACACGGCATCGTACCTGCCCTTTGGCACTGAGTCTGGCCACACACGCGTGAGTGTCTTTTTTTGTACTCTGTTTGAGGAATTATTTGGGGTAGTTACCCTTTCACAGGAAAAAGTTGTGAACTTTTGATGTTGCTTTAAACGTTAAACAATCGTAAGTGAAAAACACCATCTATGTATTCTGTATGAATTTGTGTAAAGTATGATGTTGAGCTTTCAACCCCTCTGGTCCTTCTCCACCCTCCTACTTACTTCTTTTTTTTAATGCAATATTCAGCTCATTATGTACATTCTTCAACATACAGTTAGTATTTGAAACCCAGACAGCATGAAGTTGAATGTACTCAGCAGATATTCACCTGAGCTGTCAAGTATTCTTATAGTACAGTGGTTTTCAAACTTTTTTTAGTGGCGACCAATTTCAGAACCTCTCTACATCGTGCGACCCAAAAGATTCAAAACCCAATTCATAATATATAAGATAAGATTTCATATGACACAAGAATATTTACTGTTTCTTTATTCACCATCGTCATGTTTTCATAGACGAGTAAACGGAGAATAGCCGACAGTATCCAAATAGTACAGTTGAATGTTTCAGAAGTTTAGTCCGATGACATTTAGATATATCAGTGGAAAGGATGAGCCTGTTTTTCAAAACCAACTTCTCTATCGTGGAGAAGTAGATGAACAATGCCAGGATCATAACATGCTCCATTTCTAGGTGATTTCTGTACTTTGTTTTAATCACCACCATGGTGGAGAACGACTGCTCACAAAAGTATGATGAAGGATATGGCATGAGAAACCTTAATGGCGCCGCCGTGACAGGGTCGGGTACGACAGCAGCATTTTGCACCAGAATGTCGACAACGAATTCGTCTGCGCAAGAGCCTGCGCTCCTGAATCCTGCTGGAGCTGTACAAGCTCTTCCTGTGCGTATCATCTTCATCAGCAATCGAGTCCAGTGGAGCCGTGAAAGGGTCCCGACCCCAGAAAAGGACTGCACATCAGCTCAGGGAAATAGTGCTCGAACTGTTCAATGAGCGACCGAAGGTGACGTGCTATCTTCCCAGAAGACTGTCGAGCTCAGTATCATCGTACTGGCAGGTCGTTAGATGCTGTTCACCAGACGGGGAAAAGGCTGAAGCGTTATCAGCTGCTTGTCTGCCAGTAATTTTAGAGTCGCCAGAAATCTGCTCATTTTGTCGTGAAAAATCATGAGGTTGGCGTCTTTGCCTTGGAGGGATGTTGAGGACATTGAGACGTTTCAAAGATGTCAACGAGATAGCACAGTTCTGACAGCCAAGAGTCCGTCTCAAGCAACGCTACCATGCAGTTTTCCCTTGTGTGCGTAGGAACTCCTTCAGTTCATCTTTGAGCTCAGTAAAACAGCGCAGAAGAAGGTTTCCTGAGATAACCATTTCGACTCTTGAGTGTCTAGAACTAGTAAATTCTTATGCGTCGGCGTCCATCTCCTGGCAGAAATAGCCCAATAACCTAGGTGGAGGTGCTCGATTTGATGCGATTCCCTTTTACAGACTTCTGAGAGCACGCTCTTGCAAGGTTTCTGGCAAAGTACGAGAGCGAGGCGCTTCTCGGTGAATCATTATGCAGTTTACCATGGAGTCTGAGGAGCCACTCAAGCAATTTAGCCTGAACCAGAATGCATTACTAACATGCTGCGTGCGGCCTCTGTTTTAGACCGAGCACTATTGCCGAAGTCAGATCATGGTCACGATTTAAAACTGCTCTACTTTCCCCAAAAATGTCCTCAGCTTGTGGTGCCTCCAATGGGTTTGTTGATGAGCAGAAGGCTCATCGAAAAGTATCAGCCTTATGAAGCGGACCCAGACGATGAGTTGCGCTGTACGATGCGATTATCAGTGACTCGTCCAACTTATGGCAATGCCACGGCGATTGCTTGATCTTCTGTACGAACTGAGCCGTTACGTCCAGCACTCATATCTCCAATTCGTGCGTGTTGGATGGTGTGTCAGAGAGGGGTACAACTGCCAGTTTCTGTTCGCCGCGTTCCTCCCCACACATCAGAGATGAACCAATGTCCTTTGCACATGGCAGCACGAGTTCTTCCGAATGGAGTGAGCTTTTAGATCTTGGCAACATGGAAGCGACAACTCGTAACGTGCCTCTAATGCCGAAGAATTGGTCTGATGGCATGTACCCTCTCTGTCAAAGACGCGTTATTCTTGAATGCAAGAAGTTCTCCTCTCATAAGAACGCTCTCTCCTTACCTGATAACGGCGCATGTTTTGAGTCGAATGCCTCTGCAACTTATTTGTTTCATAGACTCGTAGAAAGCACTTCGAAACAAACACAACCACTGAGGCCTCTGTGCCCCACATTTTATCCACCACGTAGTAAAACCAAGTGCCAGAAATTTATCCTGGAAGAACGTTCTTGAGATTTGCTAGCTGCGCGTCTGCCATCACAAATAAGATCTCGAGCGTACGTGGCGAGACTGAAATGATGTTAATGATAGGACTGAGAGGCAGTTGGATCAAACCACCTAATTTCCCGCCAAAATGAAACCGACCCTTCAGCGAGCCCATGCATCGGCTGGGATCCCATTCCAGCGTCATGTTGCGCCGTTTCCCATACTTTGAACGAACCGTTTATATATATCCTAAAAGCGACACAACGATCGAAAATAGACAATTTTTTTTCGCTGCAAGCGGATGCCCGCGACCCCACAAAATGTACTTCGGCGACCCCACTTGGGGTCGCGCCCCGGGGTTTGAAAAACCAAGCTTAGTACATGAACGCCTGGATTATTTATTTTATATTTCAATGTTGAGGCTCATATAAGCTAACACGCAGAACAAAACAAGGGGGGGCAGAGAGAGGGAAGCACAAAACAGGGGATAGAGACAGGAGATATGTGGAAAGGGAGAGGGGGGCGGGGAATACGGGGTAACAAGATGGGCAACGACAAGGACTTTCAGAAGGAAAGCCAGGGATTTGAGGAGCTGGGCTTGGGGTGCTTAGCCAGCAAGTAGAAAAGATTCGTGGTGTTTTGGTTGGAGAGATAAGAGATGGTGGTGAACAGCTTTTTAAGACCTGGAGGAAGAGTGGATTGAAGCGTGTGTGGGAGTCTTGTTCGAGAGCAGGAAAAAAAGAGGAATGAAACGAGTGGAAGTGAGTAAGTGATTCTTGATTTTGATTTGACTAGAAGGGGGTTGCTGACGGACTTGAGTGCCCTGCAGAAATATTGACGGTCCTTGAAGAATATAGTAAGATGTGACATTTGTCGGGATGAAAACAATGTTGCAAGTTTTGGATCAGCTTGTGATTTTATAACAGATCTGCAGAGTGAAGACGCTGCTGCTTGCCGATCTGAGGCATGACTGATGTTACGACAGAGGCGGAGTCATCAGTAAAGATATGGAGGATTTCCAAAGAGTCGGAGAGATAATTGAATGAAAACTAGAGAAGCACAGGGAGAGAGAACTCCTTTAGGGCCACACGGGCTGCGACAGGAGAGGAAGTCTGCGAGCCATGAGGAGATGCCTGGATTACCGTAGGAAGAGAGTTTGTTGAGCAGGGAAGGGTGCCAGACCGTGTCAAAAGCAGCGCAGATATGTCTTGGAAGATGGCTCTGATCTCATGTCTGGCCATTGAGGACCTCCATCCATTGTTGGGAGAGCAGAAGCAGAATATCCAGGGTAGAGTGACCGTCTGAATCCAAATTGAATGTCGGAAATCAAGCCATTGGAGAAGAGGAAGGATTAATGTCTGACAGCGATGATGAATCCATAACCTTGCTGATGATGGGAGAAGGCCTGTTGGTATGTAGTTGCAGGACTGTCTTTTTTTTTTAATGCCGGGTGCTTGTTTGCTGATTTCCCAGCAAGATGGCAGATGACCTTTGAGCAATATGAGAGGTGAATAGAACAAAGAGGGTGAGCAAGAGCAGGTTTTAGGACAACGTGGGGCGATGCCGTCGGACCGAGTTGCAGAATTCTGAAATCGAGGTTTGACAGCAAGCTCTCCGAATGTAGGTAATTTGGCACAGGAATTTGTAACCGGAACTTGGTCACGGTAAAAAGGTCACAAGGTAATTTTGGGTCGACAGTAATTCGGTCACGAGTAATGGTCACAGTAATTCGGTCACAAGGTATTTGGTCAACAGATCGGTCACCGAGGTAATTTGTCACGGTCAATCGGTCAACAGTAATCGGTCCACGAGTAATTTGTCACAGTTAATCTGATCACAAGGTAATTTGGTCACGGTATTCGGTCACGAGGTAATTTGGTCACGGTAAATTAGGGTCACGAGGTAATTTGGTCACAGTAATTATTATATATATTATTTATTATTATTCACTGGCATTTAAGGCCATAAGGCCCCAAGAGCAGTAATATACATTTTCCTTCATGGCCGGCGAATCTTGTTGGCATAATGCGTCTGACCAAGTTTACTGACTACTATAATGGAATCGGAATTAAAGTGAGAGAGACAGACTCTCTCGGATGTTGTTGGAATATATATTCTCGGAAGATTATCGTAATTCCGACATCAAGCATGAAATTAAATTCTTTCCGACTATATACGACAAGTCTCAAACGATGCTTGTTAAAAAAGATTTATTAATTTTCCCGGAAGACTCGTCGATTTAGACGAACGGCGCGAGCGTTCCAGACATCTCTTTACCAGGGCCCGGTACGGACCCGGGTTCGAGGGGTTGCCTGCATCAGCGCTCGATTGGTCCACAGTCAGCCAGCTCCGCGAACACCAGCCATGCCAACCATATATGGTGATGTTCATGCCAATCGACCACCTTAATATGGTCATATTATATTGTAATGGGACATCATTGGGCTTTTCCTGGAAATTTGGGTAATGAACTTTGAACAACATTGACAGCAGTATAAATCACAGTTCATTTTGATTCTCATTGATAAGACAATTATTAAAGTGTGTCTTTGTGATTCAAATAACGCTGGCCTACAGCGGACGCGCTACACGAAATGGATTGAAGTTGTGCATGAAGGGTACATGTATACCAAGAAGTTAGCCCCGACGCTGACAAAATTTGGTGAAGTGTGTGAAGAATACTTCTGATCATGTCGCGGGGGAGCCATTTCTACCGACTTGAAACCATGGTAACATCAGCCCAAGAGTACCCGCATAATCATCTGCCCATGGTGTGGAAAAATGGAAGTGGTTAAAATCAGTCGCCATGAAACGGAGGGCAGGTGCAACGAGGGAGAATCCAGGGCAAATTTATCAGGACAACTTTTTTTTGTTCGCAAAATGGACGGTCCTGGCTTTTTTGGGCCATTATTATCGATGTGCCTGCCGGTATGGTAACATCTGCGGGCTTATCTGTCCTCACAGCAGCCCAACCCTGATAGACTACTTCACAGAACCTACGTGTCTGGTGGAAATGGCGTCCAGACGATCTTTTCCTCCACACACAATGGAACGTCATCAACAAACACTGATTACAATCCTCGGACCAACAACGTTGTGGAGGGCTAGAACCAATACAAAGCGTGTGGCGATGATATACCACCACCCAAGCGCGTCCAAAGTTGTAAGATGGTTCAGAAAAGGGAAGACGTAGAGGTGGATACTGTCATCGCCCAAGGATTGCCATCGGGAATGGTCAGGACGGAAGCGGCTGAAGCAGGAGTACGTGAAATGCCAGAGACGGCTGGGTATCACTATTGGTGACCTCCAGGCTGGTAGAAAAGACACCCAGTTCCTTCGTGGATTGGCTTCCAACATCAACTGACCAGGAGGCTGGACAATTAGTTGACTGTCTCATAGAATTCAAGTTTACTTTGAGTAAATTACAGATTTACAAATAATATAGTGTATTTCCTATGAGACAGTGTAACTGCCGTAGTATTGAATTTGTAAATCTGTAATGAGAAAACCCAGAGACAATAATGTAATTTGAAAATTTTAATCTGTTAATAGTGCACAAATATCAAGTTTTATAAAACACATCGTTTGTTGAACTTGTCATATATAGTCGAAGATGAATTTTCATTCAAATGCTGAAATGTCCGACATTACGATAATCTCATAGAAATAATATTCCGAACATCCCGAGAGATCTGTCTTCTCTCAACTTTTAAAATTCCGATTCCATTATAGTAGTCCAGATAAAACTTGGTCAATACGTCATTATGCTAAAAGATTCGCGCGGCCATGAAATGAAAATGTTTTAAATTACTGCTCTTGGGCCTTACCTGGCCTTAATGCAGTGAAATAATAAATAATAATAATACTGTGACCAAATTACCGTCGTGACGCGAAATTACCGTGACCCAAATTCCTCGTGACCGAATTAGTGACCAAAATACCTCGTACCGAATTACTGTGAACGAAATTAACTTGTGAACGTTTTACCGTGACCAAGTTTTCCAGTGACGCAAATTTCTGTGACCAATTTCCGCGCCCCCAGCTCTCTGCACCTTGTAGGAGGAAAAGAACACAGAGTCAAGACAGGTTACCCAAGCGATGGGTTTGGGACACAAGATTTAGAAGCCAAACACGGAGTTAAAAAATTCCAGGACTTTTCCGTGCGGTTATCAGCTGTGGGCGGGCCATTTGAGGTGAAGGGAGGGGGTGGAGGGCCAACATGCACCAGAAACAGGCTTAACATAGACATCATCAGATTTTGGAGGAGGGAAGACAGGTTTTGAGGGTGTAGGTTTTTTGTGTATTGTTTTAACATTTTAAAGGCATTATGAAGGGTGAGGGAAAGTGAAGAAAATAAACTTGATAGTAAAAGGAGAAAATACAAATAAACACGATTGCACATTGACGGGAAGACGGGTCAGTCCTCAAGGGAAACCCCGATATGATAAGACCGACAAAACCACCAAATACCACAAGTTTGAGACAACGAACTAGGAACACACAGAAAACATGGAGGCAACAAAATAAACGGTCAAAAATGCAACAAAACGACTGCAAACTTACTTGAAGAAAGTCGGCAGAGACCCTGGAAGAGAACCGAGTTGTCGTCAAAAACGAAATTTTTCTTCCTCAAATGGCCCAGAAAATAACCCCCCACCCCGCAAAACAAAAGACAAGCATGCAGGATATCCAGCTCATGGTTTATGGGAAGAGCTGACTGCATTCTTGAGCAAAGCCGACCTGTGAAGAACTAATGACAAGGTCAGATTTCCATTCCCGAGGAAGTTGTCAACTTGCTGGCATTTCTCAAACAAAGCAAGGAGTTGTCACCACCGGACAAAGAGGTGCACTTAGATTTTGTCATCTGAAAATATCCGTGAGGAGAGCAGAAGAAAAATCTGATAGGTTTGTTGAGAAGAGGAGAGAAGGGTCAGAGGGAGGGAGCGAGAGAGTAGAGGAAGCGTTTGGTTTCAGTCGACACCGCAGGTTGCATTTTGTGGACAAGCTTTGATGATTTATCTTGTCCCTGATTGAGGTGAATGTGAGCAAATGACAAACTACGTTGATTTACATGACAAGCAACTTGTACATTGTATTCCCTTTCTCTTTTGTTCTTGTTTTGTTTTTTTTGAGGTTTTAATTAACTAATAATCCTATTTAGAAGCATTGTTCTTATTTTTAATTGCCCTTATTCAATACTCTCTGAAAGTGTTGGGAAATGGTTAATGAGTTTCCACGCTCTGCAACTGCCTCGGGTTCTGAGTGCAGACTTTGGGGCCTACCGTCGTGCCTTGGCGCCAGCCCCATTCCATCGTTTGCCTTGTTGGTGACGCTGACTTTCTCCGTGCTGATCAATCAATGGAAAGGCTTATCAGCATTTCCTGCACGCGTTAACGTCTGCATGGTAACCATGAGCAGTCATTTGAGTGAAAGTCTGCTTTTTTTTTTTAACCTCACCAAGGAACAAAGTTAGGTGGCAGTGGTGATTGACGAGAGAGAGGGTGTGGTGAGAGGAGAGAGAGAGAGGTGTGTGTGAGAGGGAGAGGGAGTACGAGAGAGAAGAGAGCATGTGAGGAGAGAGAGAGAGGTGTGAGAGGTGTGAGAGAGAGAGGTGTGTGAAGAGAGAGAGAGAGATATGATATATATATATACTATGATAGATTTCATTGAGTAAAAGGACAACCTCTATATTTAAAACTGCTCAATCTACAGCAATAGTTCTGGATTATGACAATATCTGTTCTCTTCTCTCTCGTCCTCCTGTATGCATTCTCTCCCCCATGTATCCCCTTACCATGAGAGAAAGGACAAAAATGTCCTTTGGGGGATTAGGGTTATATAATGTACATAATTTGTCCCAAAGGTTTTGAATATTTTTTTCTCAAACCTTCCTCTCTAGGGTGGAGTTTCAGAGCAGTTCTACACTGGAACAGGTACAAGTTCACTCCATTTTCTGTCAAATCCATACTTGAGGGAGGTGTGTTTCAATAGGATTCCCTTGGCGGTTTGGTGGAATCCCATATTTGGCTGATATTCAGCCGACCCTTCGTTACAAAAATAATAATAAAAATCAGTCTTTTTGGTGCCTGCTTACTTAATAATATTCAAAGTATTTGCTTCTCTCATGATGGAAAATTTTAAATCTAATGAAAGGGCTCAGATTGGAAAGGTTGGGGGAGGGGTTGGGAGATGGAGGAGTGCCTGGTAAGACGCAGTTTAAAAATAAGTTGCCACAAACAATAAAACCTGCCTTTATGTATTTGGCTGTTTAACACTTGTGGTCATACAGTAGGTCCTTTCTGTTCAAGTATTCATGTGCAATAGAATACTCCAAGTGTCAGTTGGTCACTTAATGCAAATTGTCACTCAGTTGAGAACTTGAACATTTTATTGGGAGGGGAATATTTAACATGCCTCTCAGGTGTGACAAATTTTCAAGATTACAAATGGTGTAATTTGAACTTTAATATGTACACAGGAATCTGTAAAGAAGGTACAAATAAAATTACCACAATTTATTTTTGCACCAAGCTTTTTAAGGACAGTCCCTGCACACCCACAACCCTTGTGAAACTAGCCAAAGCCTGTTTCACAACAAAAGTAATGCAAATGGTCACTCGTTCAATTGACTTTCAAACGGCTGTGTTCACTGATGGGCAAGGTCTTGTTTTTTAGGGCCCTCAGGAACAAGCCCTCAATGGAGGCAACTTATACAAAATCTAGCTTCCCGGAAACAGAAACATGCACATTCAGTAACTAATATAATAAAAAATATAATTTAAAACATTGATTAACTGAGAAAGACAAACAAACAACGAACAAAGGTTCTGCTGTATAAAAATTTAACAAAATTACTTTCACCAGTGGAAAAGTTTAACAGGTGCTGTTCAAGCTCACACAGAATGCTTAGGCTCAGTGTTTGATTGATGCTGTTGTGCCAATTTGAATGTTATTAGAGGCAGGACTGCAAAGAAATCATGCTTGCCGAGTGAATACCTTGCTCACATCAAAAAATTCAAATATACCAAAAATTGACCATTTTGGGCTAAACTCCTCAACTTTTTATCTCAGCTGGATTTGCCGGGGTCCACTGCCTGCCACATGTCCTCCCGAGCCGTGACCGGCAGGTAGGGCTCCGTGCCCATCCCACAGGGGGTGGCCGGTGGAATGGGAGCTTGGGAAGGTGCCGTTCCAGTCAGTGCGTTTGAATGAGTTTGAGACTGTTGCAGGAGCTTGGACCCTGCGTGTCTGAACCACGAGCTGGGGTTGGAGAGCTGCTGCGCAAACTCGTGTCGCACAACAGCCGTGCCGGTGACACAATCTGCAGGGTTGAGTGCCTGCGTCAGTGTTATGGTCTGGCCCTGCAAGTGAAAGGGGAACATTCAAAGAAGCCTAAAGACAAGGAAATTGAAAATAATGGGAGAAGTGACAACAGTAAAATCAGGAGGGAGCACAACCCCATATTGGGAAGTTTGGACACCCGCATATGTTATAGTTGGTTCCTATGGTTTTTTTTTGGTTTTTCAAAACTCAGAACTCTTCTACACAATATTCCAGAGAGAAACTCCTGAGATCAGTGTACCTCACTTGAAAGTGTTTTACATTTATACCGCCGGGATTTTCCGAGAGACGCATTAGCGATAATAATGCTACCAAACAAAAATGACCAGAAGATGAAGCACATTGCATAAATGAAACATTTCGAGAAAATATTTCTGGTTCCAGCCAGAGAGTATTCGATGTAAGCCATTACGATCATATAAAAATGACCTTTACGACATCCAATACTCGCTTAATATCTTTGTTCCAAACATCAAAATCATCCTCATTCAACCCTCTTACCACACTACATATACAAGGTTTCGATGAGATGTGATGTTAACACATTTAATAATAATTCAAACCGTACCCCCTTATTTTGGCACGATGCTGGAAATGTTGATGATTTCCTTAACATGGGTGCATGATGGAACGCTATCGTATATAACTTATTTTTCCTCTCTTTACAGGTAAATGACTGCATATTCATGAATAGTTAGATAAAATGTGTTGAAGCGAATTAATTTGTTTCCGTTAAGTGTTTATATAAGCGAGAGAGCACCGAGCATTCGGGAGAATGTCAAGATGATTATCCAACTGCAAGACTGCATTTTTGGCCTGTGAACATCAAGACCATCATCGACTTATGGGCATCGATCGTGCCGCGTGGGACCTTCTGCCACACTCCAATGGTTGACGGTAATAACTCTGGATGCAAAGCCAAGAGCAGTGGTTGTACACAAAACCGGTGTCTCGAAGTTTAATCACAGCTCAAAGAAATGATAAACATTCCAATGAACAATAGCGAGCATCCGTACAACGAGGAAGGAAAACCCAAAGCTGTTAACAACATAACTGAGTGCATCACAGACAGGAACATGATCAACCCGCAAATCAATTCGACCGACATGCCTAATATAGCAACAGGACAGGCGCAAACTAAACTAACTTCTTCTTCTTCTGGTGGTCCAACTCAGTCACAAGAGTAAACCGGAAGCAGATCAAAAAATCATCTGGGTCCTGCCCGATCAAATTGTGCAAGAGCATTCCAACCTCCACCAACTGGTGATGGACACTTCCACCAAGTATTCTGGCAGTTGGGGCTCTCCACAATCACACTTGCTGTGTCAGCCAGGTTCCAAAATATATGCAAGGCTTTAAAGCATCCATGGCCTGTTAACACCAGTCTTCAGGTGGCACCACTCCTTCTTGGAGTCTGAAAGCCAGCTGGAGAAGGGAAATTGGTGCAGAGGCTACAATCTGCCTTCAGATGCCTCCTTTCCACTTTGAGAGGAGCCAACTGGTAATCTGCTCTCTTGAGCTGTCAGCCTCAATACAAGACTGGGCTGACCCTGTTGAAAAAGGTTTCTGACTGAATCATTGAGTTGCAGTGGTTCGGCATCTTGTTGTGGAGGGAGAACTTCGAGTCAAAACCTTTAGTGCAGCATGTCTGGTTGTTGCTTCTACCTAGGTGGTGAGGTGGGATGCAGCGAGGAAGAGAGAGAGAGAGGTGGTGGGTGGGTGTCGGACTGAGGCAACCATTGATAGGGTAGAATTAAGCTGGACAATCCACTTTGCTTGTGTGCATGCTTCTACCCAAGCAAGCAACACAGTACTCTCGCTGGAGCATGCACCAATGGGCAGTGTGTAGAGCATAGGGTTATAAAATCTGCCTCCCCAGTCATGGCCTGCTGTTTCCTAGCAGGTTGACCCTTGCTGCCATTTTTCCAGCCACCATCCTCAGAATGGTTGCAGAAATAAGGGCCCTGCAAACTTAATACCAAGGTAGTTCAGTGTGTTGGTAAAAGGAATTGGAGAACATTCAATCAACTTGTAGTTACTATGGTGTCCTTATTGCTCAGTTGA
>CM068967.1:31000988-31022059 GCA_035128595.1 Eptatretus atami
CTCATCACTTTTCCAACGATAATCGTCTCATCACCCCTTTGTGGTGGGCCTCCACGTGGTCTTGCATGAGAGCAGTTCCACCCCGTTAGACTCGACCAACGTTGATATCCCCCTTGTATGACTAGCGGACCCAGACCCTTCCGGTATTGCATGTTTCCTTGCCGCCGCTCAACGATGACAGGATACTTCCAGTACCCGGAGCTCGCTCACCAACCTGAGCCTCTATTCTGCTGTGTCCACGGGCATTCCTACGAACCTCTCTCTGATTGCTCCACGCTGAGTTCGTTTTACGTCAGATCAAGTATATCTTCAATTCTGTGGTAGTGCAGAGCGTCGTCTGTCAAGAGGGTCGAGCTATCACTGTCAGCTTTCCTTTGCCGCTTACCTTCCACAACGCGCATATCGGACGATTATTACCGTTTCGTTGCACTGGGCAGGGCGAGTGGCATGCGTCTCTCCGCATATCGGGAGTTGAGGTCCTTTTGATTTCAGTTTGGCAACATCTGAGTTCCGCGGCACCTCGCACCGTACGAGAGGGATGCTCGTAATTGCCTGAGGAATTTGGTTGCTGATGAATCGTGTAATCGCTTCTCTGTCATATGAACGCGTATTCTTGAGTGGCTAAGACAGGTTTTCCTCTTCCAAAGTACCGCTCTCCTGCTCTTACGCCCTGATAGAGGACGCAATAGTGTTTGGTATGTCAACGACCTCTGCCTCAACTTATTTTGGTTCATAGATCGTAGAAAGGCAGCTGCATCGATAACCACAGCACCCTCAGCACGACTGCATTGGCGTCTCGTGTGGGCCCTGATTCATTTTAGTCCACACACGCGATCACGTCACAAATGCCAAAGGTCACCCGCAGCACGACATTTATCCGCCTATGTGGTCAAAACGTCTCAGTATGATCCGTCTGCCTTGCATTCTAGGCATACCCAGTCAGCCCACCTGGTTGCTCGCCATCATCCCTACATATCATAAAGTGGTTTCTATCGGACGTCTGTACCTCGTCGATGATCTGATGAAGATACGTCAAGAACGTTAATGATAAGCAGTTACAACGTCATGAGTCTTGAGAGCCGTGGATAACAACCACTCAATTTCCCACCCAAAATGAACCGCCCTTCAGACTCGAGCGCGCATCGGGCTGGATCCCATTCCAAGGTGATGTTTGCCCGCCCGGTGTCCCGATACTATCTAAACGAAACCGTTATATATTACATCCTAAAAGCGAACACCGATCGAAAATAGACAATTTTTTTCGCTGGCAAGCCGGATGCCCGCGACACCCACAGAATTTGCTCTCGGCGACCCACTTGGGTCGCGCCTTCCGGCTTTAGAACATGCAAAGCCTCACGCACATAGTACTACAGGTTCGTTTTTTCTCCATGGAACAAAGGCATCCCAGTCATTCATTGACCCATCTTTCCGCATACTACCCCTACGACTGGCGAATTATGTGTCTAGCAGCGCCTCACCTAAAGAGTAGTGAGCCGCACTCTCGTCTATGGCAGTGGAGACCGCGTGCTCTTGCAAATGGGTATGAACCACATTGAATCGCTTCTAAGGCGCTCTTTCTACTTTGTGGAGGTAGATGGCGTTCCTGCGCCTGTTGCCTTACGTCACAAGAAAGCCAAGCCTCTTCTCCACCCCCACACCTTGCTGAGGATTCAAGACACCCTCCCCCTCCCCCCCAATCATCATGTGCCTTGAACATAGATGCAAGCGGTTACAGCTGGCCGACGAGGCAAAGCTACTGTGGAACTTGACATGACCCTTACCTTGACGTTGCCAAATGAAACGGTCAGCAGGCCTTGACGGCGAAAGATTCAGCAGGCGACGATGCATGGTTGCTCCAAACTCATCTTGACTGCTGGCTGCCAACATATGGCACTATCCACTTTTATAAACTGAGCTCAGTGCTCGCATGTCATACCCCCATTGAGGAAAACAAAGACGTAAGTGCTATTCCAAGGGTAGAGCGCTGTCCACCTCGTTCCAGAGGGTGTTCCTTGTTGGCAGAACGGAACCATGGGGATGCGTTCTCTCTCACCTCCTTTGCTTCGCCCCGGTTCACTCATGTCTTTCTCCATCCATCACGGCCCCACTCCGCGTCTTACAGGCGAGCACCGTTCAGGCTATGATTGCCAGGTAGCATAGGCAGTTGCACACCAGAGGGAGTTTGGCTCGTATTGCATTCTATTCCTGGCCTGGGCGCTCCTTTCCTTTTCAATCAATGGCATCTTCGAATCAACAGTTATTCGAATCTATTTACACGACCACGTCCCTCCATGCTGGATAGCCTGTGTTGCGTTAATCATACCTGGATCCACCTGGCGACACTTCTTATTTGTCCTGACCCCAGGCCTGAACTTTTCGCAAATGAGGGTTGTTCCTGCCACATAGTGTTATTATTTCATGAGAAGTTTGCTTTAGAAAGTGTGTGATGTTCACTAAAATTAGTAATGATATACAATTGTTACGATTGTTTGGGGTTAGATGGAGGATTATTCATATCGAAGTCTAGGACTTGATTGGATGTTGCTCTCGTCGGGGATTGTTGTAATGAAGACCGTTCCTGTATGTTAAATCTATCAGCTAGGGAATACTGTGACTGCATTAGTCGTTACTTGTCACCCACATGCGTGAAGGCTGCGGTTGACAGTCTCGTGAATTAATTTCGATAGGATTAAGACCAATTCCCCCGGACTAGTGTTTGCCCTGTGAATGCTACACATCCGTCGTGATCTCTACCAACATCTTACTTTGTATTTACCTCCAATTCTCATCGGACCGATGTGACACGGCAGCGGTGCGTTTTTTGATAAACACGATACACCACAACTACAGTCAAGACGCTGTATGCCCAAGTGATTATTAGAGGTTTATTTTCGTTCAGGGAGCGTCGTAGGTGGCAGCCGGATTTGCCTCACCTCCGCGCCACCGTTAACAATCCTTCATTCCGCAAGAAACACCATACAACCGCCAAAAAAATCTGAAAATCCAAACTGACCGTGGGTCGAAGTAGCCGTCTGCTGCTAGCTTCGCCTTCGCAGGGCTAGTCACCGGGATGACGCGCTTTGATGGCACATGCCTTCGTGGGACCACCCACATACCTTTGATGATAGGAGGGAATACCACGGGTACATTCCCTGCAGCGAGGAATTGCGAGGAAGTGTGTCAGAGTGATAGCTGAAGTGTCGCTCCAACCGCACGGCAGGTCTCCTTGCGACTGGTTTTAAACCTGTAGGGGACGTCCCGTCTCGCATGCAGGCGGGTGGCCTCGGACAATGTCCGTATCCTAGAGAGAGATGACTCACCCTGTCTTCGTTGTCAATCTGAGGCCTCACACGGTTCTGGACATCGGGGTGGCATTGCAGCTCTCGTGGCTTGAGGTTCGCGAGACCGATTGCGGTCGAGAACATGGTGGGATCGATTGAACCTCAACAGTCATTGGTACCTCGGTTCGCCTCTGATGGGTTGTCGCATACCCGAATGGAGTTAGCTCGTAGGCTGTGGCTACCATAAGCTGAGCCCCCAGAATGATACACTTGATTTCTCCAAGGTAACAGACTCCGGTCTAGCGCTACGAGGGGTAATTCATCGACACGATCATATGGACTCTGTCTACTACCTTAGTCTTTTCCATTCCCAACGCTGACCCGCGCCCAGCACCCTGACGACCCCATGGGCTGCTACTTGTTTATGCTACCGACGTGAGGCGACGCCTGATTCAGTCACCAGGGTTCGCAACGAAAGCGCAATTCTATCGCACGCCTCCGACCGTCGTGGATTGATCCAGATGCCCCCAGACAGAGATACACTTTAGTCTTGGGGGATTTCAACTGCACGACTGGTCACTGAATTAGGGAGATGGTCTTCTCATGAGAATGCGTGTGTTTTGGTGCCAATCGGCGTCAGGACTGCTATGCAACACAGACAATAGCCCACTAAGTCTCCCTTCGAGTTCTGCCGCTAGAAAGCTCATGGGAGCGTTAGGGCTCGCTGCGCACATTCAATAGGTTCACGCGGCCCACAAGGCACTCATTGCGCGCGTCGAACCTGGTATTTCCAAAACGCCTGGCGGATGCTGGCACAAGGAGATGACCATGTCCTCAATCGACGGTCGCCGGAGATAGGATCCCAGAAGACTGCAGGGTCCTACCGGAGGTCAGTTCGCTCCAACTGACCACAGCGGCCTGTGTTATGTAGCCCAACTCGGTAACGAGCTGCCACCTATCAAAAAATCCTGGAGAATGGTACCACCAGCTAGGGCTGGATGTTTGGCAAGCACTCAGACGGCAGAGGCACGTAGCGCACTGTCTAGGAGTTAGCCAGACAACCAGGCTGACCGTGCGAACACATTGGTAGGGTTCTGTGGTGCTTTTGGGGCCGGTCCCTGAAGAGCTAAAGTGAGGATAGTGCCTTCCAAGAGCCCGTGCGCAATTTCCTTGATTGTTGGCCTCAGTACACGCCAAGTGCCGGGACGTCCCTCATCGGAACTTCCACGAGCCGCAGGCTTTCCGCACCAGATCAAGCACGAATTGATCTCGTCTACTACCACTGATCGTGCTCAACACTTGCTTCGATGCTACATGTGACCAGCCGATGCTCGACCGCGCGGCCCAAGAGCTTGACATGGCAAGCATGCAGCTGTTCAGGGAGCTTTTCAGGGGCGGTAAACATAGATAACGTGCACTTGTCAGGAACTGCTGGACACAGGCTAGGCTCCTGTTGCGAGAGAAAATCTGCTCGGAGGGTAGTAGCTCAACCTCGTGGAACATGTGATTCTCGTCCGCTACGAAGGGGAAATTCGCCCTTCCGTTCACCAAGCGCCATCCTGGACGCCACTGCAAGTCATCACGACGCAGAGAAGCCCTGGTAGTCGCTCCTTGACAGATGGAGTGGCTGAATGCAAGGCCCTCTGTGGACCGGTTACTTTGAGCGGTTTTTACCAGCTCGAGTGCCCCAGCTGTACCGCCCAGTTGCGAACATCCAACGAACGGGTAGTTGACAACCTCCCCGTTGCTGACCCTCATAATCAACTGGTCGGACATAACCCACCTTTCGCTTGTCGCAAACACGGGAGCTGCGGTAGAACCGGTTGATAACGGGGCCAAAGCTTCCCACCGCGGATCATGTGGATACTGCACTGCCTCGCAACTTCTACCAAGGCTTGGTGGAAATGCTGCGACTCGTGGCCTCTGCAGTGCAGTCTTTGGTACTCTGCTGGAAAACACAGGGATATCCCAACTGATTGAAGAGGGCCTTGTTGTTCCCTCTCTGGAAAGGAGGCAACAGGGTTCGATGCCATAGACTTGCCGAAAAACTCACCCGGAGCGCTCGGTGACCTGCTCTTCCCGTGCCGGGCAACTAGGGTCTTTGGTCGGATACACTTCTTGAAGGGTTCGCCCATCTGCATGGGAGCCGACCAGCGTCGCAGAGCAGTCAGCTTTACAGCCACAAGAGGTCAACCGTATGACCGACTATCCTTGTCTTTTCGTTGCTCCCTCACGAACCGCACGACGAGAGCTGCGTTCGGGACGGGGCTGCTTTGCAGACTATGTTGATGCCTAACAGTAAAGCCGCTTCTCCGATTCACGTGAACTCGATGGAATGCCCTCTTCTGGAGACATTCTTTTCGTACTCGTGGGTTGCCACTCAAACATGGAATCGATTGTCATAGTGTCTGAACTACTAACTCTGGGTACTGAGGCAGTCTGCTGTGAAGTGTGGTGGCGCCTCCCATCGCTTGACTTATTCCCAAAGTTCGCAGTTACTGGGAGTCGTCAGGGTGACCTGCTGTACTGGCCCCCACCTCCTTTTCCCAGCCACTGTGTCCCCCTTATGCGAACGGCTGGAGATATTTTAGGATGAATCGCGTGTACGTTTTGACGGAGCAGGCTCAAGCTGTGGGACTGACGCTGCTGCCCAGCGTGTCGGAATCGTTCAAGATCTCGGACCTTGATCCCGTTGCAGCATGGATGCAGTCATCTTTGCGGAGACTTCCGTAAATATCAGCGCGCTTCATGTCGTTTTGGGGGCACTCGACCGATGCTGAAGTGAGGAGTCGGAGACGCCGCGGCGGATTACGGGGTTTCTTGCCGGTCCTAAAACACTAACGATCCGGTTCCCACGGCGTGATCATCTTGGATTGATACGAGCGCATGTTCCTGTCTGTGTCTGGTTTTGTGTGAGGATGTAAACTCGGAGACACCGTCGTGGACCGACTTCACTAGCCCTTATGAATGGCAGTGACTATTCACGTGCTCTGCTGCCCTAGACCGCTCAGTGAGGATCAGACGGCTCCACATAGCAGCGTCTGAGGCTCCGAGCCCACTGGGGAGTCATAGGATTCACCTTGGATCATAGGGGCTTGTGGCCCAGCGGCCCCGCCTACGCTCGTGGCGCAGGACGAAAGTCCGGACCGTACGTCGAGCTTCACCGGGCTCCTCCACCGGTATATTCCAGTCTTCGCCTCTGCATCGAGAATGGCGAGACTTGACTCTGACCAAGATCTTCGCACCGACGAAAACCCTCACCCTTCCCACCTCTCTGAGTACCAGGGTTCATTCGGAGAATCCTCTGGCTATCGCTGGCTCGGAATCCTTTCTGTGACACCCGACCGACCACGAGCGCATTGCTCGCAGACGGAGACTCCGCGACTGAAGATTTTGCGTTACCCATGCCCACATAGCTCACCAATCCAAACACCACATCCCCGACACTCCGGACCAAAGCAAGAATCTACACCGCCAATTCGCGGCCGTGACAGCGTCAGTTGCGCAGCTGCTCATGGACATATGCTGAGCCGTTTCTGACGCTGAATCTGCTCACCAGATTCTTTCACGCGGGGAGCCAGTCTACGGCAGCAGTGGAGCGCGGCCAGTGGACAGGCCCCAGCCCCGACTCACACGTGCCCCCCTCTGTCGGTTAGTCAGCAACGCCCGACTCGGACCATAACTCTCACAGGAGCATGGCGGATGGGCCTCACGGCATCTGCCTCGGGAATGGCCAGCCGACGCAGAGGCCCGTGGAGCGTACGCAGCGCGAAGTGCAGCATCGCCAGACGACGCGCTGCCTGGCACATGCTCATCAACCTGACCATGACCTGAACCTATGTCCAAGGCGCGAGAAGGCCTGCCTTCCCGGTCTTCCAAGCTCGGCCAATCAAGCAAGCTAGGAGATCGCATCGTAGCAGGGCGTGATGGTTCAGCACAGAGAAGACTTTTGGTGTTGGTTGGTTTTTTGGATTTACCAATTTGTAAGCACACCCACATGTGGCTTCAACGAGACGACCGGCTAGCAGGGAGATGGTGCATGGCAAGAACCCAGGCCATAACTGCCTGGCTTTCCTTTCGACGCATGAAGAACAAATGGCACGAGTTCTTGCTATTCTCCAGCTGAGGCGAATAGCTTCTCGTGGGTGAGCAAGTCCACACCTGCGCCAATGACTCTTGGCTTGCGGTGGTGACGAGACCGACTCTAAACCGCCTCCGTGTATACGTCACTGCAAGATGATAGTGCCAATCATGCAACAGCCCGGCTATACGCATAGACGCGAGATTGACAAGAACTGGGCCATCGGCGGGTGTGGTGAGCTGCACCTGACTCAAACTCTTAAGGGCGAGACATTTTTTTTTTTTTCTGCAGACGATCTAGAACACCGTGCCTGAACAAGCGGACATGAGTACGACACACAGATGGCGGTTGGATCGGACACGAGTAGATAACGGAATGAAGGAAGCGAGCCCAGAGTGCGAGGCTGCGTTGATAATGGCATAGAGTCATAAAGTTTCCCCGTGCCTGAGTGGGGACCCACCCACCACAGAATTCCCCCTCCACGACCACATTTAGCCGTTCCCCCTGGCCATACACCGTACCCCAAAAGTAGCTTTGATCGGCCTTCCGCGCAAAGAGTCACCTGGACTCACTGCAACCAGTTTATCTGGGGCAAGTGTGATGGACTCAGTGAGAGGCATAGAGTCTAAGAGTCGGAAGAAGCACCAGCGGAGTGGTGATTGAAATGAGTTCGAAAAAAATGGAATGGTGAATATGCAACATACCTCCGTTCCGCCACGCGGCGTTGGGTGGATACAAACTGGGTGAAGGTATACATCACTGGATGAGTGATATGGTGATGAATCAGGTGAGGATAATGAATGAGGGGTCAAGGGTGCAGAGGCCGGAAGCGGCCGGGGCCAGCACAGAGCCTGGATGTCGGCTCTCGAGCTAACAGGCGGGATATCGCAAAGATATGACCCGAGCAGGATGGCAGATTAGATCAACGAGATGCATCGCCGTAGAGGAAATGCCCAACTGGGAGCCCCGGGTGGGAAGCGAGACATGCTTGGGAAGACTGTTCTGGAACGCGATGCAAGCTGAATCTGTCGAGGCGCCCTTCAGCCGCTCTATCCACATCACAGACACGTCCACCACAGTAGTCTTTCTTGTACTTGCCTACCTTCTTGTTCTTGCATGGCTCTTCTCGAGTGCTTCAACTATTCAGTGCCGCCCGCGATGCTTCTTAGCCACGCTCGCTCACGAGATTTTTATCCACCACGTAGTAAAATCCAAGGTCCAGAAATTTATCCTGGTAAGAACGTTCTTGAGATTTGCTAGTGGCCGGTGCTGCCATCACAAATAAGATCTCGAGTCGTACGTGGAGACGTGAATAGATGTTAATGATAGAGTCTGAGAGGCCGTGGATCAAACCACTAATTTCCCGCCAAAATGAACCGCCCTTCAGCGAGCCCATGCATCGGCTGGATCCCATTCCAAGCGTCATGTTGCGCCGGTTCCCATACTTTGAACGAACCGTTTATATTATATCCCGTAAAAGCGAACACCGATCGAAAATAGACAATTTTTTTTCGCTGCAAGCGGATGCCCGCGACCCCACAAAATTTACTCGGCGACCCCACTTGGGGTCGCGCCCCGGGTTTGAAAAACCAAGCTATAGTACATGAACGCCTGGATTTATTTTATTTTATATTCAATGTTGAGGCTCATATAAGCTAACACGCAGAACAAACAAGGGGGGCAGGAGAGGGAAGCACAAAACAGTGGGGAATAGAGACAGGAGATCTGTGGAAGGGAGAGGGATGGGGCGGGGAATACGGGGTAAACAAGATGGGCACGACAAGGACTTTCAGGAAGGAAAGCAGGGAATTTGGAGGAGCTGGGCTTGGGGTGGATTAGCAGCAGTAGAAAAGATCGTGGTTTTGGTTGGGGGAAGATAAGAGATGGTGGTGAACAGCTGTTTTGAAGACCTGGAGGGAAGAGTGGGATTGAAGGGTGTGTGGGAGTTTGTTCGAGAGGCAGGAAAAAAGAGGAATGAAAGAGTGAAGGTGAGTAGTGATTCTTGATTTTGATTTTTGATAGAAGGGGGTTGCTGACGGACCTTGAGTGCCCTGCAGAAATATTGACGGTCCTTTGAGAGATATAGTAAGAATGTGAGATTTGTCGGGATTGAAAGACATGTTGCAAGTTTTGGATCAGCTTGTGATTTTATACAGATCTGCAGAGTGAAGAAGCTGCTGCTTGCCGATCTGAGGGATGACTGATGGTACGACAGAGGGCGGAGTCATCAGTAAAGATATGGAGGATTTTCCAAAGAGTCGGAGAGATAATTGATGAAAACTAGAGAAAGCACAGGGGATGAGAGAACTCCATTTAGGGCCACACGGCTGCGACAGGAGAGGAAGTCTGCGAGCCATGAGGAGATGGCCTTGGATACCGTAGGAAGAGAGTTTGTTGAGCAGGGAAGGGTGCCAGACCGTGTCAAAAGCACGCGATATGTCTTGGAAGATGGCTCTGATCTCATGTCTGGCATTGAGGACCTCCATCCATTGTTGGGAGAGCAGAAGCAGAATATCCAGGGTAGAGTGACCTGGTCTGAATCCAAATTGATGATCGGAAATCAAGCCATTGGAGAAGAGGAAGGATTTAATGTCTGAAGCGATGATGAATTCCATAACCTTGCTGATGATTGGGAGAAGGCTGGTTGGTATGTAGTTGCAGGGATCTGTCTTTTTTTTTTAATGCAGGGTGCTTGTTTGCTGATTTCCCAGCAGATGGCAGATGACCTTGAGCAAATGAGAGGGTGAATAGAACAAAGAGGGTGAGCAAGAGCAGGTTTTAGGACACGTGGGCTGATGCCGTCTGGACCAGTTGCAGAATCTGAGTCGAGGTTTGACAGCAAGCTCTCCGAATGTAGGTAATTTGGTCACAGGAAATTTGGTCACCGGAAACTTGGTCACGGTAAAAAGGTCACAAGGTAATTTGGTCACAGTAATTCGGTCACGAGGTAATTTGGTCACAGTAATTCGGTCACGAGGAATTTGGTCACAGTAATCTAGATCACAAGGTATTGGTCACGTATTCGGTCACGAGGTAATTTGGTACCGGTTAATTAGGTCACGAGGTAATTTGGTCACAGATTATTATTATTATTATTATTTATTATTATTCACTGCATTTAGGCCAGTAAGGCCAAGCAGCAGTAATATACATTTTCATTTCATGGCCGGGCGAATCTTGTTGCATAATGACGTATTGACCAAGTATGGACTACTATAATGGAATCGGAATTAAAAAGGTTGAGAGAGACAGAATCTCTCGGGATGTTGTTTGGAATATATATTCTCGGAAGATATCGTAATTCGGACATTCAAGCATGAAATTAATTCATCTTCGACTATATACGACAAGTCTCAACGCATGTGGTTATAAAACGATTTTATTAATTTCCCGGAAGATCGTCGATTTTAGACGAATCGCGCCGCGCAGTTCCAGACATCTCTTTACCAGGGCCCGGTACGGACCCGGGTTCGAGGTTGCCTCATCACGCGCCGATTGGTCACAGCTCAGCCAGCTCCGCGAAACACAGCCATGCCATCCAATATGGTGATGTTCATGCAATCGACCACCTTATATGGTATATTATATTGTAATGGGACATCATGCGATTTTCTGGAAATTTGGGTAATGACTTTGAACAAACATGACAGCATATAAATCACATTTCATTCTGATTCTCATTGATAAGACAATTATAAAAGTGTGTCTTTGTGATTCAAATACGATGGCTACAGCGACGCAGTCTACACGAAATGGATTGAAGTTGTGTCATGAAGGGTACATGTATACCAAGAAAAGTTACCCGACCTGACAAAATTTGTGTGGAAGTGTGTGAAGAGATACTTCTGATCAGTGTCGCGGAGCCATTTCTACCGACTTGACAACATCTGTAACATTCAGCCAAAGGTATCCCGCATAATATCTGCCATGTGTGGAAAAAGTGGAAGTGGTTAAAATCAGTCGCCATGAAACGGAGGGCAGGTGCAACGAGGGAGAATCCAGGGCAAATTTATCAGACAACTTTTTTGTTCGCAAATGGACGGCCTGGCTTTTTGCCAATTTTATCGATGTGCCTGCCGTATGGTACATCTGCGGGCTATCTGTCCTCCAGCAGCCCAACCCTGATAGACTACTTCGACAGAACCTACGTGTCTGTGGAAATGCGAGTCAGCCGATCTTTCCTCCACACACATGGAACGTTCATCACAAACACTGGATTACAATCCTCGGACCAACAACGTTGTGGAGGGCTAGACAAATAAAATGCGTGTGGCGATGAATTACCACACCCAAGCGCGTCCAAGTTGTAGAATGGTTCAGAAAGGAAGCCGTAGAGGTGGATACTGTCATCGCCCAGGATGCCATCGGGAATGTCAGGAGGAAGCGGGTGAAGCAGGAGTACGTGGAAAATGCAGAGACGGCTGGTATCACTTATTGTGACCCTCCAGGCTGGTAGAAAAGACATTCCCCAGTTCCTTCGTAGTTGGCTTCAACATCAACTGACCAGGAGGCTGGACAATTAGTTGACTGTCTCATAGAATTACAAAGTTACTTTGAGTAAATTACAGATTTACAAATTAATATTAGTGTAATTCTATGAGACAGTGTAACTCCGTAGTATTAATTTGTAAATCTGTAATTGAGACAACAGAGACAAAAATGTTAATTTGAAACAATTTAATCTGTTAATAGTGGCACAAATACAAGTTTATAACAGCATCGTTGAGACTTGTCATATATAGTCGAAGATGAATTCATTTCATGCTTGAATGTCCGAATACCTAATCTTCATAGAATATATATTCCGAACAACACGAGAGATTCTGTCTCTCTCAACTTTTAAATTCGATTCCATATAGTAGTCAGTAACTTGGTCAATACGATTATGCTAACAAGATTCGCCGGCCATGAAATGAAAATGTTTATTACTGCTCTTGGGCCTTACTGGCCTAAATGCAGTGAATAATAATATAATAATACTGTGACCAATACCTCGTGACCGAATTACCGGTGACCAAAGTACCTCGGGTGACCGAATTAGTGACCAAATTACCTCGTGACCGAATTACTGTGACCAAATTAACTTGTGACCGTTTTACCGTGACCAAGTTTCCAGTGACCAAATTTCCTGTGACCAAATTACCGCGCCCCAGCTCTCCACCTTGTCAGGAGAAAAGAACACAGAGTCAAGACAGGTTACCCAAAGCGATGGGTTTGGGACACAAGATTTAGAAGCAAACACGGAGTTTAGACATTCAGACTTTTCGCGTGCGGTATCAGCTGTGCGGCCATTTGAGGTGAGGGAGGGGGTGGAGGGCCAACATGCACCAGAAACAGGCTTAACTAGACATCATCAGGATTTGGAGGAGGGAGACAGGTTTGAGGGTGTAGGTTTTTTGTTGTATTTTTTTTACATTTTAAGGCATTATGAGGGTGGAGGGAAAAGTGAAGAAAATAAACTGATAGTAATAAGGAGAAAATACAAATAAACACGATCGTGCACATTGACGGGAAGACGGGTCAGCCTCAGGGAAACCCGATATGATAAGACCGACGAAAACTCACCAAATAACACAAGTTTTGAGACAAAACCGAACTAGGAACACACAGAAAACATGGAGGCAACAAAATAAACGGTCAAAATGCAACAAACGACTGCAAACTTATCTTTGAGAAAGTCGGCAGAGACCCCTGGAGAGAACCGAGTGTCGCTCAAAAACCGGAAATTTCTTCCTCAAATGGCCCAGAAAATAACCCCCCCAACCCCCAAAACAAAAACAAGCATGCAGGATATCCAGCTCAATGTTTTATTGGAAGAGCTGACTGCATTCTTTGAGGCAAAGCCACCTGTGAAGAACTAATGACAAGGTCAGATTCCATTTCCCCAGGAAGTTGTCAACTTGCTGGCATTTCTCAAACAAACAAGGAGTTGTCACACCGACAAGAGTGTGACACTTAGATTTTTGTCAATCTGAAAAATACCGTGAGGAAGCAGAGAAAAATCTGATAGGTTTGTTTGAGAGAGGAGAGAAGGGTCAGAGGGAGGGAGAGAGAGAGAGAGAGAAGACGTTTGGTTCAGTCGACACCGCAGGTTGCATTTTGTGGACAAGCTTTGATGATTTATCTTGTGCCCTGATTGAGGTGAATGTGAGCAATGACTAAACTACGTTGATTACATGACAAGCAACTTGTACAATTGTATTTCCACCTTTTCTCTTTTGTTCTTGTTTTGTTTTTTTGAGGTTTTTATTAACTAATAATTTCCTATTTAGAAGCATTGTTCTTATTTTTATTGCCCTTATTCAGAACTCTCTGAAGTGTTGTGGGAAATGGTTATGAGTTCAGCTCTGCAACTGCCTCGGGTTCTGAGTGCAGAACTTTGGGCACGTCGTGCTCTTGGCGCCATCCTCCTATTTCCATCGTTTGCCTTGTTTGTGACGCTGACTTTCTCCGTGCTGATCATCATGGAAGGCTTATCAGCATTCCTGCACGCGTTACGTCTGCATTGGTAACCAGAGCAGCACTTTTGAGTGAAAGTCTGCTTTTTTTTTTTTTACCTTCACCAAGGAACAAAGTTTAGGTGCAGTGTGATTGACGAGAGAGAGAGTGTGTGTGTGAGAGGGAGAGAGAGGAGGTGTGTGTGAGAGGAGAGGGAGAGAGAGAGAGAGAGATGTGAGAGAGAGAGAGTGTGAGAGGTGTGGAGAGAGAGGTGTGTGAGAGAGAGAGAGAGAGATAATATATATATATATTATGATAGATTATTTGAGTAAAAGGACAACTCTATATTTAAACTGCTCATCTTAAAGCAATAGTTCTGGATTATGACAATTATCTGTCTCTTCTCTCTCCTCCTGTATGCATTCTCTCCCCCATGTATCCCCTTACCATGTGAGAGAAAGGACAAAAATGTCCTGTGGGGGGATTAGGGTTAATATAATGTACATAATTTGTCCCAAGGTTTTGATTATTGTTTTCTTCAACCTTTCCTCTCTAGGGTGGAGTTTCAGAGCAAGTTCTACACTGGAACAGGTTACAAGTTCACTCCATTTTCTTTCAAATCCATACTTGAGGGAGGTGTGTTTCAATAGGATTCCCTTGGCGGTTTGGTGGAATCCCATGATTTTTGGCTGATATTCAGCCGACCCTTCGTTACAAAAATAATAATAAAAATCACTCGTTTGTTGGTGCTGCTACTTTAATATTATTCAAAGTAATTTGCTTTCTCTCATGATTGAAAATTTAAATCTAATGAAAGGGCTGCAGATTGGAAAGGTTGGGGGAGGGGGGTTGGGGAGATGGAGGAGTGCTCTGGTAAGACGATGTTAAAAATAAGTGCCAAACAAACAATAAAACCTGCCTTTATGTATTTGGCTTGTTTAACACTTGTGGGTCACTACAGTAGGTCTTCTGTTCAAAGTTATTCATGTGCAATAGAATACCTCCAAGTGTCAGCTTGGTCATCTTAATGCAAATTGTCACTCAGTTGGAGAACTTGAACATTTTATTTGGGATGGGGGAATATTTTAACATTGCCTCACAGGTGTGACAAATTTTCAGGATTATCAAATGTGTACATTTGAACTTTATATGTACCACAGGATGTCTGTAAAGAAGGTACCAAAAATAAATTACCACAATTTATTTTTGCACCAAGCTTTTTAAGGACAGTCCCTGCACACCCACACCCTCCCTGTGAAACTATGCCAAAGGCCTGTTTCATCAACAAAAGTTAATCAAATGGTCACTCGTTTCAATTGACTTTCACGGCTGTGTTCACTGATGGGCAAGGTCTTGTTTTTTAGGGCCTCAGGAACAAGCCTCAATGGCATGGCAACTTATACCAAAACTAGCTTCCAGGAAACAAGAACATGCACATTCAGTACAATATAATAAAAAATAATAATTTAAACAATTGATTAACTGAGAAAGACAAACAAACAAACGAACAAAGGTTCTGTATAAAATTTTACAAATTACTTTCACAGTGGAAAAGTTTAACAGGTGCTGTTTCAAGCTCACACATGCTTAGCTCAGTGTTTGATTGATTGCTGTTGTGCCAAGTTTGAATGTTATTAGAGGCAGGACTGCAAAGAAATCATGCTTGCCAGAGGTGAAACCTTGCTCACATCAAAACAAATTCAAATATACAAAATTGACCATTTTGGGCTAACTCTCAACTTTTTATCTCAGCTGGATTTGCCGGGGTTCCACTGCCTGGCCACATGTCCTCCCCGAGCGTGACCGGCAGGTAGGGCTCCGTGCCCATCCACAGGGGGTGGTCCCGGTGGAATGGGGCTTGGGGAAGGTGCCGTTCCAGTCAGTGGCGTTTGAATGAGTTGTGAGCTGACTGTTGCAGGAGCTTGGACCTGCTGTGTCTGAACCGGAGCTTGGGGTTGGAGAAGCTGCTGCTGCAGAACTCGTGTCGCACCAACAGCCGTGGCCGGTGACACAATCTGCAGGGGTTGAGTGCCTTGCGTCAGTGTTATGGTCTGGCCCTGCAAGTGAAAGGGGAACATTCAAAGAAGGCCTAAAGACAAGGAAATTGAAGTAATGGGAGAAGTGACAACAGTATAATCAGGGAGCACAACCCCATATTTTGGAAGTTGTGGACACCGCATGTTATAGTTGGTTTCCTCATGGTTTTTTTTTTGGTTTTTTTCAAAACTTCAGACCTTCCTACACAATATTCCAGAGAGCAACCTTCTGAGATCAGTGTACCTCACTGTGAAAAGTGTTTACATTTATACCGCGGGATTTCCGAGAGACGATTCAGCGATAATAATGCTACCAAACAAAATGACCAGAATGATGAAGCACATTGCATAAATGAAACTATTTCGAGAAAATATTTCTGGTTCCAGCCAGAGATGTCTCGATGTAACCATTACGATCATATAAAAATGACCTTTATCGACATCAATACTCGCTTAATATCTTTGTTCCAAACATCAAAATCATCCTCATTCAACCCTCTACCACACTACATATACAGGTTTCTGATGAGATGTGATGTTCACACATTTTAATAATAATTCAACCGTACCCCCTTATTTTGGGCACGATGCTGGAATGTTGATTGATTTCTTACATGGTGCATGATGGAACGCTATCAGTATATAACTTATTTTTCCTCTCTTACAGGTATATGACTGCATATTCATGAAATAAGTTAGATAAAATGTGTTGAGCGAATTAATTTTGTTCCGTTAGTGTTTATATAAGCGAGAGAGCACCGATGCATTCGGGAGAATGTCCAGATGATTATCACACTGCAGACTGCATTTTTGGCCTGTGAACATCAAACATCAATCCGGACTTATGGGCATCGATCGTGCCGCGTGGGACCTTCTGCCACACTCCAATGGTTTGACTGGTATAACTCTGGATGCCAAAGCAAGAGCCAAGTGGTTGTACACAAAACCGGTGTCTTCGGAAGTTTAATCACAGCTCAAAGAAATGATAAACATTCCAATGAGCAATAGCGAGCATCCGTACCACGAGGAAGGAAAACCCAAAGCTGTTAACAACATAACTGAGTGCATCACACAGAACATGATCAACCCTTGTCAAATCAATTCGACCGACATGCCTAATATAGCAACAGGACAGGCAGCAACTAAACTACTTCTTCTTCTTCTGTGTGGTCCAATCGTCAGTCATTCAAGATGTAAACCGAGCAGATCAAAATCATTCTTGGGCCTGCCGATCAAATTGTGCAAGAGCATTCCAACCTCCTACCAACTGGTGGATGGGACACTTCCACCAAGTATTCTGCAGTTTGGGGCTCTCCACAATCACAGCTTGCTGTGTCAGCCAGGTTCCAAGAATATATGCAAGCTTTAAAGCATCCATTGCCTGTACACAGTCTTCAGGTGGCACCACTCCTTTCTTGGAAGTCTGAAGCCAGCTGGAGAAGTGGAAATTGGTGGCAGATGCTGCAATCTGCCTTCAGATTGCCTCCTTTTCCACTTTGAGAGGAGCCACTGGTATCTGCTCTCTGAGCTGTCAGCCTCAATACAAGACTGGGCTGCCCTGTTGAAAAGGTTTCTGACTTGAATCATTGAGTTTGCAGTGGTTCGTGCATCTTGTTGTGGAGGGGATGAACTTCGAGTCAAAACCTTTAAGTGCAGCATGTCTGGTTGTTGCTTCTCACCTTAGGTGGTGAGGTGGGATGCCAGCGAGGAGAGAGAGAGAGAGGTGGTGGGTGGGTGTCGGTCTGAGGCAGCCATTGATTAGGGTAGAATTAAGCTGGACATCCACTTTGCTTGTGTGCATGCTTCTACCTCAAGCAGCAACACATTACTCTGCTGGAGCATGCACCAATGGCAGTGTGGTAGAGCATAGGGTTATGAAATCTGCTCCCCAGTCATGGCCTGCTAGTTTCCTTAGCAGGTTGACCCTTGCTGCCATTTTTCCAGCCACATCCTCAGAATGGTTGCAGAAAGTAAGGGCCCTGTCCAACTTAATACCAAGGTAGTTCAGTGTGTTGGTAAAAGGAATTGGAGAACCATTCAATCAAACTTGTAGTTATCTATTGGTGTCCTTATTGCTCAGTTGAAAGCTGAGCAGGAGGTCTTCTGCACATTAAGACGGAGCCACCATTGATGGTAATAGCTGTGCATTGTGTAAATATCACATGACAAGGCCCGTTCTACGCCCAGAAAAACGGTCCTAATTGTAACTGAAGTCATTAAGAACGACCTCACAAACCTTCAGTAAATTGGAAAGAACGAAGTAGACATGTTTGAAGCAAAACTTAGAGTTACAAAGTAAAGCTTCACACATTTGAAGAAATGCATTAAAAACAATCAGCAGAGCCGACCTCAAAAGCAGGAGGAGCAGTTGATAAACGAGGTGACCATTCTAAAGCACATTTTTCAATTCAAAGCTGAAGGAATGGATATAAACTCGAAGACAATAGGCAAATATGAATACTCAAAAGTTCCACCATCACTATAAAGAGTCAGATTGGCGGATGCATCACGAAAACAAATCAGCATGGCTTGCAATCTTGTTGAAAGAATCTCGTCTGGAAGTAATGGCTACTTTGCCAGAACCAGACGAGTACTGTCTTAATTGTGGACGCAATGTGCTTCATCCAACATGAGTTTCTTGAAGGTGAAACATTCAATCAGTACCAAGTCAGACTTCTGCACAAGTTCATGTGGACACTGCCAGCCAACTGCATCAGTGTCCATTTCCCCAGGGATAGGTACGACCACGTGGAATCTTAAAAAAGGATGAGAACGACGACGGATGGAGTGGCCACAAACCTCAAACAGAGTATGAGATCAGTGGGACAATCAAGCCGCCACCCTTCAAGGAGTTCATCACGTCCAAAAACAACAAGAAAAAGCTCCAAGATTTCCTGTGCTGTACTTGGGAGAAGGCAGAGAACCAGAAAGCCGTCAAGACGGATTTGTACCTCTGGTGAATTTGTGGATGAGAAAAAAGTATATTTCATCAGCTGGCATCATCGATGTTACCGGTCTAGCACCAAGCCAGGGGGAATGTGTTACACAGACCGTGCTATATGCCATATTCAGTGCATCGCAATTGGGCGTTGAACGTGTTTGTGGTCTATGGCAATGACACTGACATTGTGGTAATGCTGGTGTACTATTCAACTGCACTGCTAAATGATGTCGAGTGGTGGATTGAAAAAAAGCAACTCTTGATCAGTGGGTGCCTGTTCATGAGCTGGCAAAGCTTCTGGGCCTGAGCGACTGCAACCTCCAGCCTTTCTTTTATGCCTTCTCTGGAAAAGATGACACAAACTTCATCTATGGCATTGGCAAGACAAAGGTCCTGAAGTTTTGTCATCAAATAGGTTGTAAAGCTCTTGCAAGATATGGAGAAAGCGACAACTTAGAGGTGACAAATGAATCGTAAGAGCAGCTGCGAACTTGTTGATGGCATTGTGTGGTGGAACAACGTTCTCTCCATTAGCAGCACTTCGTACCCATCTGTTCATCGCTGATAGAAACGCGAAGGACTTTAGATGTTTGCCCGCTAGAGAAGATGCATTCAAGCAGCATCCATTGAGATGTGTCTTTGCTACGATGGTTCAGAAAACAGCACACATCGCCGTTCCAATCTTGCCTCCAGCCACATCATTCAGTTGGAAGATGGGAGAATATTTGCTGCTAGTGCCTATGATATTGCCGCCATTTCCAGAGCTCACACAATCTCTCACAAGCTGCAAATGTGTGACAAGTAATTGCCCTCGCAACTGCTCTTGCCACAAATATCAAGTGCCATGATGTGTGGCTTGAAAATTTGAAGGAAATAAGGGCAAATGTGAGTGAGCACTGAAACGTGAAATGCTCACTGAAACTGATGGTTCAGAGGACAGTGACATTGATTGAATAAATCACACACCGTGAATGAACGATATCATTTTCATGAACATAATGAGAAAAGGGCAATATATTAATCTTACTTGAGCCTTCTGACATGCACCTTGTTGAAAATTGATCAACATTCAGACATCGTGCCCAAAATAAGGGGGTAAGGTTGAATTGTTATTAAAATTTGTGTGAATATTGGATCTCATCGGAAACCTGTATGTGTGTTGTGGTCGAGGGTTGAATGGGGATGATTATGATGGATGGAACAATGATATTATGTGAGTATTGATGTAGATAAGGTCATTTGCATGTGATGCTAATGGCTCAACCCAAAACGATTTTCTCAAATTTTTCATTATTGTCTCTCTCATTCGAATAATGTATATATGTATATATATATATATATATATATATATATATATATATATATATATATATATATATACATATACATCATGTATTTGCCTTTTGTTTCGTTTATGCAATGTTCCTCATCATTCTGGTCATTTTGATTGGTATCATTTTTTGTTGTTGAATATACGGGGAAATTGCATATGTCGCTGAATCAACTCTCAAAAACCCCGCGGTATACATGTAAACGTAATTTTCAGTGAGGTCCACTGATCTCAGAAGATTACCCTCTGGAATATTGTTCAGGAAGGTCTGAAGTTTGAAAAAAAAACAGGCAAACAAATACAGCATGAGCTGTTCACCAAAACCATGGTGCTCCCTGACTAGTACAACATGTGAATGTTCAAAGCTAATGATTGAGGTGAAAGTGCAACGACTGGCACCAACTTCCATCATGCACATTTTAAAGTGGCAAATGTACACACTTGAATCACATGGTTAAAATAAGACTACATACGTGTTGGGATGAGGTAGGCATGGAAACTAACTGCTGCACTGCTCCGATCATAGTTTGAGACAGCTTGGACATCTGCAGCGGAAAAGGAAGAAAGACCAAAATGGCGTCATGGATAATCGGTGATGAGCATGACTACGGCTTTTGAATCAAAGCCCTTCAATCACGTGAGCTGCCAATAAATAAGGCTCAAAATAGATAGAACAACATAACTAAATTGATGAAAGTTATGATTCATCCAGTAATTTCATCATGCAAAGCTTTCATCTGCAGCCTGATGGAGTACTGCTCTCCCCTCTGGGCTGGTGCTCCTGCATCAACTTTCTCGGATTCATACTGTGGAAACCAAGGCTTTTAGGATCATTGGTATCTCCTGCGATGAGGCCGAGTCTTTGGGTTTCTCACTCTTTCACCGGCAGGCAGGTCGGTGATCTTTCTGTCTTCTACCGTCTCCTCTCCGGCCTCGCGCCCTCCCCCCCACCCCCATTCTGTCT
>CM068967.1:31027709-31046810 GCA_035128595.1 Eptatretus atami
CTCCCCCATCTTTGCATGTTAGCATTCCCACAAAGCAAAGAAAAGGGAAGAGAGCCTTTCACTTACAGTCGCTGGAATCGTTTGTGCAGTGATGCGCTTCCCAATAGCTTGAAGATTCCCCGGCACCACAGCATTCATCGCACTGACCAGCACGTTGCCCGCCACTGAAGCTGGAAAACGAATGGTGGAAGAAAGGTTTTGGAAAACGTGGAATTTTGTTTTTAATAACGCTCAAAAATGGCTGAGCAATTGATGAACGGATATAAGTATGGCTTCAATTTATTTTTTTAACTCAGCTTGTGGTTCAAAACATATTTTTAAGGAGAATACATGATAATTTGGTATTACAGAAAGATCCATAAATCCCACAGCACAACAAATGCCCAAACAACCGAGGAGATGTGATCTATATAACAAAGATAAAAAGTAATCACCACTCAGGAAAAGTTGTGCCATTTTGTTCATGCTTAAGTTACTAAAAAGCAGAAGAAAAAAAAACCCTATTTTTTTTTTTTAAACATCGGTAAACGTGTTACAAAATCATTTACGATGAATCCGATACAACAGCAATGGAGCTATTGTTCTTTCATATGCAGCACATGGCTGCGGGTAGCGATACTTGCTGAGCGCACGGCAATGCCAACGAGGCATTTGGAATACACAAACAGGTTAGAGCAGGTTGTTTAGAATTTGTTCAGGGCACCGGCCGATAACTTGCCTGTTCTGTCAAAGCACCGTGGGATGTAACATCCACGAGATAACGACGGAATGGACAGGTCCCATCCGAGGGACGGTGTACTTTGTGATGCAACATCCTGCTTTGTGAAGGTCCTAACCATAATGCCGATGACGGTCCAAAGGAAAGTGTACTACCTCTGCACCATCCTGTCAGGACAGTTGCTGGAGTGCGAGGCTGTACCTTGCACACTCACCATTATTATTGGGGTACTTTGCGAAAATATTTGCATTGATAAAATATCTGTGTGCAGGATGATGAAATCACCAGTCTGTGTTGTCAATTTTCCCAACAACTGGGTTTAAGGCCTGGATCAGGCAGCTGTGACTACCATGCTATCAGCTGCAAATCAGAATGGCTGAGTTTTAGAAAGACGATTGACTACACCAACAAAAGGTTATGATTGACCCTCGTCTTCTCCATAATGTTAATATTTGCCCAATATTGGTAGTTCACTCAAACTCAGAGCATTGCATATACGAGCTATCCTACGAAACCCATGTCATTCTCGAAGAGCCGTAGCTTGGTAGGTTTTCAGAAACAGTGGGCTGGTGCCCTTGATTCTCACCTCTTGCCTGGATGCTGTGGAAGCCAAAGTTGTCATTTCCCACTGAGAAGATGAAGCACCCGGCCCGCTGCTCTCTCATCACAGACAGGTTTGTGGCCTGGTTTTTTTTTTCCTCCTCTGGTATTGCTCACTCTGCTCTTGCAACCCTCCGACCATCACCAGTTCCTCAAGTATGCAGACATTCTTCCAGCAACCCCCTTCCTGGTTATACTCCCAAAATCCAGACAATGCACACCTTAACTCTTTTGTCCCTCTTTTATACTGCTGGTGGAGCCGGATTCATTCAATCGTGAAATCCCATTCTCCCCTCCAGGGCTTCAAAAGCAGGTGGTCACCACCATCTTGTGACACTGCCCCCTCCCATCCCGACCTTCAATCATTAATCACAACTAATCCAAACTTCTTACTTTCAGGTTATCACCACATCCAAATGTGGCTCCACTGTCCCAATGTCAGCTTGTTCCTTTTACCTCCCATCACCATGCTCTTCCACGAGCCACAATATTGTACAAACGACTGCTCAATGTCCAGCAACAATTAAAATCAAAGTAGAATTTGTCTACATTTCACAATTTGGAAAGCTCGTTTCCAACTCGATAACATGGGCTCCAAAACACTGGAGAAAACAAAGATGGAACATTAAGCAAATGAGGCATACAATTTGGAAAACAATGACATAAGAACCAAAACTTACCTGTCTGCATACTTGTACCAACAACGGCCACTTTGTTGGTGCTCCCAGGCTGAGGGGGGAGGGGAGGCGAGTGATTACAGTTGCTTTCATTCGGAAAGTGTGATGCACATGTTAATTTGGATTTTCAGTTTTTGCTTTGGGAAAATGAGGATTCACGACCAATGAAACAAAAGCTAAAAAAAAAATAGTGTACCGAGCACCAACAAAGAAATCTGTGCACAATGAGTGGGGTTTCAACGAAGAAAGCCAAAAGGGAGGAAATAGAAGGAAGACACAAATTAACGATTGTGAATTTGGCAGCAAAGTGATGATAAAAGTTAATGCCAGAACGGCACTCGGTAGAGCGCATACCTCCGTCAGGCTAAACATTTTAAGTTTTGAATCCCACTTAAAGACCAGATCTGCATCCCAACTCATCCAGCAAGTTTCATCCCAATCTGTCCATAACTTTTGGAAACATCAGGCTATATATCAATTTTGGCCCCATCTCTCAATGGTGAAAAGAATCACTTAATTGTTATTTTGAATTTTAAATTCTCTTATACGGATCCGGATCTTCACCAAAATCGAATCAGTTCGTCCTTGCACCTCTCCACCAAGTTTTGTCCGAATCCGTTCATAACTTTTGAGATATCCCGCTCACAAACAGACAAGCAGACAGGGATGAAAAAATAACCTCCATCCACCTTTGGTGGCGGAGGTAAAAATTAAAATAAACTATCGAGCATTTGTAGACCAGATGCTTCAAATCTTTTCCTTTTGAGCAACGGTTTGATTTCAGAGAACCAGTTGGTCATCCATATGCCTGGTGTTGGCTTTATGGTTCGGGTGGTGGGCTTGGGATCCTAGGATACCGAGTTCAAATCCCACTCAGCTGTTGAATTAATACCAGATGGGGTTGACTCTGCCTGTCATCCTTCTGAGGTCGGCAAAATTAGTGCCAGCTTGCTGGTATCCTGTGTCGGAGTGGCGACCCATCCAGGATTGTGCCCAATAGCCAAGGACACTGCTTAAAGCAGCACCAACGCTCTGTACAGAGTATGGTCCCAATGGATGGAAGGATGGATGGATGGATGGATGGATTTCGGCATCCACCCCCAAACCATACCATCAGTGACCTACAAGGAGAGCAGTGCTCTCCTTATAGGACCGTCGATGGTATAGGGGCTGTCACACCTTGACGATTTGCCAGCGTATGCCGATTTATGAAAAATTTGTCTAAAACGCTGGCACACGTCGAATACGTTATGGGTACGTTTTGTGTACGTTAGGTGCACGCTGAAAAACACTACCATAGGTCGTATTACGCTGGTTTAAAACGTACTTTTTGGTTGTCCAAAAATTTTTGCATGCTTGAAATTTTACGACGTACTCGGCGTTTGGTTCACACGTTCCGCTACGCTGGCCATAAGTTGTAGGCACGTTATGCGATCGTTGACACACGTTAATTGTATGTTACTCATAAGTCGAAACACGTAGAGGTAACATTCGCGTACCCGAAACTTATTTCTAACCTATGAGTAACGTTTTGTAAGCACGCTACACGAACGTTGTTCACACTTCGCAACACGCTACTTGAAAGTTCCTCACACGTCGAAACACATCAAAGTAATGTTTAGGGTCCCGTGACTTATTTATAACCTATGAATAACGTGCTTGGGAATTATTACGCTATGCATACGCGAGACTATCGTTGGGCATAGGTTGTGGACGACTAAAACACGATAAACAATCGTGGTATAACTTATCTATAAGTTATCGAAGCGTTCTGTGTTCATTACTAGTACATTATGCATTTGTCAAAGTCGTTTTTAATACTTTAAAAAGTAAAACAAAGAAATATTTCATCGTGGGAATGAGGAAAAAAAATTAGCCGAAAAGAACATCGAACAATGGTGCAAAGTAGTCTCCTATTCGTGGACGATAAGAGGATCCTCATCACCCACACCCTCCCATCACGCTCACATACTACTACTGACATAGACATACTACTACTACAACTACGACTACTATTACTACTGTCACGCACACCAACTACTGCTTATAGTATTACTACTACTGATACTACTGGCATTGACATCTACTCAACATGGAGTCTGGAACAATGATGGGTTCCTCTTGTGAAGCCCATTTGTATGTACCAATTCCCCTTATGCTGCCAATACGCCATTATACGGTAGATGTAAGTTAGAAACACGTTCAGTAAGTGCTGTGGTCGTCCGGAAGACGTCAATCTAATTCGTCTACATACGACAATGTGCGTTTGAGATACGTTACACATAGGTTCATAGCATGTTACTCAAAGGTTATAAGCATGTTTACTTAGGTTCAAAGCATGCTACACATAGTTAAACGCACGTTACTCATAGGTTCATAGCATGCTAGTCATTGGTTCAGGCAAGTTACAAATAGGTTCAATGCACGTTAAACATAGGTTTCAAGCACGTTAAACATAGGTTCAGAGCACGCTACTCATAGGTTAAAAGGACGTTACCCATTGGTGAAAATTAGGTTGCGGTATGTTAAATATTACCTTGACGTGTTTCGACTTATGAGTAACCGACAAGTAACTTGTGTCCGTCGTGTGTAAACGATCGCGGAGCGTGCCAGGAACATATGACAACGCATGCGGAACGTGTTAGCCATACCCGAGTAAGTCGTAAAATTTTCAGCATGCTTGAAATTTCACTACGTATTACACGTACCACTAATAGACAGCGTACTTCATTGTTTTCCAGCCTACTCTTAACGTATACACAACTTACCTATACCGTATTTGATGTGCGCCTAGCGTTTTAGACACATTTTTCATAGGTCGGCATACGCTGGCAAAATCGTCAAGGTGTGACTGCGATGTTGACACTTCAAATTCTCAGGTGGTTATGATTTAAATCGGCGTGCAGCAGGTTTTAACAGGCTACGCCACGAGTTCGCCGGCGATACGTTTAGCGCGCTATGCGTAAGTTAAACTATCATTGGGCATAGGTTGTGAACGCCGACAACAGGCTAAGCATTCGTTGGTAAAAGTTATCAATAACACAACGAAACGTTCTGTGACCGTTACTAATATGTTATGCATACGACCAACACGTTATGAATACGCCCAAAACTTAAAAAAAAACATCAAAATTTCAGCGTACGCCAACGTTTTACATACATTTTTGTACGTTGCCATTGCTGTTAAAACGTCAAGGTGTGATTAGGGCCCTATGGTTGGGGATTGAAACACGTTTCTCTACACTTGCACGTTACACAACTACGAGGTGCTCAGATTTTCAAATGTGATGGTAATTTTCACGAGTGACGCGAATTCCATTGTTTATCCGCTTGTTCTTCACAATCTCATGGAGTTTTCTCCGGGTGTGTGACCTGCCATGTGGGTAATGTGTATCACCTAATCTTGAAATCAATATGCCATTCGGTGGTAATATGTCACAGATTTTGACCCAACATTGAAATGTGTCACAAAGGGACTCATTCTGTATAATAATACACTTATTCTGTTTGCAAGGTGCTCTGTCTGTTCAGATGACGATTTTCTCTAAAACTAGTTGGTCTGGGACCATAAAACCCATTTCATTAAAAAAAAGGTCTTGTCCGAAGAATTCCGATTGCATATATTATTTTCCATTACGAATGACCTTATATGTGTTTGCTTTTGATCATTTTGCTTCCTTAACCGCTATTTTACTGAGAATTGCGAGATGACAGAATCTCACGAGATTGCGAATTAAACATTTTTATTATTATTGACTTTTAACATTGTTCTTAACAAACCGAGAACAGGAATGTTGCTAACAACAGGAAGAAAGGGGAAGAGATTGTCAATTAAAGATTGTCGTTATTTACTTTTAACATTGTTCTTTACGGAAAAGAAAGAAGAACAACGTATGAACAGTACATGCTGGTTTTTTTTAATCATTCAGGCATTTGACTTCGGTGGGATTTGAAGAAAAAAGGGAAGGGAGAACAGAGAGTTGGGGTTGGGATGGGGAGCAGAGAATTAGGAGAAGAAATTGAGCATTGAAGTGGGGGGGGGGGGTGTTTGGGAAGTTGAAAACTTGAAATCGCATTTTACATTACGCGGAATTTCCACGGGTCCCAACTGGTTATCGATTATTATTATCACTGGCAGAGAACGCGCCCTGTGGGTGATGTTGTTCCAAGCATGCAACACATTCTTCTGACACATCCCTTTATTTGGGCAGTGTATAGGCAACAAACCACTGCCTCGATTGCTCCTGAAAATAAAAATTAACAGGTTACGTACATGAAGCAAAAACTAGTGTACTGCTCATGTGCATAATTGCATATATATAATACATTGTGGTTATATAGCTCAGATAATTCCAATTGCACTGGCTCAACGGCCAACACCAGAGGCCTGAAACCTCTGAGGCCGATACGTAGTCGCCTTCACAAATCCCATGACGCAAAACGGCTCCAACCTTTCGATAGTCGATGATCCTTTTAACAGTCGCTTCGGTTATTTTGCACTGAACGGAAAACTTATCGGTTGGGCATGGTGATTGTGAATATGACACTTTCGAAGATGTCTTTGGCTTACCAAAATAGCGGACGTATGATTTTTTTTTTCCAGGTCACAATTGTGGGTGGTGTCAGGCTGACTGTCCAACGAACGGATATCGAGTAGACATACATACATACATACATACATACATACATACAAACACTTGCTCCATTCTATATAGATGGCACAGTGAAATCAATGACGTTTAAACGTGTTCCAACGAATAAAACAATATTTATGCAAAGACAGTTTGCCTGAGGTATTAAAATAAAACTGAGATCAAAACTTTTTTTAATAGAAAAGATTATCCTCCACATATAGTGCCCAAGCATAATATTTCATGAACAGGTATCGAGCATTTTACAGAGGAGTGATAACGCTGCATTCGCTCGACAAATCCCATGGAGAAAACCTCTGAGACAAACACCGATAGAATACTACCTGTGCATGCTGTGCTTTGGACACCTACCTGCTTGTAAAAATTAACGTACCCCATGGTTCAAAAATAAAAGGAAAGTCCGACATGTCCAGCAATGTCTTTTACGGCCTCTGTGATGCGGTTATCAACTGCATTGTGGGGGTATTCGTAAGTCTACGAATATCAGAAACCTGACGGTGCATGGGTGCGAGGGAGGTGTTGTAATCATGCTTACCAGGTTAGCTGCGATGGTAGATCCATTATTCGTTGCCGCAGCAGCTTGTACAAGGGATTGCTGTGCAACCTGCTGTTGTTGCTGCTGCTGAGCCACTGCTATTTGCTGCCGTTGTTGCTCTGCCAACGCCTGAGGTCATCATAAATTTGCCCAGGCATAACACAATTAATCGACAGAGTTAACATATTACACCTCATGTCATGTGACACCACATGGGTCAGGCTGCACAATGCAAAAGACGCATCATGGATGAGTGTCAATACTACTTTTGTACAGAGGAAGAAGAAATGACATGTTTAGAAGAAAAAAAAAAAAAAGAACGAATGAATGATATTATTTATATAAATAAATAAGTCAATAACGACGTAAACAAGGAAGCAAACAAATTACTTCCATCGGAAAGTGGGATGGGTATTGGGTATGGCCCGTAGTACCCCATGGACTCGTCCACCTGCCTACGTCAAGCAAATGCTAACAAACCATGGTAATCACTGTGATGGCAAACAGCTTGATGCTGTTCCCCTGCACAACTCTGGTGGACAGGAAAATAAGGTAGTAGAGGTAATGTTGAGTGTTACTTCTACTAATGAGTGGGACAAGTCTGGAAGTGGTGGAAATGTGAAGAAGGAAAAAGATTTTAGATCTCTATTGTGTGCAGGTCATGAGATGGAGAGGTTAAGAGGCAAGCACAACTGACACAGGACAGGAAAAGTACAAGTTGTTTTGGTCAGTAGGGGAAGAAGCTGAAGGGGGTGTTGGTGTATTAGTTGCAGGAAAGGTTATCGAGAAAGTTTGCAAGTGTTGAGATACAGCACTAGAATCATGAAATTGAAGGCTTATACATGTCGTGAAAAAATAAATGTAATGGCAGCTTCTGCACCACAAGTAAACTTGGGTGAAGAGGAGATAAGGTTTTTGGGAAGAATTAGAGGATGTTGTGCAAAAAGTAGATGTTTCTGAGAAGTTAACAAGAGGTGGGGACTTCAATGGACATGCAGGAGAAAAGACATGTGGATTTGAGACCTGGAAGGATGCAATCAAAAAGACCTGGAAGGATAAGATCAGCTGACCAACCCCTTAGTATGGGAAAATGGGAGAAGGAGGAAGAGGAGGGTGAGGGGTAGTGGTAGTAGTCTTCTCTGTATGTAGCACAAGGCTGTGGGTTGCATCATTGGCTGAGGGCGCCGCTGTGCCGCTGATGCAATGCAATGCCCCCTGTTGGTTAGCCAGCACCGTGAACAAATTCCAAATTCCTGCCCTATGGCTCACCGACTCTTTGTGAAGGACACCATAGGATCTTTAACATCCACCAACGAAATGCTGGCAGACAGTATTCCCGTTTAACGTCCATCCGAGGGATAGCACCCACATTGATAAATCATCCTGTCTGTGAAACACCGGGATGACAGTCTATAGCTGGGCTGGGATTCAAACCCAGACCAGACAGCTTATTAGGTGAGTGGGCATACATCTAGGCCATCCTGTCAGCCTTGTAGTGGAAGTAGAGTAAGTCTGTCTAGAATCTAGATAAAGAACAGATCTGTTCTGTGGACGAGTCATCGTATTGATAACTCATTTCATTACAACTCCCCGAGCCCCTCACTCCACCATTCCACCACCCTCAACCCCCATCCCCAGCCTGTCCCCACCATTGAAAGGGCACAACCTCATAATTAGGATATGTGAGCAAGATGAAATCCAATACCAAGATTATTAAACTATTTTCTACATTTCACCTTATGGGGCTTCGAAATGCAATTCCTCTTTAGCCAGAATAGGCTGAACAAACTGCCCATCAGCGTTTCACTGTATTTCCCGCAATCTTTGCTCAAACAACTTTTGTTGATGAACAAGTTCTGCACTTGAATATAAACAGTTTAAATTTGCTCGTTCAGACAAAAGTGGCAATTGTTATAATGGAAACCATGTGAAGGGAAAACACTGTGTATAAGGAGCTGATACTGTCGGTCTCCCACCTTTTCGGTGGTGTGAGGAAGAGATCTGTGCAATATGAAAGCTAAATCTTGAACGGTTTTTGAAACATTGCATACACTAGCCAAGTTACCGAGATGGTTGCTATGGAAACAGAATTCAGCCAATCACTGCCATCATCTAATGTCACGAGGAATAGATATCTGCAATATGAAAGCTAAATGTTCAATGGTTTTTGAAACATCACGTACACAAAAGTATGTGGACAAGATGATCGGTCGATCGGATGGAGATCATTTAAATGACTCTCACCCCTCCGATGAGGTCCGAGGGGTGGGGGACAAAAAGAGCTGGGACAACAAGAAATAAGTAAGACAGACAGATGCACGTACACAACTGGGGTCTGGGTTGTGAGCGGGAACAAACCCCAAAAGTACCTTCTTCTCTTTTGCGATACGATCTGCACGAAGAGCTGCAACTTGCAACGGAGTGAGCGGCTTGTCATAGATGATGCCGCTGGAAAAAGGAGTTACAACAAATTTTACAAAATTGACCAAAAATATTAATAATTCAACCAGTTGACAATAATGGGAACTATCTTCCTTTAAGGATGTTGATTTTCAACACCAGTTGCTTTCAACACCAACACCAGTTGTCGGTCGGCTGTCCAGTTGTTTAGCAGCCACATGTACGAGTGTGTTCACTGTTGTTTCACGAGTCTACCAACTGCAATTTTCTAACGTGATAAAAATAAGGGAATTACTGACCAGAATGCTCACTGTTGAGTTAATGTTAAATCCCAGGAGATTGGTGTTGGAGTATGCTCCTTCCTCATTAAGGGCCACAATTATTCCCATGTTTTGTGGGGTTGGATGGGGGAAGCTTGGCCCAAGTCTTTCACGAACCGACTGACCAGGCCTGACATTCAACGAAGGTTAGGGCAGGAATTTGTAATTTGTTCATGGTGCCGGCGATAGCTCGCCTACTCTTCGCAAACGACACCGTGGGAACTTTAACACCCACCAACTAATGCCAACAGATGGGACACCCGTTTAATGTCCATGGGAGTATGCTCCTTGGTAAGTAAAATAGGTTGACTGCCATTTATCAGAATGAATTCATTAATCTGAGCTGGGATGTATTTTTATTTAAAATGCTTGAATGCTAATGAGAAGCTTGGACAGAAATTGCTTAAAGGACAAGGTTGTGTCCATACCATTCTATATTTGTTCCAAACATGCAACATACTACTGGGTGCATGGTTAGTACTGGGTGCTCCATATCTCGTTACATCCTGTTTGAGTACACCATGGAACAGTGTTCGGTAGTGAGAATACGGGCTCATGACCATGAACATCATGAGATGAGCACTCGGAGGCATTTTCGTTTCATACGACAGCCATTCAAAAACGTTGTACGATCAAGATACAATGGTTCAAGTCATGCCAACGTTTAAAAAATAAAATAAAATTTATAATCATAAATGCTTAGCAATGGGAGTGGTATAAAATGGAGGAGACCTATTTGGCATCTCCAAAACACAAGCAGCGCATGATGTTGAGAACCGAGGTTCAAATGCCTCATGCTGTGAATTATCCATCATCTCTTGATGCCCCTGCAAATGATACTAAAGTACACAGTCTCTTCATGTCCTTCTCTTAAATTAGATTTACATACAAGCTCCTCCACAAGCCTTAAAAGACTCAAAAATTTTTTCCAAAAGGATTACCCAAGCGCCCTTTGTCCGATGCGAGGCAATTTCAAACCACGTGACCTATGACTTCACCGTCAACATATTTATTCCCCAGGGGTAGTCAATCATGTGTGCCATATTTCACATCAATCGGTTGAGCGCTTTTGAAGATTTTTAAAAGGTGTTCACCTTTAATGCAACATGGCAGCCAAATCACGTGACTGATGACTTTATCGTAAACTTTTTTGCACCCTGGGAAGTCGATCATAACCACTCATAGAAATGAAAAATCACTCATAGAGCGACACTTGGCAAAACAGCACAAAGTAGAACGGCACTCGGTAGAGCACAGACTGCTGCCAGGTGGAAGAGTTCACATTTTGAATTCCACTGATGGGCTGGATTTGAACCAAAATCTAATCCGCTTTGTTCTTGTCACCGAACCAACTCAAGGCCCTGTCACACCTTGACGTTTTAGCGTTTTAGACAAATTTTTCATACGTCGGCATACGCTGGCTAAATCGTCAAGGTGTGACAGGGCCTTCATTCACCTTGGTTTGTCATAACTCGTCCACAATTTAGAAATCAGGCCTATGTTTACCTTTTGACATCAAAATGAATTGGTCGTTGAATTCATTGACCTGACATGAAAATCCTGTTCAAATTTCAAGCAATCGTATGCAAATTGAGGATTTTAGAAAGTGATCCTAAGTTGTTGACCTTTGGCCTATGTTGACCTTTTGGCATGTGCTGACCTCAAAATAATTGGCGCTTGAATTCAGTGAGTTGATATGCAAATCCTCTTAAAATTTCAAGTCAATCGGATGAAAATTGAGGATTTTAGATAATTTGGCCAAAATTGGCCTATTTTGATCTTTTGGCCGAAGTTTACCTGAAAATTAAGAGGTGGTTGATACACCAACGGATTGCCGCCTTTTTGGAAATGCGGCATCTGTCCCCCAGCCCCCACAGAAATCTTGCGTTTTAATAGCAATCGGACAAATCAAATCTGATCGGAATTTGTAAGTGATGTTTTCCATCTCATTCGTGTCAAGTTTGACGTCACAGAGCATAAACACTTTTGGTTGTATCCGTTTTATGCAAATGACGTCACTGTCACTTTGACCTTTGACATATATAATCAAAAAACATTTACAGTCTCACTTTTGTCCTGTGGAATCCTCTGGTAAAGTTTGACGAAGATAGCTGAAAGCGTTCATGAGTTATCGCACTCTCGGACAAACAAACAAACGAGACAAATAGACTTTTGTCTGTTGACATGACTTGAACCATTGTATCTCGTTCGTACAACGTTTTTGAATCTGCAGCAGGTTTCCAAGGTGAACATCTCAAAATTCTCAATTTTCGTCATAATAAAGACAGACAGACAGAGACAGACAGACCAAAATGCAATACCCTCTCCTCTGGCGAGGGTAACAATCGGAGACTAAGCATTTCTATGCTTGGTCCCCTAATAATAATTCTGAAAAGTTAATTTTCCGCCAAAGACTAATCATTCTTTCCGCCAAATTTTGTGGAAACTGTAACGTCGGCACCGTTGCTCCGATTAAGTTGAACCTTCCCAGAAACATTGGGGCAAATGGGAATCAATGCCATCATTTTTTTCCCCCGATTTTTGATTTTGCAATCACTATGGCAACCGGCTTAGATTTAAGCAAAAACTTAAAAAAAATCCTCTTCTCCAAAACCACAAATACTATCGATTCAATACTTGTCTGGTTATGATCGACTACCTATGGTGCAAAAAAATGTACAAGATGATGTCATCAGTCACATGGTTTGGCCACCATCTTGGATTAAAGGAAAAACATTGAAAAAAACCATCTCTGAAACCGCTCAACTGATCAATGTGAAGCTTAATATATATGATCTACCCATGTGGATAAAAGTTTGCAAACTGTGATGTCATCAGTCACATGGTATGGTGGCCATCTTGGATTTAAGGAAAACCTTTGAACATCTCTTTCAACAGAACTGCAAAACTGCAAAATTTTCAACAGAACAGAACAGATCAATGCAAAAATTCATATACATGATGAACTCCCCATGAGGATTTTTTTCTTCTCTGAACTATGACATCTTCATCAGTCATGTGGTATAGCGGTCATCTTGAATTTAAGGGAATGTTTTTGAAAATCTGCTCCTCCGGAAGCGCTTATCTGATCGATACCAAACTTGAAATATATGATCGCATGCCCATGTGGAAAGTGATGATGATGATGATGATGTAATCAGTCACGTGGTTTGGCAGCCATATTGGATAAAAAAAAACCTTTCACAATATGCTTTCCCGAAACCATTTGACTGATCGATACAAAACTTCAAAGTATGATAGACTACCCGAGTGGAAAGTTTGTTGACAGTAATGTTATCAGTCACGTGATTTGGCAGCCATATTGGATTGAAGGGGGAAAAAAAATTAAAATATCCGCTTCTCCGAAACCGCTTAACTGACACTTGATATACAAGATAGACTACTCATGGGGGAAAATATGCCTGGTGTTGGCTAAATGGTTAGGGTGGTGGGCTTGGGATCCCAGGATCCTGAATTCAAATCCCCCTCGGCTGTTTAATTAATACCAGGTGGGGTTGACTCTGCCTGTCATCCTTCCGAGGTCGGCAAAATGAGTGCCAGCATGCTGGTATCCTGTGTTGGAGTGGCGACCCGTCCAGGATTGTGCCCAATAGCCAAGGAGACTGCTGAGGCAGCACCAATGCTCTGCACAGTGTATAGTCCCAATGGATGGATGGATGGATGGATGGATGGATGGATGGATGGGGGAAAAATGTTTGCAAACTATGATGTCATCAGTCACGTGGTCAGGCAGCCATATTGGACAGAAGGAAAACCTTCAAAAAAAAATCACTTGTCTGAAACCAGGATGCTTCCTGGAGTCCTTACATACATATGAGGCGATCGAGTTCACTTCAGATATACTACAGACAAAGTGTGATGTTCTGACTGTCAGACTAACCCTAACAGCTAACCCTAACAGCTCAGAGTTCGAGTTATATTTTTGATTATGAACAGCATAGCAGAGGACCCGCCATACGGGCAATCTTGTTCCAAGCATGCAACATGTTCTTCTGACACGTCCCTTTATTTGGGCAGTGTATAGGCAACAGACCGCTGCCTCAATCGCTCCCGAAAATAAAATAAAAACAACCTGGGTTACGTATATGAAGCAAAAACTTGCGCGGTGCGTGAGCGAAGAATGCGAGCTGCCCAGTGGGCCACTTTTGGAAAGCAGAACTAGTGCTGCAGGATGAACCGAACGACTGGTTTCGGTGCCGAACGCGAATGCTCATTGGAGCCCTGGCAAAAGGTGTTGGTTGGTCGAGACTGCAGGGCAGTTGCCATGGAAGTTGGAATCCACTAAGGAGTATGTAACGACTCACCTGCCAAATCAACTGGCCCTGAAAATGGACGGTGCTCAAGCGTCGGGCCTATACCCGACCATCGCAGGCGATGTCACCTTCGCGAAGCACGCGTCGCTGTTGGGCATGCCGAAGGGCTCCCGGTGCGGGATCCGTGCACTGCGTACTCTGTGCTATGCTGCGACGAGTATGAGGGTCACCGCGGTGGCGCTAAAGCCTTGGGCACAGGCCCGGGTGGAGCCGCTGTGGGTGCAGATGTTGGTGGTAGTAGCAAATATTCAAACGAGAGACTTTGAAGGCGCAGGTGGAGAAGGGTTCCATGTGAACAGCGCTTGGACATAGGTGGGTCGGTACAAAGTGAAGGGTGAAAGCCTTGCGGACGATGGGCTCCCATCTGCCCCGGTGTGAGCGAAAGGGAATCGGGCTCAGATCCCCGAACTCAGAGTGTGAAGAAAAGTCGGGGGATGGTTCGCGCAGTTTCACTTTGTGCTTGTCGTGGCCGCCCAACGTTGAGATAACACAAAGTGTGCCTGGAGACAGTGGTGGGGGTGCCAGGAAGAGTTTTGTTTTCCTTGTGAAGGGCTGAGCGCCCTGGACTGGGTTTTACCCGAGATAGGGGCCCGTGCCCTGCAGAGCGATCGGGGCTCCTGCAGCATCTGGTGGGCTCTCGCCACCCCTTGAAAATCCAGGTGCAATGACTGAATCTCGCTCTGGGCCGTACCCATATCCGCAGCAGATCTCCAAGGTGAACAGCTCAAATCCGATCCGTAACTTCGGGACGGATTGGCTCCGAGGGTTGGGTTGGTCGAGCTGGGACGCGAAGCGGTGTACGGGAACACGCTCGCGGTCAGGCGAGCCTCCATTTCAAGGGTCCGCATGAGTGCGGAGCTCCCGGTCCGTCGCCCGGTCTGCCGGCATGGCGTCGGGTCCTACCACCAGTGTGTACGGGCAGTACTTTCGGCTGTGCAGCTGCTTCTGCTGTCTGGAGCGGTGTGTGTGGGTGCCGGTCGTGGCTATCCATAAGCAATGCTTTTGTGCATATATAATACATCGTGGTTATATAGCTTGGATAATTCAGATTGCAACCCCTACCGCCCCAAAAAAGTGAAATTGCCAAGACGGGGAAGATGTAGTATTTTTTCAAAGCTTGACCCAATCAAACAACACTTTGGGAAACACACCTTCAGTGTCCTGAGCAATCCCTGAAAGTTTCAGCTTCTTTGATCAAATCCTCTCTGAGGAGTTAATGAAACATAAAACATACATACTTTCCCTCCATTATATATACAGTAGATTATTGTAATTATTATTACCTTTCTTGCAACACTGACGCATGCTTTGGGTTCTTCTGGAATGGATTCGTACCAAGGCTGCAGAGCACAATCGCGAGTCAAAACTCTACAGTTAAAACAACAAATATCTCAGACATCATAGATTAAATCTCAGTTCAATTTTGGAAGAATGATGGTTCTTAATCCACATGGTTGACAACACATCTGCATGTCCAAAGCTAAAGTAATCCTACGTATTCCACTTCCCAGAAAACTGGAGGCAAAATATTTTGATACTATAGAGTAGATAGGTTCTTGCAATGCATTGCTTACATCGGCTTCAACGGTGGGCTGCGCTTCGCAGCAATGAGGCGTCCAAGGTCAAAGCGAGTGCTGTAGAGATCTGTGGCTGTCGAGTTGTCATCTTGGGTGTAAATCTGCCCTGTGCGCAGGGGCTGGCTATTCTTCGTCTGAAAGGTATCCGGACCATCCAGCTCAGAGAGCGTGCATCACATGGGGAGGTTTTGCTACAGCACCATCCATTTTTACAAAGAGCGTGTGTGTGTTTGTACGTGTATGTTTGTTGCATGTTTCACCTTGTACAATCCACTCTTGCACTTCTGTTTCTTCTTGGGATTAAGATCATACATGAGCTGCAGGCAAAAAAGCACAGGACATCATTATTTAGTTTAATCGAAGTGGGCTTGCCTTTCATTTGGGGTAATTAGATTATTATTATTATTATTATTATTATTATTATTTCGTGTGCAGCCTGTGGCTGCTGATTGCATCATTCATGCTTGGTGTGTGGCTGTGCCACCGATGCAGTGCCCGTTTTCCAGTAAGCTAGTACAGTACTCATTTTGTCGACCTCGTTAGGATGACAGGCTGAGTCAACCCACCTGGTGTTATTTAACAGCACGACAGGCTCACACTCTAAACCCCAAGATTTTAAGACAGCCAACTTAACTGTAAAGCCAACACCAGGCTTGGTAATCAAATGATATCAGCAGAATAAAGTGAGAACGCTGACATTAATATATGAACAGACAAGGAAAAAAAAATTAATCGACATTACAAGACAATTATTTATCTCAGCTTTAATGCACTAAATTAAAATGCACAGTGCATGTCTTGTTTCTTAGAGGAGCAACAGAAATTCACAAAATACATTTGTGACATCTTGTATACCAGCATTTCATTTGGTTCAGTTGGGAGATATAGGTGGCACTGCCTTTTATAAAGAGGCAACATACACTGGGCAAAAAAACCCAAAACAAAACAAAAAACTTTTCGTCTGCTGCGACGGGAAATGCAGCTGTCCTTGGTTTCAAATCTGTAGTCAGAATTTAGCCAGCACGTCAGGTGTTCAAAATATGTAAATGTATTAATGATACCCAACAAGCTATATTTATATTAGATACTTGATTATTGCAGATCGCCACATTGTACATCTAATATCAGTGCTTAGTAATTATTTTCACGTCATATTTAGATAACAATGATTGATCTCCGTGTATAATGTGTAGTATACAAACCAAGAACATAAGTTGCAGAAAAATAAGTTATAAAACATGAGAACATGGTAATCTGAGGAAGGGTGTAATCTTGATCAGGAAATCTGCCCCATTATGAGTGATTCAGAAACAACACTTCAAGTTTACACTCTTCCTTTCAATATAGTCAGCGTAGGCACTGTTCAGACGTGTTCAGAAGTGAGAGAGACACTTGCTCTTGTGCCTGTGTGTGGAATTGGTCTCCCGTTGTAGGAACCAGCAGTAATCACCCATCCATGTTTGGGTTGAACCGGCCTTGATACTTAGTTTCCATGACCGAACCTTTGGTGTCTTGGTGGAACCTTTCACCATGCTCATCGCTTACCTCACCCAGATTAGGTGGGAAGAAATCAAGATGAGAATGCAAGAAGTGCATTTTAAGAGACATCCTACAGCCCATTCGCTGATAGGCCTTTAGCATGTTCCACATCGCAATTAGCATGATAGGCCTAATTCCGCATCCTGTTCAGCTCTATGGTTCCCAAGAAAGTTCTGCACAACCAACACAAATGCTTCCCATGCTGCAAACTCAAGTGGGTTCGGTTTATTTTTGAATTCGGGACCACACATCAGTTCTCGGATCTGGGACTCAACGAAAATGCGTGCTTTGAGTTTAGCATCAGTTTTCCCTGCGCCAAACTTCTCTCTGAGATATTGGAAGCCATCACCGTCGTGATGCAATATGTCTTTACAAAGTTTTTCATGAGGGTTAGGGTTAGTTAAAAATTGGAATGTCACGTGGAAAATTATACTTAAAAATTCATAGCTTGGTCGGTTTTCATCCATTTTTAATTATTTAAAGTGCATTCTAAAGCTCCTTTTATGAGAAATAATATTCTACAACAATTGTATTGCTATAATTGAAACCAAAAATACAAAAAATAATAATTTATGATCACTCAAAATCGCCCACCAGGGAAAGCTACTGTAATTGGACCACACGTATAACTCAAAATCCTGACATGCTGAGAAAATTCTGACTTCAGATTCAGAATCAGCATACTTGATTTAGTCGAGGACATGTCTCCACCCCAGTCGCAAAATCTTTCTTGTCCAGTGTATCGGTTCCCATTCAAGGTTGGCAGCATAGTTTTGGAGGTATGCACAATTACTTCTAAACCTGTCTCTGGCTGGGTTTGGATTTTGACTCAGCTATAAATTGTCCCCCTGGCGTTTCGTATCCAGGAGGATACATAAACATGTGCAATGTCCACTGAAAGGATGTTTTGCCAGAGGACCCATCTGCCATCGTAGGTGAACATTAAAGATAGCATGGTGTACATACTGTATTTTGCAAAGAGTAAATCAGAAGTCAGTTATGACAGCACCCTGAACAGAGTCTGATTCCTACTACCTTCAATAAAACGTCAGGCTCAGCCAGCCGGTTCATGAAAGACTTCAGCCAGAACCATCCATCTCCCTCACTCTCCCTCTATTAAGTAGTGGTAATAGTAAATTTTAGTACCCATCCAAAGTTGCCCTGAGGGCATGAAGAGTCGACCACAGTTGTGCTACTTTTTGTTTCGACAAGGCTTGGCAGTCAAATTACCTCATCCCTCAAGTTCATTCATGAGCAAAATTGATTTTTTTTTTTATCAAAAATACAATTGTGACATAGAAATTTTCCTGAGATTTGCAGTTTCCAGTTCCATCCATCCATCCATCCATTGTGACCATACTCTGTGCAGAGCGTTGGTGCTGCCTAAGCATTTTTTTTCTCCTTGGCTCCGAAGTCTCCTTGGCTATTGGACACAATCCTGGACAGGTCAAAAGCAAGCTGGCACTCATTTTGTCAACCTCAGAAGGATGTCAGGCAGAGTCAACCCCACCTGGTATTAATTCAACAGCTGAGTGGAATTTGAACTCAGGATACTCAGATCCCAAGTCCACCACCCTAACCATTAAGCCAACATCAGGCATAGTTTCCAGTTGCTTCGAATGAAAATACTCAAATGCTGCTGCCTTTCACCTGATTTGAACTTCCAACCCCAGAGATAACAATCAATCCAGTGTCTTCAACAACTAGGTCACCAATACACCTCAAAGTTCATCAATGATCTCTCCGACT
>CM068967.1:31047448-31060908 GCA_035128595.1 Eptatretus atami
CCATCCAAATCCTCAATCTTTTCTACCCCCGTTAATCCACCAAAAACCCACCTCCTTTAAATTCCCTGCTTTCCTTCCTGAAAGTCCCTGTAGTGTCCATCTTGTTTACCCCATGTTCCCTGCCCCATCCCTCTCCCTTCTGCAGATCCTAAATGTCTCTGTTCCCCACTGTTGTGTCCTTCCCACGCCCCTCTTGTCTCATGCCCCCCTTGCTGTATGTTGTGTGTTAGCTCTCATACGAGCCTTGCCAAGTAAACACAAAAAAAGAAAAAAAAGTTGACCACAATCTCACAATCCAACTTTATAAACACACAGATGTCACCTTTCCCTCCTCCCGCAGCATGATGACCGACTCATAGCGCTGGCGGCAGCTCTTGGGTGAGCGGTATGTCCGGCTAACTGATTTCACAATGTCACTAACAAGGTCCCAGTTGGGTGTGTGGGCTGGAGATACTACTGCAAGGTTGAGTGGCAGTTCAAGGAGTTTTTGGATCACCTGTAATGCAGTGCAACATGTACAGGGAGGGGATTCAAGAATTAGTTGTGGATACATTTATTGCCTCATTTACACTTCCACACTGAGCATCACAAGATACCCTTGCTCTTGGTGAAGAGGATTCTCCTTTAAGACATGCAACCATATTCTGGTAGTTTCCTGTCTATATTCTCATTCTGCTTTACTTTTCCTTGGAATACTTTTCCACAAAAAACAAGCACATTTCCAAGGAAGATCAGGTCAGGTCAGGTATGGGAGCATGCGCCAGAGCAGCACGTCGCTGCGTCCACTTTTCCGCCACGTGCCTCCAGGGGCCCTGGAGGGGCCTCCTCTGGCCATCCCCCAGCAGATGCCTGGCCCATTCCCATCTCCTTGAGATCCTGATCAACCTGCGCAACGAGGCACGTGGTCGGCCCATTGGCCTCCTCCACTCAGGAGACTCCCTCCTGAGAGAATCTGGTGAGCAGGATCAGCGTCAGGAAAACGAGCCACATGTCCATACAGCCGCCGCTGACGCTCACGGACTATGCAAGTAACAAATCTCATTTGAGTCTCTCTCAGCAACCGCTCGTTGGACACAAAGTCCGACCAGCGATAGCCAAGGATTCTCTCGAAGAGACCTGGTACCAAAGGAATTAAGTCTCCGTCTTAGATGCTTGGTCAGAGTCCAAGTCGCGCATCCATAGAGCAAGACTGGAAGCACCAAGGACCTGAAGACTCGACTTTCGTCCTCCCGCACAGGTACCGGCAGCACCACACCCCATTATCCAGTGAATCCATGACTCCCTAGGCCCGACCCAGACGTCTATTGACCTCTGACTCACAGCCAGCAGAGACATGAATATCACTGCGAAGGTAAGTGAAACTCTCCACGACCTCAACATCCTCACCACAAAACGGCACAGACAGGACAGTAGCATCTCAAGATGTCATTGAAAGCCTGGATCTTAGTTTTGACCCAGGAAACCCGTAATCCCAGTGGCTCCGACTCCTCATTCAGCACCCCGAGGGCCCCCAAAGGATATCTAAAGTCTCCGCAAAGATGACTGCATCATCTGCGAAATCAAGGTCAGAGATCTTGACATTCCCAAACGATGCACCGCAGCTTGATCTCTCCGACATCTTCCCTAGAATCCAGTCCATACAAGTGCTGAAAAGTGTTGGGGCCAGTACACACCCCTGACGAACTCCAGTAACAACTGGAAATAAGTCAGAGATGGTACCACCACATCTCACAGCACTCTCAGTACCAGAGTAGAGTTCAGACATCAGATCGACAAGTTTTGTGGCACCCCACGAAGACCTAGAATCCTCCAGAGGGCATCCCGATTCACTGAATTAACGCTTTACAGAGATCAACATAAGCTGCAAGCAGCCCCTGCCGAAACTCTCGTCTGCATTCGGTGAGGACCCGAAGAGCAAGGATATGGTCAATCATTGACCTCTGGTGTAAAGCCTGACTGCTCTGGACGCTGGTGCTCAGGCAGATGGTGGCGAACGCTATCAAGAATAATTAATCCGAGCAAAGACCTTGCCCGGCACAGAGAGCAGCGTCACCCTTCGGTAGTTGTTGCAGTCTTGGCGATCACCCTTCCCTTTCCAGAGGATGATAGGACTCTAACTGATGAATAAGTACCTGCAGAAGTGCCCAGTCTTCATAAATGAGCCACTCTGTGCTATCTGGTCCAGCCTCTGCTGGTGGCTTCATCAGTGGCTGCAGGGGTTTGGAGAAGGCCACCTGAAGAAGAGGACATATTACTCAACTGCAAAAGAGGGTCGTTTATGTTCATCTTGCACTCGGTTATCCGCACAATATTTCACCAAAGCACATCGCTGCTTTAAAAGCACATGAACTTCAAGAGATGTGCACGAAACCCTGCACCAAAAATACAAAGGTTGCAAAATAAACAAAACACTTCCAGATAAAGGTTGTTTATGCACAGAATCACAGCTCAGGTGACAGCATGGCCACCGTTGCAGTCTCTCTACATCTTACTATGATTCACTGTCTGTCCTTCTGTATGTTCCCGGGTACCACAAACACGGCTGAACCGATCACAACCATTTTTTGGGTATGTAATGCTGGGGCCCCTTGGAGTAAAATAGGCATCAACATGACCCCCTTGACAGCTCCCGTAGGGAGCGGATGCTTCTAGTAAAACTAACCAGTTGGTCGTTTATGTACTCCAACTGAACAATGCACCACCAGCATTCTTGGCAGAGTCAGAAAAATAAATGAAGCAATTTCATCTCCATTCAAAGAATAATTAGATGGACTACAAAGTCTGCAGTGTGGTCGTCGCCGTCATCATCCAACTCCACCCCCACCCCTTTTTCCCCAAACTGCCACCCACATCAAAATTTAAATTTGTCATCAGTTACTTATGATCGATCAAAATGACAATTGGAATCCTGTCAGCTCAAAAATGGAGATTTTCCACTCTGCTGCAGATCAGACTATGGAGAACAACTTCGTTCTTTGCTGGTGTTGTTTTTGTAACAAATGCTTACTGTCCGAGTTCCTAAGACCTGTAAGAGGAAGCAATGAATGAAGATGAAGTAGACATGCTAAACCAACACCAGCCCCTTTTTAAAGAGGCACAAGAGCGCTGATTAAGTTATGGATCCAACTATAACCAAGACCTGTGGCTTGAGAAAGGCAGCCTTTTTCTGTTGCTTGGCTTCACGTCGGACCCGCATCAAAGCTGGCGTGGGACGGTCAAAGAGCGATCGTGGAGGAATGGCATCTCCAGAATGTGACTTCTTGAACTTCTTGGTTACTGCAAATGTACAAGGAAGCAATGCTCCATGGTAATCCTCCTTAAATCAGCACAAATGGTCATATTACAGTTACAGAGGGTGAATAAAGTAAAAATATATTTAATAATCTTCTTCATTAAAATTCCCTTGATATGGAGCAAGGCAAAATGGTACCAAGCTGCTGCTGCCCCACATTTGGTACAATACTACCCTTTATCGCCAGCCAACTCTCTCCACTCTCCCCACCATCGCCATCTTACTTGCATCCTTCCTCAAACAATCTTTCTATCTTTGCCAAGGTCTACCTCTCTCCCTCCTGCCTTGTTCCCTGAACTCGTCCTCGTCCTCTTTTTTTTTTTTTTCATTCTTTCTTCCTCCATCCACATCAGGTGCCCAAACCACTTCAGCCAGTTCTTTACCAATTTCTCTGTCAAGTTCACCCTCACAACGATCTCCTCCTTCAGGTCGTCTATCCTTCTTCCATCCACCCTCTTCACTCTCGCTATCCTCCTGACCAAATTTTCGGAGAACTGCAGCAAATGTTGTTGCTTCGATGTCAGAGCCACCATCTCAAAACTATAAAGGTAGGTTGACATGACACAACACTCCAGCACTCTCCCTTTTATTTTCTTGTCCCACCTGTATCCTCCTCCACCTCTGCCTCTGAACTATCATCCTCAGTCACCATTCCACCAAGATACTCAAATCCACTTCCATGCCAGATCTTCTTCCCCTCCAAACTAATGTTCAGTTTCTTTCTCTGCTGTCCGACCCATATTACCCCAGTCTTCTCCTGGTTCATCCTCAATCCATGTCTTTCGAGCACATCCTTCCACTCCTCCAAAGCCTTCTGCATTTCCTGGCCACGCTCCACCACAATAATTCGATAGTCTGCACATATCTTTCTCAGCATGCCTCCCTTGCTGACCCTCCTGCTCACCAGCTCCACCCTCATAGTAAACAGTAGTGGACTGGGTGCACTTGCTTGCCTCAATCCGATGTCAACGCTGAACTCTTCGAGGAATTCTTCAACCAAAATTCTTCTCTTCATTCCCCAAAACATATCTACCACTAACCTAACTTCTGTTTCCGGCACTACCATCCATCTCAGCATTGCCATCACCACCTCTCTCAGGTCAGTGTCATAAGCCTTCTCAAGGACCACACCCCCCGATTCCCTTCAAGATCTTCTTTAAATGGTTCATTTGATCATGTGGTTGTGAAAGTCAACATTTCTTGGTTATTCTCAGAGAGCCACCTCAGCACTGATGAGTCCGGCAGTTTACTCAAGCAAACTGGCAGAAACTGAAAGCCGCCATCTCACTTCAGGACTGGACTCCAACATCTGCCACCTCTGATATTAACTCAGCCTAGGAATTCTTCCACAAAAGCCTGCTCTCTCTTGCACAGATCCATCCCATCTCGTCTTCAGTTATCATATCCTTTCTCCTGCCCATGGTACACTGAATCCTGTGGTGAGGCAGTTGCTCTGAAACAATTTGCCTTCCCTTTCTGGAAAGCAAATCTGACTGAAGGCAACCTCAGGTCATTCTACAAAGCCCGCAACAAGTATGTGTCCACTCTCAGGAGAGCCAGAAAACAACATCTGTCCAATCTCAAGATTGAACCTTAAAACTTTTCTCCCTCCTAAAAAACATAAACCTGGTGGCACCTTGTTAAATCTGTCTCTGGTGTATGCTCTGTCTCCATCCCTTCCCCCTCTTCAAATGGCGCCACAGCTCGTGAGAAGGCAGAACGCCTCAATTGCGTTTGCTTCCAAATCTGGTGTCCCCAACCCCTTACTCTCGGTACCCACCCTTCCCTGTCGTACCCAACTGCTCTTGGACTCTCTGTCTTTTTCACCTGAGAAGGTGGAGAAGGGTCTTTCAACCCTCAACTGATTCTGCAACTGGGCCGGATGGCATCAGCTCACGTGTCCTAAAAACCTGCTCTGCTGCTCTTGCACACGCTCTCTCTGCTCTTTTCATCCTGTCATTTACCTGAGGTCATCCTCCATCTGCTTGGAAACAATGAATACTAAAAAGAAAAATACCAATTCACCTTGCTTAGCCAATCTCTTCTCCACCAACTGTTTCAGCGTCAACATCCCATTCGTCATCCTCCAAACCTTTCTAAATCCTTGTTCGTCGCTTATCTCCTGCTCCACCCATTTCCTTATGCTTCAATCCAGATTACTCTCTTGTAACTTCATGGCATGACTTAAAGGCTGGTCCACCACTCTGGAATCTTACCCTCTCTCAAACATGCATTCAACAGCCACTTCGTCCAACTGACTTCAATTCATTCGACCACAATTAGCATCTCCGCACAGATTCCATCAATGCCTGTAACCCTCCCCTTCTTTAACACTGTCTGCAACTACTCTGTAATCTCCATGACTTCCACATTCCCCTCTACATAGCTCGGTGGCTCCAGCTCGCTGTTGCTTCCTCCCTGGTTAAACATCCTCTTTAAATAGCCTTCCCATACCTTCATTAACGCCTCCCTTTTTATAACCAACTTCCTGTCTCCATCCATGATCACAGTCTCCCTCTTCTCATCTTTTCCATCCTCATCCCCATCTCGGTCCTGTTTAATGATAATTTACTTCCCACCATTCTTGTCGAATTTGCACTACACACCATTCAAATATCATCCCTTGATAATGTTCACAGCTCTCTTTGCTGCTTTGTCCTGCTGACTGGTCAAGTGCAGAAACCTTGTATCTCCTCTATCCTTGATCTTCTCTATCCTCTTCCAAACCTCTTTCTTCTTCTTGCCTTCGCTACATCCTCCACCCACCACACCTGATTAATATTACTCGACATTGTACCCCTTCCTGATGTTCTTCCAGAGATTTTCTGCAAATCCCCTAAATATCCCTCTGTACTTCTTCTACTCCTCAGAGCTCAGCATCTGCGTTGAAGTCTCCTGCAGCGCACAGCATCACCTCCAGTTCAAAAATTCCCAACATCCTCTCGAGTGTATCCCTGAACTCATGCTTCTCCGCCTCAGTCCTTTCTGTCTGTGGCCCATACACCGGCATTACACAAACCATACCAACAACTATCATATTTTCCCATTTCTCCACCCTCATCACCACCTCCTTACTGACCTCTTCCAAAAGTAGGATTCCAATTCCATGACTTCTTCCATTTCCTCCTGTGTATACCATCCTCTGACCAACCTCCTCAATTTGTCCCCTTTCCATTTGATTTCCTGATCATACAATATCTCCAACCTCATTATCTCAACCACCTCAACTTTTCTCCCCTCCATTGATCCAATATTCAGACTGCCGAGCATGACATAAAATAAAATATTTTTTAAAATAAATAAAATAAAACAGAAGAAACAAAATGAAAGTATACATACAACATTCACCATATTACTACCGCTCAACAAAGAATTAAAGAAGGTGGAGAGCTTAGGTATTCTTACCCCCTCCTTCCAGCCTGTGAGCCTTCTTATGGACCTTACGAACAAACACAGGGGGCAGGCGAGCCTCAGGCATTGGGGTGCTCTCGTAAAGAAGACCCAACACAGGGTCCAGATAGGGATCGCCTTCATCGTGAGGTGGAGTTGGTGGGGCCCAGATCTGCCATCAAGAAGAGACCACCCTAAACCACATGCTCACACTGACTCCAAGGAAGTCCTTCATTATTCCCCAAAACAAAGAGGAAGCAAATTTTCTGCACCATGCACACTGCCTGTCATAACGTACCGGCATGATTTCAATGTGTCCAGTGGGACTTTCGTAAATGTATTCCTGTTAAAAAAAACAACAAAAATAACAATTGATGAGGTTTGACTTTCTATTAGAATGCAGAAACAGTAATATTCACAATATCAATTTTCTGAAGATTCATAATCCAGACCCACATGGGTCATGTGCCTGCAGTTGTGCGGTTTCAGCTCCCCCCGCCCCCCCCTCCCATCCCAAAAGGTTGCCTATTCACAAAAACCCTAAAATATAAATGTGATGCCAATACTTTTTGTTACCAAGTGACATCATGAGTATGATGATTATCTACATATTAAAAAGTGCAGGAAGAGTGGGTGGGAAGAAAGTGAGTGGTGGGTGGTCTTCAAAATCACAATCCATTTCTACATTTGTAATTAATAAATGGCCATATACAAAGTACTAATTTGGCTCAGCCAACCGTGTCGATTGCGTCCTCCCGACTGTATGTAAGCATGGCCATTTCCTCCTCCTCTTTATTCTCTCGCTTCCGCTTCTCAGCTTGCTTGGTGACTTGCAACCAATTATCTTCCCACCCCTTCTTCAACTCATCAGGCACTCGTCCCTGCAAATACAAAAATCTGGTCATTCCCTTCATCAATAAAAGCATAAGTCTGCAAAAGCTTTCTGCTACTCATTACTGATGGAATGGCCGACATGGTGCTACAATTTGAGCACTCGGTCCACAATGATGGGATCCCAAGTTAAATTCTAATTGTGAGCTCCATACATAATCATCCAAGAGCCTGAGATCTCCCCCCCCCTACCACCACCATAAATGACAATGTTTGCAGAATCTTCTTGAAATGGAAGCACACTCAAAAACAAAAACTATTTTTTACACACAAGATTCATTATTCTCCCAATAATTAACCATTTTCAAAAGCCAGACTCATCCACAATAACTTATCCCTTCCACAGATCTCCTAATGTCTCTGTTCCCCACTGTTTTGTCCTTCCCTCTCCCGCCCCTCTTGTCTCATGCCCCCCTTGCTGTGCGTTGTGTGTTAGCTCTCATACAAGCCTCGAATTTTATTTCTCACGATAATTCCAATTAGAGTACAATGAAAATTAGAGAGTTCATAGAACACCTTACCCCACACAGTCTTGAGAAAAAGGGCATACGAAGAGTCTTTTAACCTCTTGCTTTGCATTTCCAAGCACGATCTACGTTTGTTTTGTTCGTGAACCTTGCATAACAGGCATGATGGTAACCATACAAAGCCGATGGGTCAAACGGAACAGTCCAGACATGATGATGCTCCGTAGAAGAGTTTTTCATCACCATCAGTGTTTATCCATGCATTTGTGTAATTATAAACCTTCTGCCGACTCCTCTCGGAGAAAATGACGATTTTGGAACAATCTTTGAGAAAAATATGCACCAAACAAACAGTGCAAGGTGCCGCCAAATTTGTCAAAATGCAAAATCTCAAACAGTTATGCTGCCCTCAGGGCATGAGACGGCGAGAATGCTCATTCTCATAGCTTTTCTCACTCTGTCCTCAGGGCAAGCACATTTTTTTTTCCAGGTACTGCTAAACGGAATGTTTTTGAAAGTGCCAAAAAGGCAATTTGTGTTCTACAATATTCAAGTATGCAAGTCAAATGAAATAAAGACTTTAAAGGTTAAAAAAACAAAATAATTGGAGGTTTACCCGTCGTTGATGTCATGTCTTTTCCACCACCTTATATTTAACACATGACACTAGTTTTTCTTCCTTGTTGTTTGTGTCCTTTTTGACATCGCCAAAAACAGCAACGGTACTGTTTGGAATGATTTTCAATTTTGTTTGACTGCCAGGCAGGCAGACAAAGTAAAAAATTATCTCCACTCCTCTGCACACGTGTGATCGGGACTAATTCAGAGCCACAGTACGGTAAAATGGCACGTTCGTTTTCCAATTCATGTTCCGATTCACGTTCTAAATACAACTTTCAATTGAAATTGAGTTGTTCCTCGATCATAAACTGACCTTTGTAGACAGACAGACAAAGTGAACCAATTGCTTAATCCAGCATTTTCGCTTCGCACGTGGCATAATTACAGGGACTATGCATGCGTATGAGACAAATGTGAAGTTAGTTTTCCACATGTCTCCATAAAATGCAATGCACAAAAAATGAGCACATAAATCAGACTTGTTCTCCCGTATCACTGCGGTTGCAAACTGACCACTTAGAAGATTGTAATCAATCTGAAGGTCAGTTTCCCCATTCTTGAAACCTTTGCCAAACATCTAACAGTGCTTACGTCAATGGTAGTCAACGTTCACATCCTTTAAAATGCCTATGAATATCCACTGGAGAGACGTCTTCCACAGTAAGAAATTCAATCACTGTTCTCTGCTTTGTATGCACATCTAGTGGGGCAGCCAATTTGAAAGTGTGGTGTGATGTTGTCACATGCCAGATGATAGTGCTAACTCAACTTTAAATGGGTGGGAGATACATACTTTTCATTGTGATCTTGCATAGCTTTTCAATGACACTTTGGTTACGAAATGAAAAATAAGGAGCAATATTTTTGTATCAACATTTTAAGACTTCGAATCCCCTTTTTACTGCAATTGTAGAAGTGATCAAAGTAAGAAAAACTGTCCCAAAAACTGAAATGTGGTTTGCCCAAGAAAGATCACAGCTGAGAGTGAGACCCAGGAGTTTCAGTGACTGAATATCCACAAGGGGATTACTAAGCAGGTAGATGGGAGGTTTTGCCATACTGTCCTTTCGGAGTGAGAGTGTAAGATTTGTCTGGATTGAAAGACGTATTCCACGTGTTTGACCAGCTTGTGATTTTGATAAAGTCTGAAGCGAGGGAAGGGATTGCTGCCTGCCTAACTGAAGGATGAAGGATTTCAGGGCATAGGGTAGAGTTGTCAGCAAAGAGATAAAGGGGATGTTCCAGAGAGTTAGAGAGATCATTGATGAAGATTAGGAATAGGACTGGGCCCAGAACACTGCCTTGGGGGACTCCAGCCTTAACAGGGAGAGGAGATTAAAGGATTCCACACGTTGGCTACGAGAGTAGAGGAAGTCAGTGAGCCATGTGTGGAGTTAGCCTTGGATGCCATAGGCAGGTATTAAAATGCTTCTTAAAGAAAAAGGGTGCTGGCAGGATGGCATAAAGGTATACACACTCGCCTCAAGCTGTCTAGGCTGGGTTCGAATCCCGATACGGCTATAAACTGTCATCCGGTGTTTCACAAGCAGGGTGATTAATCAATGTGTGTGCCGTTCCTCGGATGGATGTAAACTGGGCATCCATCTGCCATCATTAGTTGGTGCATGTTAGAGATCCCATGGAGTCCTTTGCGAAGAGTAGGCGAGCTATCGCTGGCATCCTGAACAAATTTCAAATTCTGACCCTAACTACTGCTGGGTAGGCAATGGCAAACAACCCAGTATAACCCTTGCTCAGGAAGATGTTTTGGTGGCACCAATGCTCTGTGAAGAATATGGTACATCAAAGAGAAAAGAAGAACAAAGAAGTGTTTATAGTCAATTAAGTTTCAGTTTTGAGACATTGAGAAAAAAATAGAATGGAGTGCACGATGTACCAGCAGAAGGGAAGTAAAGCTGAATGAGATCGGTGTGGAGTTTAAAAAAGAAGTTTTGTTTGTTTGTTTTAATTTTTTTGGAGCAAGGAGGGGAAATAGGATAATATTGAGGAGGTAAAAAGTACAATATTTGGGAAGAAATAAGTAAAACAAGGAACACAGAGACTAAAGGGACATGTATGTTTCACGGTGGCTGAGGAGTAAGCCTTGAACAATACAAAAACGAATTCGACAAGGTACGATTTAACACGGAAAATTGGATGGAAACATTAACAGCAACACAGGGACAAGATATAACATAAAAACACGATGGGTCTGATTCGAAAAAATTGAGCTTTAAATGAGGTGGTGGCAGATGCAGATTTGACCAACATGTGGAAAAATCTCAGAATAAGAAGTCAAATTCACAAGTGATGGATGCATCAATCTAATTAAAGGTAGAGCTCAGAAGTGTGCTCAATAAACCATTAGAAGTGTAGAATGACAAAGCTTTGTCTTCACCAGCGAGCTTCAAAATAGTTTACACGAGATTTTAAGAAGTGTGGCGGGCAACTCACCAAATTAAAGTGTGACCAGAATGAAAACCAAACAAAACCTCTCCAAAAACTACTGCATCGTCCTGGTTTGGGATTCTGAGCATGGGAAACATGGACTTTGGTTCTATTTTGAACAAGTTATTGGCTGAACTAGTTCAGAACATGTAGGTAGAGACGAGGAATAAATCCCAAACCCTTGACACGAAGACAGTTCTTACAATGAGCTTGTGCGTTTCAAGCTTTTGCTCGGTTGGCTCAAAACAAAAAATCTTACCAGGGGATGAAAGGGATCGGTGCAACATAAATGTTCAGTTTCTTCTTCCAGGTAACTCAAAGCAAACTTCTCAATTGGAGTGAGCTGCCACCCAGGGGAACAGGAGAAAAAGGAAACACAGACTTCATTGTACTTGCTGAATGCACCATAAGTCGAACTAATCACCTTTAAGAAACATGGAATGGCAAAAGATTAACAGGCACTTTGAAATGTTTTGCAAAATTGAGGTTTTACACAAACATGATCACTTGTATCAAAATCATGTGCCATGATGAGAACAAATCTTCAAGTGCCAAATCAATCTGTTCATCCTTTCAGGAAAATTATTTATTTACATACATACATACATACATACATACAGAGATATACAGTCATGAAAGAAGTATATAAACAGGATTTTGAAGATTTTTTTTTTAAACATTTGATCCATTTTAATACATACACCAGTATTTTGTAGACTTGCCATTTGCAGATTTCAATGCTTTAACTCCTTCAGGCATAGAACTAACGAGTTCCGAAATTTTCCCGTAGGGATTTCTGCCCAGGCTTCACACAAAAGGTTCAGGAATTCTGCCCATGATGTTGGTTTCCTGAACTTTTTCCACAAAGCTCGATCCAATATCGCCCAGAGGTGTTCAATTCAATCTCAAGAGACTGACTTGGCCATGGAAGTCACTTGATCCGGTTTCTGTCTTGCCATTCTTTGGTCTTTTTTGCAGTGGCATGCAGCTCCATCTTCCATGAACAGAGTAGAGTGTTATTTTTGACCATCTGACCAGTGGAGAAGACAGGGAGACATCCATCCTCAAGGATAGAAATGTATATCGTGGAGATGATGTTGCAAACACACTCCACAAGCTCTGACCGACCAGCGCTCCAGATTGCTCCACACATCATCACTGAAAAACCACTGTGTTTGACAGTTGGCTGCAATCGATTCAAAGAGAACTCTTGACTGGGAAGTCTCCAGACCCATATGCGGCCACTGTCAGAAAATTGAGCAAATTGGAACTCATCTGAAAAAATAACAGTTTGCCAAACCTCCAAGGGTCTGGTGGCCATCTCGTCAGCACACTTCTTTCTCCTTTGAATGTTGGAGGGTATAAGAAGAGGTTTTCTCCTCGCTGCTCTCACACAGTAGCTCAGTTGATGAAGGTACCGCACGGCAGTTCTTGAGCTAACTTGGACCTCCTCTGAAACATCTGCTGCTTTGCAACAAGGAGTTCTCAATGGACCGCTTCACAGCTCGCCTTTCTGAGGGCCCAGGTCGACCAAAACGGGAATTTGTGGATTCCTTGCCTTCGCAGGTGAATTGAACAATCACCCGATTGACTGTAGAAAGCGGAATGCCAAGGTTTTGAGCTATCTGACGCTGGCTGACTCCACCTTCCGAATGGCCAACAATTCGTCCTCTTTGAAAACCGCAAAGGTTGTGTGCTCCCTGAGTTAGAGGCATAGTTAATTGTCAAACACGACCCAGGAACTAGTTTCTGCAAATAAATAGTTGAATACAAGTACAAATCACTGAGTAAAACTTGCTTTGTACAGATAAAATGAATAAATTAAAAGGTGTCTATTTACTTCTGTCATGTCTCTGTCTCTCTGTGTATATAGTTGTGGGCCGGGGTTCGGTGGCGATAAACGACCACTAGGTGGAGCAGTAGAGTAGTTTCCACCGAACACCCCAGAATTTAGGTCGTGACTCACGGATAAGTCCAAAGGTCACGGGTCCCTTAGCGGACCGTGGTTGCCAATACTTCGACGGCGTGGGGTAGGGTTAATTTTCTAATTTCAATATACCTAAGTACCCACGTCGTCCAACTACTGGGGAAAACCACACCCTCGGCCGACTGTCTGGACCGAGTCGCAGGTACCGACTCTGATCCGGCGTAACCGAGCGGTTACCAGAGCCGCACCGGTCCCAATGAACAATCCACGGCACGAACGGCCCTACCAATTCGCAACACGCACCATGCTAGGCCAATGGAGGACAGCACAGAAAACGAACTGGTACATTTAACAGGGGTTTATTTATAAAGAATAATCGGGAGGGGAACACAGAGCAGAGTTATCACGAATAAAATGCAATGTA
>CM068967.1:31070786-31082685 GCA_035128595.1 Eptatretus atami
CGTGCTCGCGCCTATATAGCCCGGGGGAGGGGCGTATATGTAAATTTCTGGATCACAGCGGGTTCGGCGGCGGGGCTATACTACCCGATGCTCAGTCATTGGGCGGATGAGAAGGGGGAGTGAAGCACTCGTGATCTGCTTTTCAGGGCGAAAGGAACGCATTCACAGCGGGTTCGGAGGCGGGGCTACACTACCCGATGCTCGGTCATTGGACAGATGAAAAGGGGGCGTGAAGCATTCCTGATCCGCTTTTTGAGGCGAACGGAACGCATTCACCGGGTGGGTGAGTCGAAAGGGACTCAGCGTTCAAAGGTTAAATAACTAAATAGATATGTAGCTTTCGGACCGGGGTGTGCTTATTCTAAGGTCTATTCAACGTGTTTGCATTTTTAGTGATCCCTCAAGGTAGGTGTTCTGAATGAAATTGGGAGACATCTGGGCAAAAATGAACGGGCCTGCTGCTGTTTCGTGAGATCCATGCATACTATATAGACCTTGAAAGCTTTCCTGACTTTGGGAAAGAAGAGGGAAAGGAGGCAGAGGAGAGAGGGGAAGAGGAAATGGGGAGGGGGACGGGGACGGGAGTTATGTCTTAACTAATTGAAAGGGTGGGGGTTGGTGGGGAGAGGGAGGGGGAGGGATTGCTAGGTCTTGAAGCCGAATTTTACATTACATGGAATTTCCACTGTCGCTGAAATAGTTTATAATTGGAGAGGGGGGGGAGAAAGGGAGAGGGTGGGGTGTGGAGGGAGGAGAGGGTGGGGTGTGGGGGGGGGAAAGGATAGAGTGGGGGTTGAAGAGAGGGGGCTGCTGAGGCCTTGAAATCACATTTAAAATACGTGGATTTCCACTGTTGCTGACATCGTTTAAGATTGGGTGGGGGAAGGGGGGCAGTGGGGTTGGGTGGGGTGTGTATGGAGGGAGAAGGTGTGATGGGGAGATTGAGAGAGTGGGTATAGAAGAGAGAGTGTGGTTGGTTGAGAGTGGAAGGATTGTGGAGGGAGGGAGAGGGTGGGTGAGGAGAGGGAGAGAGAGCAGAGCAGAGTAGAGTCTGGGGAGGAGAGAGGAGAGAATGGAGGTTTGAGAAGAGTGGGGAATTGCTGAGGCCTTGAAGTCACATTTTACATTACTTGGGATTTTCACTGTCGCTGATTGTAGTTTAAGAGTGAGTGGGAGGGATTGGGGGAGGAGTAGGGGTAGGGATTGGAGGGGGTGGAGTGTGGTTGTGTGAGGTGCATTGGAATTTGCATGGAGTTGTATTGGGGTTTTCCATCATTGATCACATACGGTTTACAAAACGATGCAAGTACTGAAGTGTTAGTTTATGAGCCAAGTGATAAATGTTCAGTTAAGTGGAGTTTTAACATCTTTTTGTGTTATATCTGTCGTAAGTTTGGAGAAATTTCAGTCTGGAGGAAACAGAATGAAACTTTGATTTCTCTTAACAGTTCATCAGCGTCGTTTGTTATTACCCCCCATCAAAACATAAGACACTCGATAAACTTGATGGAACCAGATAACGACGCATAGATAACAGAAATGTGTGTGTGTGTATATATTATATATATATATATATATATATATATATGTATATATATATATATATATATTATATATAATATATATATATATATATATATATATATTGTTACGGCTGTGGAAATTCGCAATACACCATAAAGGGTCCTTGATCAGTTATGACGCTAAGTTTATGTGCAGATAGCTCCCCACCGTTGTTTAAAGGGAATTTCCGTGTTCACTGGGCTGCGATCCTTTGAGTTAGCCGTTTTTCTTTTCTCTGTCATTATTTTGGACCAATATATCCAACAACTCGAACACCACCACCTTCGCCTCTTTACCTCCACAACTCCATCCCGCAAACATCGCTTCACCACCATCTCCAAACGACGCCCGCCACAACCAAACTCCCACCACCTCCGCCTTTCTACCACACGTCGGCCATGGGCTGTGAATGCGTTCCGTTCGCCTCAAAAAGCGGATCAGGAATGCTTCACGCCCCCTTTTCATCCGTACAATGACCGAGCATCGGGTAGTGTAGCCCCGCCTCCGAACCCGCTGTGAATGCGTTCCGTTCGCCTCAAAAAGCGGATCAGGAATGCTTCACGCCCCTTTTCATCTGTCCAATGACCGGCATCGGGTAGTGTAGCCCGCCGCCTCCGAACCCGCTGTGAATGCGTTCCTTTCGCCCTGAAAAGCAGATCACGAGTGCTTCACTCCCCCTTCTCATCCCGCCAATGACTGAGCATCGGGTAGTATAGCCCCGCGCCGAACCCGCTGTGATCCAGAAATTTACATATACGCCCTCTCCCGGGCTATAGGCGCGAGCACGGCGCAGCTCGGGCGGGAAGTCAAGTGGAAGTCAAGGTCCGCAGTACGTCGGCAGAGAACCAAGTGGGAGCAGTGGAGTGGCAGCGGTGGGAAGTCAAGTGGAAGTCAAGTCTGCAGTGTCGGCGGCAGTCGAGTCGGGAGACGGAGCTCGAAGCACGGGAAAGGCAGACGGGGAGCGCCGGGGAGAGCTCGCCGACCACGTCAGGGCACGAAGCCAGGCGCAGCTGCGCTGACATCGCGGCTTGCCCGCCATCGCGCCACAAGGGCGTGGGTAGACCCTTCGGTCTCATGGACCTGGCCGCTATCCAGGTTCCACGCGCATTAGCCCATGGGCCCAGTCTGACTCCCTTGCCTTTGAGGGGGTCTTTCCTTTGCTTTTGTGTGAATGCGTGTTGTGGCGCCGTGTCTTGTAAAGTAGAAACTGTTTAAGTGCATGTAAATAAACCTTTGCTTGTAGTCGGTTGTAATTCTTGCTTTCATTGCTTTGACTGTTATACGTGCATTTACTGTATGGCTGTAATACGTGCCTTGTCTGATTGTGGAGTAAATGTACTTGTTGAACTGTTCCCCGTTTCGTTGCGTCCTTTCCTTTGTTTGAAAGTTCCATCTTACATCACGGAAGGAATTGGTAGAAGGGTGTAAGCACCCGGTAAATAATCACGTCCGTCGGGGCCGGCGATAACACCGCTCGGTTATCACTGAAGCACGAACGGACCGCTTAAGCGGTTCGTGTCCTAGGCCGGCCAGCGGCGAGGTACGATCGCCCGTTAACTACCCGCGCAGGTACTTAGATAGGTCGAGTTTGGCGAAACACCTATCCTGCGCGGTGGCCGATTGGCAACGATTGTGTGGGGTCGAAAAGACCCACCCGTGACTAGCTCCTGGCGATAGTTCCAAGGAGGGTCACGACTGAATTGTCTGTTCCTTGGGCGACGCGGTCGCGATTTGAGTTACGTGACTGATCGCCACGCCGGGCGGACCGAAATTCGTAACAATAAATTATAATATATCCTGGTGTTGGCGTAGTGGTTAGGGTAGCGGCTTGGAGATCCAAAAGGTCCTGAGTTCAAGTCCCATTGGCCCCTTGAATTAATAAACACCAGGAGGTTGACTCAGCCGTCATCCTTCCGAGGTCGGCGAAGTGAGTACCAGTGTACTGGGCCGGTATGCCCCGTTAGAATAGGTGTACCATATCCCTGTGTCGTAAGAGGCGACCAGGGTTGCGTCAGGAAGGGCATCCGGCGTAAAACCTGTGCCAAATCATTATGCGGATCATAACGGATGATCGCTGTGTCGACCCCTAACGGGAGCAGCCGAAAGAAGAAGAAGAAGATGTATGTATATATATATATATATATATATATATATATATATATATATATCACATAATTCAGTGGTGCCCCCAGAATCCGAATTTAATTCGTTCCAGGAGGCTGTTCGGATTCCAAAAAGTTCGGATTCCAAAACTATTTCCCAATAAAAATAATGGAAAGTGAATTAATCCATTCCTGGACCCCAAGAAAACCCACTTTCAAGACACTTTCAACTGAAATTACCATGTTTAAGGTAAAATAAGATGAGTAAATGACCTTTCTGGGTCATGAATCTTCTTCCAAGCCTGGGGGATGAGCAGGAGCGTTGTCGCTTCTCCATCAGTCTGGATGCAGCTCCGGCCCTATCGTGGCCTTGGATCCAAAACGTAAACTGTTCAGCCTGGTGGGGTATGTAATTAACCATGAGCACCAAATGGTGTTTTATATCCCAGTACACTCTGTGGAGACAACAAACCGTGCTCTTTTCACCGCACGGTTCCACGGGAGAGAATCAAGAGGTGAAGCGTTGGGTACGCAGCATGACGTCACTACCATGCTCGCGAAAAACGTTGAGTTTTAAAGCCGATTCGTAGAGGTTCATTGAATGAGTTCGCTTCACGACGGGTTTTCGCGCTTTTATCGCTTCTTTATTTTTTCAGAATCGTACACACGGTCGATTTCGGCAGCGAGATCAGATACACGCGTACCGCTCTCATGCTTAGCCGATAAGTTTTTCTTCAACTCAATTGTCGTTCTCACGGACTTCCTCTTACTCCCTATTTGTTTCACTGCTCTTCTTGGGTGCCATGGTGAATGCACAAGGGTGATAATTGAAAAAAAAAACAGCACAAATCAAGGTGAAAACACGAGGTAAAGTAGCGATCGACACACGAGAGATGCTTTCACGAGTACTTCCACCGCCGAACTGAATGAACAAAGCGCGAAGATGCGGTCGAACAGGTGGGGAGACGCACGTGAACAAACATGAACGCCACATTGTGTTCAGTTTTCCGAAAATGTGTTCGGTTTTTAGGCAAAATTTTCTCGAAAAATTGTTCGGATTCCAATTTGTTCAAACAATGGGGCGTTCGGATTCTGGGGCACCATGGTATATTGTTACAGGTTTCTGCCGCGTTCGGCGTGCGGACTGACCGTTTTAGCCAAATGCGGTCGCGCGCCCAGCGAAGGCCGCAATCCAGTCGTGGCTTTCCGGACCAACCCGGAATCCAGCCACGGATGCCTTAACGCATCATAAACTAGTCAATTATTCTGTCCACGCGCTACAGGGTCATCGCCGAATTGTCGATATACCTAACTATTCGCGCGGACAGAAATACCGAGAGTTTATACCTCGACGGGATCTGTACGAAACGAGCCGCTTAAGCGTGCCTTGTTCCGTGTGCGAAGCCGAGCGGTTTAATTCGCCAAACCCGTCGGACCAGATTATCACGTTTGTCGCCTTAATGGCCAGTTAACATCCCGAGTGCACCGTGGTTAATGGCAGAAAGTGACGCAACGAGCAGGTTGAACATTCAAAAAATGGGGCATTTATTTTCAGTAGGCATGCAGTCAATGAATGGGGGGATGGGGACGAGACACAACAACGACAGCCTACAGCCGATGCCTATTCAATCATGTCACAATCATGCACTTAATCAGTTCAACTTAGGAAGACAAGGCACCACAGACTTTCATCCAAAACCAAAGAAAGGAATAGGGCTCGCGAGCCTTTATTTCAAACTCGGAGGCCTGGTTGACTGAGGGGCTCCAAGAGGCCGGGCAGCTTACCTGGCCGCCCTGGTGGCGACTCGATGGTCTTCGGATCGGCGACCCTTGGTGTCTCTGTCGGTCTGGTGCGTCGCGAACGCGCCAGTTCGCTTTGGCGGCTTGACGAGCAGCTTGAACGGCTGCTTGGTCGGCCTCGGTGGCCCGGCTTCGTCGCGGCCCTTTCGCGAGCTGGCCGCCGGCGACGCTTCTGAGAGGCGAACGGGTTCTTGCTCTTTCATAGTTGATGCTCTTTAGACCCCGTTCACTCCTCAGCGTCGCCGACCGTACCAGGGCCGCCTGCCTCGACCCCACGCTCCGCCGCTGCCGCTAGCTCCGATGACTCCAAACTCCGATCTGCCTCTCCCACCAGCCCGACCCCCGACTTCTGATCTCCACCGGTGAACGACCCGTGAACAACGACGAACAACAACGAACACCCTGAATCTGCCCGAGTTCCGCCCTTATATCGGCCAGGAGCGAGCCGTTCCTTGATCTTTCAACCCGAGGCCCAGGCTCCGCCCACTGTTCGCTCCGACCTTCACCCTTGGTGAGCCTCGCGGGAAACCCAAGTTTGACGTCACCCGTGGGTTTCGGGGAAGTTGCTCTGTGATCCAGTTATGCAAATTAGGTTTCGCGCCGCGGCGCACAATGGCGGCTTGAGCAGTGTGGGGTGGGGAGCGTTGCTGTCGATGGTGAGGAGTTTTTGTAGATGTTTCGAAATTAAAGACGAGAAAGAATAACGGCTACCTCAAAGATTCACAGCCCGGCACACGAATAATTCCCTTTACAACATCGGTGGGGAATCTAACCTAAAACAGTACTTATCGAGATAACTGATCTTCGGGGAACCTGAATGGTGTTCTGTGAATTTCCACCACCGTAACAATATATATACAACACACACAACACACACACACACACACCAACCAGAACACACACACACACACACACACACACACACACCACCACCACGCACTACGTCAAAGTTTTAGAACACCCTCATTTTCCTTTAGAGAAATTGCAAAGAAAAACACACACACACACACACACACACGCACTACCGGTCAAAGTTTAAGAACACCTCATTTTCCTTTAAGATTGCAAAAGAAAGCACACACACACACACGCGACTACCCGGTCAAAGTTTAGAACACCCTCATTTTCTTTAGAGAAATTGCAAAGAAGCCAAGGTGTCAGTGAGTATAGTTTCCTGCACCATCAAAGAGGCACTTGAAAACTGGAGGAAACTCTGACAAGAAGAGGTCTGGCAGACCCAAGCCATAACACAAATCAGAAGACAAGTTTCTGAGAGTCAACAGCTTGCGTGATAGGCGGCTCACAGGACAGCAGCTTCAAGCACAGCTTACACTGGTCGAAGTAAGGAAGTCTCAGTTTCAACTGTGAAGAGAAGACTTCGAGCTGCAGGTTTACAGTCGCGTGGCAGTAAGAAAGCCATTGCTAAGATGGCAAAACAAGAAAAAGGCTTGCCTGGGCCATGAAGCACCACCAGTGGACTATGCAAACTGAAGAAGGTCTTTGGACCTGCAGATCAAAATTTGGTTCAAAAAAAATACTTCGTTCTCATCAGGCTTTTTGTACGCCGTCGAGTAGGCAAAGAGATGGTCCTCAGTGTTGACACAACATGTCAAACATGGAGGAGGAAGCGTTGGTGATCTGGGACTCTTTTGTGGCTGGATCCAGAGTCGGCGACTTGCACAGAGTGACTGGCACCCTGAATCAAAAGGGCTACCACAAGCATTTGCAGCCGCCATGCAATACCCTCTGGTCTACGCCTAGTTGGTCAGGGGTTCATCCTACAGCAAGATAACGCCCCAAAACATACCTTCAGGCTATGTCAGAACTACCTGAGAAGGAAAAGCAAGACTGTTGGCTTCAAATCATGGAAATGGCCAGTACAGTCTCCAGACTTAAACCCCATCGAGCTGGTTTGGGATGAACTGGATAGAAGGGTGAAAGCAAAGCAACCAACAAGTGCAACCATTTGTGGGAACTTCTGCAACAGTGTTGGGAAGAACTTTCTGAACAATATTTGATTTCTGTTGTAGAAAGAATGCCACGAGTATGTTCGGCTGTTATATCTGCAAAAGGTGGCTACTTTGATGAGTCAAACATTTAGGTTAATTTTGTTCAACAAACAATTCCATGATTTATTTTCATCTGCAATTGTTTTTTGTTCTGTGCTTTAATTTCAGAGTGCATTGAAACATTAAACTGCTTAAATTTCAGTTCAGGAAAAATGGGGGTGTTCTAAAACAATTTGACCGGCTCGTGTGCGTGTGTGTGTGTGGTGTGTGTGTGGTGTGGTGTGGGGTCTGTGTGTGTTGGTGTTGTATATATAATAAAACAATATATTTGTTACGAATTTGGAAGCCTCGTGCACACAGACAGACAGCAGTCCCCAAGTTTAGTTATCTCGATAGTATGTGTTTATAGTTAGGGGCCCCCTACCTGTGTCTAACGGGAATTACATGTGTGCGCTGCGAAGTTTATTTTACAACAAATCTCCTTCACTTCGCTTCGCACACTGACGCCATTGCCCACGTGCTTTCGACCACGTACATGGGCGGAGATTTTCATCGCCTCAGCTCCGACTCCACCCCTTGTCCAATTCACGCACAGAGGGCGACTTTCCACGATACCCCCAGCCATGAGTGGAGGCGAGCACCAACACCGCGCCCCAGCCAATCGGGAGGCCGCCACGAGTCGCCTGACAACCCACCGTACAATCAAGGAGGCGAGTGGCGGGGGGCAGAAGCCCCCTCCCTCCTCAAAAGAAGAGTAGAGTGGTTGTCTGGAGGCAGAGTTGGGCAGACAAGGATCGTGGCGCCGATTGCGTTCTGGACATGACGCGCTCGTGTCGTGGCTGGAGCGGTCTGAGAACAGTGGCGAGTGTGGCTTGGTCCCGTTTGTGGGCCGTGGACTTCGGGTTCGTGGGTTCGAGTCGGTGAAACCGCACGAGGCGGGAGGTACCCGGCTCTACCGAGGAAAGACCACGGGTCCATTCTTTTGTGTGTGTGTGTGTGTGTGTGTGTGTTTTCTTTGCAATTTCTCTAAAGGAAAATGAGGTGTTCTAAACTTTGACGTAGTGCGTGTGTGTGTGTGTGTGTTCTTTCTTGCATTTCTAAAGAAAATGGGTGTTTAGAAACTTGACCGTAGTGCGTGTGTGTGTGTGTGTGTGTGTGTGTGTGTGTGTGTGTGTGTGTGTGTGTGGTGTGTGTGTTCCTTCTTTGCAATTTTCTAAGGAAAATGAGGGTGTTCTAAACCTTTGACCGGTAGTGCGTGTGTGGTGTTGGTGTGTGTGTGTGTGTGTGTGTGTGTGTTGTCTTGGACCCGTCTGTTAAGTAGAGCTGTTTAAGTGTTTTCTTTTCATTGTCATTGCATTTATTCGTGATAACTCTGCTCTGTGTTCCTCCCGATTATTCTTTATAAATAAACCCCTGTTAAATGTACCAGTTCGTTTTCTGTGCTGTCCTCCATTGGCTAGCATGGTGCGTGTTGCGAATTGGTAGGGCCGTTCGTGCCGTGGATTTGTTCATTGGGACCGGTGGGCTCCTTGGTAACCGCTCGGTTTACGCCGGATCAGAGTCGGTACCTGCGACTCGGTCCAGACAGTCGGCCGAGGGTGTGTTTTCCCAGTAGTTGGACGACGTGGGTACTTAGGTATATTGAAATTAGAAAATTAACCCTACCCCACGCCGTCGAAGTATTGGCAACCACGGTCCCGCTAAGGGACCCCGTGACCTTTGGACTTATCCGTGATCACGCCTAAATTCTGGGGTTTCGGTGGAAACTACTCTACTGCTCCACCTAGTGGTCGTTTATCGCCACCGAACCCGGCCCACAACTATATACACGAGAGACAGAGACATGACAGAAGTAAATAGACACCTTTTTAATTTATTCATTTTATCTGTACAAAGCAAGTTTTACTCAGTGATTTGTATTGTATTCAACTATTTATTTGCAGAAACTAGTTTCTGGTCGTGTTTGACAATTAAACTATGCCTCTAACTCAGGGAGCACACAACCTTGCGTTTTTCAAAGAGGACGAATTGTTGGCCATTCGGAAGTGGAGTCAGCCAGCTCAGATAGCTCAAAAAACTTGGCATCCGCTTTCTACAGTCAATCGGGTGATTGTTCAATTCACCTGCGAAGGCAAGGAATCCACAAATTCCCGTTTTTGGTCGACCTGGGCCCTCAGAAGGCGAGCTGTGAAGCGGTCCCATTGGAACTCCTGTTGCAAGCAGCAGATGTTTCAGAGGAGGTCCAAGTTAGCTCAAGAACTGCCGTGCGGTACCTTCATCAACTGAGCTACTGTGTGAGAGCAGCGAGGAGAAAACCTCTTCTTATACCCTCCAACATTCAAAGAGAAAGAAGTGTGCTGAGAGATGGCCACAGACCTTGGAGGTTTGCAAACTGTTATTTTTTTCAGATGGTTCCAATTTGCTCAATTTTCTGACAGTGGCCCGGCTATGGGTCTGGAGACTTCCCAGTCAAGAGTTCTCTTGAATCGATTGCAGCACTGTCAAACACAGTGGTTTTTCATGATGATGTGTGGGAGCATCTGGAGCGCTGGTCGGTACAGGCTTGTGGAGTGTGTTTGCAACATCATCTCCACGAAATACATTTCTATCCTTGAGGATGGATTCTCCCTGTCTTCTCACTGGTCAGATGGTCAAAAATACACTCTACTCCTGTTCATGGAAGATGGAGCTGCCATGCCACTGCAAAAAGACCAAAGAATGGCAAGACAGAAACCGGATCAAGTGACTTCCATGGCCAAGATCGTCTCTGAGATTGAATTGAACACCTTCTGGGCGATATTGGATCGAGCTTTGTGGAAAAGTTCCAGGAAACCAACATCATGGGCAGAATTCCTGAACCTTTTGTGTGAAGCGCTGGGCAGAAAATCCCTACGGAAAATTTCGGAACTCGTTAGTTCTATGCCTGAAGGAGTTAAAAGCATTGAAATCTGCAAATGGCAAGTCTACAAAATACTGGTGTATGTATTTAAAAGGATCAAATGTTAAAAAAAAAATCTTCAAAAATCCTGTTTTATAATAGCTTCTTTCATGACTGTATATCTCTTGTATTATGTATGTATGTATGTATGTAATAATAATTTTTCCTGAAAGGATGAACACGTGATTTGGCCACTTGAAGATTTGTTCTCATCATGGCACATGATTTTGATACAAGTGTATGTTTGTGTAAACCTCATTTTGCAAAACATTTAAACAGCCTGTGTAATCTTTTGCCTTCCACTGTTTCTTAAGGGATTTAGTTGACTTATGGTGCATTCAGCAATTCAATGAAGTCTGTGTTTCCTTTTTCTCCTGTCCCTGCGGTGGCAGCTCACTCCAATTGAGAAGTTTAGCCTTTGAGGTTACCTGGAAGAAGAACGAAACATTATCGTTGCACGATCCCTTTCATCCCTTGGTAAGATTTTTTGTTTGAAGCAACCGAGCAAAGCTGAAACGCCAGCTCATTGTAAGAACTGTGCTCGTGTCAAGGGTTTGGGATTATTCTCGTCCTCTTACCTACATGTCTGAAAACTAGTTCAGCCAAAACTTGTCAAAATAGAACAAAGTCCATGTTCCCATGCTCAGAATCTCAAACCAGGACGATGCAGTAGTTTTTGGAGAGCGTTTTTGTTTTATTCTGGTCATCACTTTAAATTGTGAGTCGCCCGCCACACTCTTAGAATCTCGTGTAAACTATTTTGAAGCTCGCTGGTGAGACAAAGCTTTGTCATTCTACACTTCTAAATGGTTTATTGAGCACACTTCTGAGCTCTACCTTTAATTAAGAATTGAGCATCCTCCACTTGTGATTGACTTCTGATTCTGAGATTCTTTCGCACATGTGGTCAAATCTGCATCGCCACCACCTCTTAAAGCTCAATTTTTTCGAATCAGACCCATCGTGTTTTTATGTTTTCTTGTCCCTGTGTTGGCTGTTTAATGTTTCCATCCAATTTCCGTGTTAAATCGTACCTTGGTCGAATTTCGTTTTGTTGTATTGTCAAGGCTTACTCCTCAGACCACCGTGAAACATAACATGTCCCTTTAGTCTCTGTGTTCCTTGTTTTACTTATTTCTTCCCAATATTGTACTTTTTACCTCCCAATATTATCCGTATTTCCCCCTTCGCTTGCTTTCCAAAAAAATTAAAACAAACAAACAAAACTTCTTTTTAAAACTCCACACCGATCTCATTCGCTTTAACTTCCCTTCTGCTGGTACATCGTGCCTCCCATTCTATTTTTTTCTCATGTCTCAAAACTGAAACTTAATTGCTATAGAACAACTTCTTTGTTCTTCTTTTCTCTTTGGATGTCCATATTCTTCACAGAGCATTTGGTGCACCAACCACATTTCCTGAGCAAGTTATACTGGGTTGTTGCCATTGCCTACCCAGCAGTAGTTAGGTCAGAATTTTGAAATTTG
>CM068967.1:31082710-31127481 GCA_035128595.1 Eptatretus atami
GCGCTTGAGTTGTGGTTGTGAGTGCATTGGAATTTGCATGGAGTTGTATTGGGGGTTTTCCATCATTGATCACATACGGTTTACAAAACGATGCAAGTACTGAAGTGTTAGTTTATGAGCCAAGTGATAAATGTTCAGTTAAGTGGAGTTTTAACATCTTTTTGTTTATATCTGTCGTAAGTTTGGAGAAATTTCAGTCTGGAGAAACAGAATGAAACTTTGATTTCTCTTAACAGTTCATCAGCGTCGTTTTTATTACCCCCATCAAAACATAAGACACTCGATAAACTTGAATGGAACCAGATAACGACGCATAGATAACAGAAATGTGTGTGTGTGTATATATATATATAATATAATATATATATTATATATATATATGATATATATATATATATATATATATATATATATATATATATATATATATATATATATTATATATTGTTACGGCTGTGGAAATTCGCAATACACCATAAAGGGTCCTTGATCAGTTATGACGCTAAGTTTATGTGCAGATAGCTCCCCACCGTTGTTTAAAGGGAATTTCCGTGTTCACTGGGCTGCGATCCTTTGAGTTAGCCGTTTTTTTTTCTCAGTCATTATTTGGACCAATAATCCCCCAACAACTCGAACACCACCACCTTCGCCTCTTACCTCCACAACTCCATCCCGCAAACATCGCTTCACCACCATTCTCAAACGACGCCGCAACAACCAAACTCCCACCACCTCCGCCTTTCTACCACACGTCGTGCCATGGGCTGTGAATGCGTTCCGTTCGCCTCAAAAAGCGGATCAGGAATGCTTCACCCCCTTTTCATCCGTACAATGACCGAGCATCGGGTAGTGTAGCCCCGCCTCCGAACCCCGCTAGGATCCCTGGAGGAAAAAAAAACAAAAATCCGGCCACTCAGGTTTATGGAGGTTTGAATAACGGCTGGTAAAATGGCCACTAGGGTTCAAGGGGTTAAAATGCATATTTTGTGCAAAACGTCTAATTTTGTCCAATTTTCTCGGGATTTGTTTTAGTTGAGTCTTAAACTATGTCAGCAACAGTCAAAAATTATATCACAAAAATGATGTCATAAGACTAAATCGTGGGATCGGCCAAAAGAGTTCAGCTTTGTGAGACCTCAAAGCACGGGAAATTTTAAACATCAATAAAATCAAAGTCTGAAACCTTATAAACACGTCACTTAGCTGATTCTTGACAGCAAACACTAGTCGCTCTAAATATAAAACAAGAGAGCACATGTCGAAGTTTGTTTTGGAGATGACAATCATAACCCCTCCCCACAGTCATGTTTCCCAAGCTTCCCCACATTTCCCCCTCATCAAGTCTTTAAACTATTCCCGAAGTAATATGTCTATTTGTATTCTTTAAAGTGAACGATGATAACCGGCTCCGCAAGCACAGCAAATCCCACCATTCCCCCGAGAACAGCCTTACAATCGTGGCTAAGGTAAGAATTGCAGCCCATAATGGAAACCACCAGAACCACTTGCAACTCTGGACGTGCTAAGAATATCGAGAAGCCGAGCAGAGAACCAATCAGTGCAGGTCACGAGGTAAGGAAAGCCAAGGGGAGGGGATAGTTTGTGGCAACTTGGTTTGAAGAGTTTGGGACGAGCAGTTCAGGGAGAGGAACTTGAGAGAGTTGGCACCAAGCAGCTCATTAATTACACACACATTATATTTATACACATACAAACTCCACTATGAGCCTTAGATCAATGTCCAAAAATTAATCCGGTTATATTTTCAATGACTACCAAGGCCCCGTCCCCAAACCTTTCATACAGGCATGTAGTTCAGCGGGGTGGGAGTAAAAGTGCTTTTGTGCCAAGTTCTGCTGCACTTATGATTCAGGGGATGAGGGGGAGGGGTTCGGGGGATCGTGGAGGCGGGGGAGAAGGAAAATAATAAAGTACAAAACACGATTATAATTCAGGAGCAAGGTAATGTTGAGATGTTTGCACAAATCAAAACAGAAAATGGTGCCGTATCCTACAGAGGCCTGGTGGTTTGTGGTGCAACTATAAACAATTGTGATGCAACTATATCAGATTTTAACAAAATAAGCAAATAACGACATTTTAGATTACCTCTGCTCCGACTGTTACAACCTCGCTACCAAAAGCAGACGTTTCTGACTCCAAGCTGCATTCGCTTTCCATGTTGTCCATCTCATCATCCGTTTCTTCTTCCGTTCCTGTTGATTCTTCTCCAAACTCAAGATGTAAATCCTCCTCCTCTGCTCTATGTTCCAGCTCTGCACGTGCTGACACAGCTACATCCTCAACATCTTCAGTCATTTGCAGAGCCTGGACAGGAAAGGTCGTTCACACAAGTGTGCATACGCATCCAATGAGAATCACGAGCTACTTTACCACCCTGTGCAAACACATATTTGCAAACATTGCATGCCATCATCTCAAGCAGTTAGGAAGAGTACTTTACTAGGATGGAGTTGGGAAATGTTTGAAGTAAGAGTTTGGGGAAGATAAGCTGCTGCAAAGCCCTGTTATATATTTAGACTCGGCAGGATTCAATTTTTTTTAATCGGTAAATGTCGAACGTCCATTTTGGATTAAGCTCACAGACCAACAGAAAAAAAGATTTCCATCATTAATTGGCAAAATTTATAGAAAGGGGACATAATAAAATTATGGTTAACAACTTTATAGTTCCATGTGTAGAAAATGCAACAGGAGAAGTAGGTATTTACATCTGTGCGAAAAACAGCCCACTCTGGGGTGGAGCATTCAGTGTGTGTGTGTGTGTGTGTGTGTGTGTGTTGTCGTTGTGGTTAAAGTTGAGAAGGAACATATGCAGTTAGTTTTCATGGGTGGTTAAATGTAAATAATAATACAAGAGGTATTTTACACTGCGATAATAAGGTACTCCTGAAAATTTTAAATTGATAAAAACCAAAATGGTCAAAAATAAACCAGTTTTAGCCATCAAAATGATAAAATAAAATATTTCAATTCTGATAAGCCTATCGAAATTCAACTTTAAGTTTAAAAATTTTCTCCCATTTAATCCATGATGGCTGCCATACCATGTGACCGATGACATCACAATTATCATTAAAATATTCTCCATGGGGGGTTGCTCCAACCCTGAATATTTTGTGTCAATCAGACAAGTGGTTGCTGAGAGAGAGAGAAAAAAAGGTTAAACCAAAATAAAGAGGAAAAAATTACCCCCGTGTGGGTGACGGTCATCTCTATAATACCACAAGTTCTCGATGTTCAGTTATGACCGAAGACTACTGTGCATCTCGACTGCGCAGTTTGGTTAAAGTGACACTGCATTTTGGCGCCGCGCACGTAATTATATTTTGAAAATAAATGCCGACGTTTACATTTCGGGTTTTGAAACTTTTGCACCTTCGGTGGAAAATGTATAAATATACAAGATCAGCTGCTATGCAATGACACCATTCACTAACTTTTACCATGCCCAGTAGAGAATATATAGCCTCCTGAAGGTAGGGCAGTTTTTGCAAACTTTGAAGTACGTGACGCGAAAACGAAAGCGAAATTCGAAAATCCCGCCAACCAAATTTAGATATTGTCCCATACATTCATATTCCACAATCAAATTCAAGAACGCTTGAGAAATGTAGGAGGAGATAGATTTTGAAAATCGTCATTTTCGCATTTTTTGCCAACTTTGAAGTCACGTGACACGAAACGAAAGCGAATATCGAAAATCCGGCCCGACCAAATTTAGATATTGTCCCATACATTCATATGCTACAATCAAATTCAAGATCGCTTAAGAAAATGGCAGAGGAGATAGCATTTGAAAATCGTCATTTTCGCAACTTCAAAGGCCTCGTGACCTTGACCTTGACCTTCGGTGACCTTGAAAGTCATACCATCGGTACGTCTCATCGACCTCTATCAGGATCACTAATGACCAGATCTCTCGCTTCAACTTCATTGTGAACGACGGACGGACGGATCGAAGGACATCGAACCCATATTATTAGGTCATGCTCGAAGAGATGACCTAAAAAAAAAGCCACAAAAGGTTAAAAGAATAGCAATAATAACAACAATAATAATGAAAATTATTTTTACTAAATTATTAATTTATCTTCTCCAGATTCTTATAATAAAGCTTTGTTGAAAATCACACAGACACACAGAAGTGATTGCAAAACCCTATCTTCAGCTGTGTGGGTGACAGGCTAGTAAGTCTCAACTAAGCAACAAAAATGAAGCAGAAAATAAAATAAAAGAAAGGAAGGAAAGTTGGCCCAAAAAAGTTGCATCTAAAGTTAGTCCAAGCCTTCCATCAACCAACTCCACTGTTTGTTTCTTTCCTCAATTCATAATTCTGCTGTCTGCTATAATTGTTTTTCTCCTACCTATTTAACCTTTAGGAAGAAATAAACTTGGAGAGTTGAAGGAGCATTCATTAACCTATCATGTCCAAAATTTGTCATCAACTCAAACGAGAGCGGTCGATGGTGCACCATCACAAATCCCCACGCTTCCCACCTAAAGCAGGGTTGAAAGATGGCAGAAAGCTCCACCAGGAATGACCCAATATGAAATAGTTAAAAAAAAATTCCTCCATTTTGACTACTGTGACCTCAAAAGTCCCCACCCCCCTGGGGAATGAATCGGGGGTCAAATCCAAAAATTGTTACATATTTCATGAGTATATTTCATGTTCATAAACCTTCTCCAGCAAGTGCACTGCTTCTGTCGATGGTATAGCATCTTCTGAAGGTTCTGCAATCTGCTTTTCTTCGCAGTGTTTGAAAAGCCACATCAGCGTTGCCTAAACAGGACACAAACATTGCACCAACAGAAGAGTACCCAGACTTCTCAAAGAGTCTTGCAATAACCCAGAAAAGCCTAAATCGAATCGCAATTGTACTTCATTTCAAATCACCAAATTCAGCATACCGGCTGAAACTTTGCTGCTTCAAGGTCACATCCACAGTTTGCCAAATCCTCCAGCAATGAGAGTACAGTGGCTTCCTTGAGGAGTGCCTCTTCCACTGTTCCTTCGGTCACCATCCTTCAGGAAACAATGTGGACACAAATGTGCAACCAGAGGCATCCAGTCAATGCTGAGTCCTCCATAGAGGTATCACTGAGTAAAGTAGATGGAAAATAAGAAGCACTAGACTTGCTTCTGTTTGATCATCGTACCACCTAATTTTCTCTACTTATTACCTCCGCCACCAAAGGTGGACGGAGATCATGTTTTCACCCGTCTGCCTGTATATTTGTGAGCAGGATATCTCAAAAAAGTTATGGACAGATTTGAAAAAAATTTGGTGGACAGGTTAGGTGTGTGACATGGACAAATCGATTCGATTTTGGTGAAGATCCGAATCTAGATCTGGATATGAGAATTTTTATTTTTTATTTTTGTTTAAAGTGATTCTTCACCATTGAGATATGTGGCCAAAAACTATAGCATTATACAGTAATATCCCAATTTTCAAATCTCCGATTTACAAACTTTCAATCTTATGAACTGAACCTTGATTTTGAACTGAACTGAATTTGACCCAAAATTTGATTTATGACCTCAAATCGCAACATTACGAATATTTGCTCAACTTCAGTGAACTCAGTTTTCAACTACGAATTCAAAATGCAGCATCATAATCTTTTGATCAAACATTTTGATTGTGAAATTTAAAATAAACACGCATCTCGCAACAAAATGCCACAGCGGAACACATTCGGGATGATAACATCAGAGCGTCGCTCCCCTCATTCTCTCCTACGTGGCTACGTCATTACATTTGTGCTGGAAGTGCAGTGTTAAAGTGCATTTTATTTACTCAAACGTTATTGTGCATTCCAGTACGGTACTGGACACATTCATCCATAACTATGGCTGCTAAATGGAAGATAAGTGACAAGGAAGTGATACGAGTGGAGAGAAAGATGAAAATGATGTCGTTAGAAAGTAAAGAAAGTTTGACACTGGCTCCTGCCTTATGCATGTTGCAAGTGGACTTTTGCCATGGAATGCAACGGTGATTACGAAATGCAACAACAAAGAAAGATTATGGTATGTGCTCAATGTGTGACACCTTCCAATGCAGTGAAAAATCACCAAGACACGTCGCTCTGTAATGAAAAATATGGAGCGTTTCGAAGACATAAAGTGCAGTGAGGGTGAAAGTTCCACTATGGAGACTTTTGGTGCGAGTGACCAGTGTTTTTCACATTTTAAGAGGCACATAGCTTGCATAGCTTGAAAGTGACATGAGTGTTACTTATTATTATTATTCCTAGCAAATACCATCCGTCGCATCGTTGACGGAAATACCAAAGGGGGGAGGGAGAAAAAGAGGGAGAGAGTGGTGGGGGAGAGAGAGAGAGAGAGGGGAGAGTGAAGAGGAGGAGGGGAAAGGAGAGAGGAGGGAAGGGGAGTGAGGAGTGGAGGAAGGGAAGACAGTGTGAGGTGAGACGAAGGGAAGGCAGACGTGCGGTGGAGCGTTAATTACGATTCATACTGTCTGATTAAAATGAGTCTGCATAGAATAACGGTGAAGATGGAATCAAAATAATGTCTGAAATCCATTTTCTACCGGTCATACTATAAACACGACCCGGAGACAAAACTCCTGCCCAGACATAAATACCACCCGGACAGGTCTGCAGCCAAGCTGTCCGGAGACGAACACCGCCCGGATATGTCCAGAGAGAGAGGGGAAGGGAGTGATCGAGGAAAGGCAGGAGGGGTTCACAGAAAGAATATGTTGTTCTTAATGGGGAGACACGCACACACACACACACACACACACACACACACACACACACACTTATTAGTATAAAAGATTATTACTGTGCACTTTTTAATATATTTTTTTCCATTCTTATTGAATTTTGGGGTGGAATTTTTTTGGGGGAACACATCCTCCCCACTATATAATTATATCCATGGGAAAAAATCACTCCCGATTGACGAACTTTCGATTTAAGAACTACTTTTCAGGAACGCATGGTGTTAGTAAATCGAGATATTGCTGTATTTCAAAAAGTTGTGGGTGAGTTTTGGCAAAACTAGCTGGATGAGTTGGTTAGGTGACAACAACAAGCTAATCAGATTTCGGTTCAGGTCCGGAAGCAAATCCGGCCTATCAGTTCAATACAAAACGTAAACTGTTCAGCCTGGTGGAGGTATGCACTCTGCCAAGTGCCGTTCTAGTTCCAAGCTGACTTTATTAATCATCTTACAGCTAATTCGACGCCACCTGATGCCTCTAGTATGTCTCTGAAGTAAGGGAAACTTTTGTCCTTTTCTAAATTAAATTCTGAGCTTCGGATCATTTCTCTTTGTTCTTCAGCTTTTTTATTTTTATTTTTGAAATGATAATCCCAGCTTCTGAAAACAAATTTATTGTGATACCACTGCACCTTTTGTGACCCCATCCATAAACACTGCCAACATCAAATCAAATTCCTTCAAACTTCTTTTCTGCATATTGAAGGACATTGTACACTTTCTTTCCTTCCTCCTTTGCCACTTAGGGTCACTCCATTTGGCGTTAATCATTCTGCCATATTTGTCACTGCAAAGGAAGCCCCGCATAACTGTTAATGAAACAAGAATTTTTTTTTTTTAAATGTAGAAACAGAGGGATGAAATCTCAAAAAAAACAACCAAACAAGGTAGGAATGACACCACAATACGATGCCACGATACGACACCACAATCCTCTTGTGGATTCTCTTGTTTGTGATGGAAGAAACCCCGCATAACTGACGATAATCCATCGTGACGATGGATTATCGTCACAACATCTTTTGACATGGGATTGTGATGGAAGAAGAATTAAGAAGAAGAATAACAATGAAGAATGACAACCACATTACGACACCACACTCCTTTTTACATTTTACTTTTGTTGTGGGATTGTGATGGAACAAGGTCAAAAGATATCGTGATGCTAAACCACCAGAAGAGATTTGTGGTGTTGCATTGTGGCATCGTAATGTGGTATGATTCTTCATTTTAGTCTTCTTCATTCATCATGATACCACAACAAAAGTAGAGTGTCAAAAGATGTCGTGATGGTAATCTATTGGAGGATTGTGGTGTCGTATTTTGGCATCAAAATGTGGTGTCATTCCTACCTTGTTTCGTTGTTTTTTTTGAGATTTCATCCCTCTGTTTTTACATTTAAAAAAAGAAAAATGTTTTTTTCTTGTTTCTGCAATTTTTAAAGTAATAAAATGCTTAATGTTTTACAGTATATATTTTGTTATTTTGATATGGATTAAATCAATCTGTCATTAAATTCAGCTTGTAGTACATTCTACACCTCCCCCCCCCCCCACAACCCAGTCATGGCTTTTGGTTCAGTCCACCATGTGGATAACCACATGTGCGTGGAAATGTCGATGCGATTATCATTTTTAAAATAATAAATGCGAAATGTTTTGTATATTTTGTTATTTTGGTATGGATTAAATCCATCAATGTGATAACATTATTTTAAGACTTGTTTCAGTTGATTTTGGAATGGTTCTGTTCAGTGTCCATTTTCCCTCCTCTCTCAATCCTCAATTGAGTCCACATTTACATTTGATTTCTTTTTATCATCAAACGATTAATGGTTTTTTTTGGGGGGGGGGTTGCGTGCACTAGTCCAGAGACCCTCGCGCTGGAATCACCATCATAGCTTCAGCAGTGATTGAGGTAGGCCGGGCTACAATTTTACATTGTTTTGGAGGGGAAGAAGCAGAAGAAGAAGAAATACAAATTGACAATTTAGCACTCTCTCGCTGTGGTACTTTAGCGATGTATTCTGGCATCTTTTTAAATCTTGGTCTTTCAGAAAATGCTCAAGAATAAAATGTATGGCTTTCAAATGCTTATGACTTCACTCTATAGAAGTCTATGAGCATATCATTGTGTACACAGTTGAATGGGCGGCCATGTTATTTCCATATCATCCCTCTATACTATAGTCGATATGGCGTACTACTGTACTCCATGATGAATCTAAAGATAGCTGTACTGACCACTTTTCATGAAGACACAAGCCAAAGTGTACGATAGTTGAAAAAGCAATCGATGACAAGGGAACGACATGGAGTGGATGAGGATCATGACATACACGAGTGGAGTGAGTATGAAAAGTCACAAAAAAAGATCACTAATGCGATGCACTGATGTCTCATCTGAAATTACTGCAGTTTTATAGCATGTAATAGCATAAAACAAGCCAAAGCTGAGATGTCTCACCTGTACACGGTGATGTCTTGCATGAGGGCAACCCGACGATAGAAATCACGAGAAGCTCGTGCAGAGAGCCCATCCCACTCACCCTCCCAACACAACACCGCCAACGGCCCCATAGTGTGTGGAAGAACATTATAGCGGGTCCGTGTTGAACACATGAGGCAGAACAGTCGACGATTGGATCTAAAACGCTCGGCCACTCGCTGGAACATTTTGCCAAGAGGAATCCGGAAAATGAAAGCAGGGTGGGGAGTAGGGGGCGGGGAGATAGATACAATTTTTTGTTAATGGATACACGGGAAGTAGGTTGAGTGGGTTCGGCCCTCATAACACAGTGTGAGCTGCAAGTGCAGCCCACCATGGTAAATAAGTTGAGAACCACTGCTCTAAGGCCATCCCACCAGCCAGAACACAACTTGATAACAGCAGCAAAAGTGTTCACCAAGGCAAGACATGCCTTGTATGGAACACCTACCCGTCGTGTATTAGTTGTCGAATTTCCCTCCACTCGGGCGTACGGAAGCCGCCAATGGGCGAAGAAGCGTTCTATGAGATCGAGGACCTTCTCAGAATGTGAAAGAAGAAGGAGCCGTCGGCGCTGCTTCTTTAGCTGATCCAGAAGGAACACCAAGGTCTGCAACTTACCTGATACACAGATATGAAAACACAAAACAAACTTTTACTCTGTGTGATAGTCCTCTCACTACCTAGGGCTATGTGCAAAACTTCAACCTGCTTTCTACACTCACCACGATTAATCTATTTATCATTTGTCATTTTTAAGCACGCTGTGTCAAAGTACAATTCATTATATGAAGAGAGAAAATCCACTCCACGGGTCCAAAGAGCCCTCGGAACGAGCCTTTGAGAATGAAGTTTCACAGTTTGGTTCATAAATCATGATCCTTTACCAAAAAGGAGGTGGAGATTTTGAGTTCCCACCGCCTGAAATCCACAAATGGAAATAATAACCAATGGGAGTACCTCCTGTGCAACTGCCCTTCACAGGGCAGCTCAACGGATGACAGGATTGAGGAAAACCTTTGGATCCCCATTATTTGATGACAGGAGGAAAAGCACAGGGTAACCTTCTTGGCAGAGCCGGATTAAGGCCTAAGTCACATTTGCCACGGCGGCCGTGGGTCTCCAAAATCTACGGCCACTAGCAATTATACGGCGGCCGCAGTATTTCCACGGTCACACAATGTAGCAGTCACATATGTTTTATTTTTCAGTGAGCCGCACGGCGTATTTAAGAATTGTGGAGACCGAAAACGTGGGGTGCTGTACGGTCTTTGATTTGATGTCGCACGTGACCTTAGGGCGTCCCTGTGGCGGCCATAGAATTTTCAAAGCAGACGCAAGGTGGCCTCAAGGTGCCCGCAAGGCGACCGCAGGGGGCCCCTAAGGTGAACGTGCGGCCAGACGGACGCAACGAGTGGGTATATATAACTTCTTTTTTTACTGAAATAAAAATATAACAGTCGGAATATACCAGTACGTGGTGCCCCCAGAATCCGAATTGAATTCGTTCCAGGAGGCTGTTCGGATTGCAAAAAGTTCGATTCCCAAACTATTTCCCAATAAGAAATAGTGGAGTGAATTAATCTGTTCCTGGACCCCAAGAAAACCACTTCAAGACACTTTCAACTGAAATTCCCATGTAAGGTAAAATAAGATGAGTAAATGACCTTCGGTGGCGTGTATTGTTTGTAAACTGGTACAATCACCAATGCAAAGGTTCACACAGGCTCGAGCTCCAGCCTGGGTTCCGATCGCTCGCGCACTCTGCGAGCGCTGCCCCCAGGGCAGCTCATCAAACATGATGCCCCCAGAACCACAATCACTTTCATCAAACCATCGGGCTGAGGTAATCATGGATATTCAAATTACAACCGGTTTTTCTGTGAAATTAAACCCTTGCCCGACAGTCCGTCACACCATGTGATCGGATTGCTTTTTGTTATTAATTAAAACACAAGAAGAGTATAAAAAAAACAGCACAAATCAAGGTGAAAACACGAGGTAAAGTAGCGATCGACACACGAGAGATGCTTCACTAGTACTTCCACCGACGAACTGAATGAACAAAGCGCGAAGATGCGGGATGAACAGGTGGGAGACACGTGAACAAACATGAACACTACGTTGTGTTCGGTTTTTAAAATGTATTCGGTTTTAGGGCAAAATTCATTTTTCATTGATAAGAGACTACGGCAGCCGCACAAATAACGCAAGCCCACCGTAGGCCTACAGTACGGTCGACGGTGAACACAACTATGTCACAACTACGGCATGTCGAATTGCTAGGGCAACGTAGAAATGAAAAAAAGTTATAACTCCGCGTTATAATTCCACGGCGACCCCTACGCCTGTAAAAGATAGCCAAACGGCGTAGGGCCACCCTGAGGCCACCGCAGAAACTCTGGCGGCCGCCGCACGTTTGTCAATTCGAGGGGCGTACAGCCGCCGTATCCTCGCCGTAGAGCAAATGTGACTTAGGCCTAAGCCTGCTGGCCCTAAGGCACATTTTAAATTTAGAGAATGGACTGAAAATTTTAAATTAGATCTCGGACTCATGGAAATGGACCCCAGACAAAAGATGAACTGATTCAAGAACAAAATATTTAATACAAAAAAGACAAATATTTAATGTGAAAAGAAAATCGTTTATTTAATCCCTCTATACAATTTGCAGTGTATGAAATATGCATGACAAAACACGTACAGATTTGGCACTTTGCTTTACAGTTTACTAGACCTTAGATTACAAAGTTGCCTAAATTTTTGTGGCCCGAATTTTGGCTGCCCTAAGGCACATGCCTTGTCTGCCTAATGGTTAATCCAGCACTGCTTCTTGGGTTGGGTGCGGTGGTGTGTGTCAGGGTGTGCTGGGGGTGTCATCCATCAGATGGTAGTCTCACTGGGTTAACCTGAGGCAGTCCTATGAGTGGGTGCCTGAAATTTCCTCACTCGAAGGATGATCACCTGTGTCTACCATCTGAGCTCCAACGTTTGAACATCAGTATTGCAGCACTCTGAAGTATGGAGACCGGATAGTGGTGAGATCATGGTGGGTGGTTAAACCAGCTACTGGTATGGTCACTGATGGTTATCATGCCCAAGGAGTTGCTGCAGCTGTGTCCAATAAGCTGCCACCCATGATAATTGAGGTAACACCAGTCAACGAGCGTATTATGAGACTGATGATTCGTCATTCCTTGGGTCATTTTATATGCTCCGACTGAGGCGAGTGATCTCACCGTGAAGGACGCATTCTCTGTCGCACTCAAGTCTGGTTGATCAGTGCACCAGGAGAGATACTCTTCTACTCTTGGTGGATTTCAATGTATGGACTGGCACTGATAAGGATGGTTATGAGACATGTGTTGGTCCCCATGGGTCTGGAACTGTGAACCAGAACAGCACCAAGTTCCTTGACCTTGTAAGAAGTCATGGACTTAGGGTGGCTGGTTCATGGTTTCAGCACCCACAGGCTCATTGCTGGACTTGGTATTCCAACGCTGGTAGCGTGGCAAAGGAGAATGACCATGAGCTCATTGATGGTCGCTGGAGAATGATCCCGAGCTGCAGGGTCTACCGAAGTGCTCAGTTCCTCAATACTGACAACAGGATTATTGTAACAACTCTGAAGTAGCTGCTCAAATCCAGGAGAATGGTACCAACCCAGCCTAGGCTCGATATTAGCAAGTACAGGGATGAAGGGATAGCTTACGGGGTAGTTTGCGAACAGGCTGAGTGGGGATTTGGGGTGTCTGGGTGTTTCAGGGAATCCCGAAGAGTTGTGGACTGCCCTTCGCTGAGGGCGGACAAGGTGTGCAAGGAATCTGTGAAGGGGTCGAGCATCACCTGTGGTCAAGTCATTCTCATCCGGCTTACAGAGTAATTTGTGCATTGCATCCCTCCAAGTCCATCCCTCGGTGTACTGCAGTTAGAGCAGAGGGTGGTGAGCTCTTGACAGAGGAATCTGAAGTGAAAGCCCGCTGGGCCGGTTACTTTGAGCGGCTGTACCAGGCTGACCCACCAGCTGTTGAGTTGGAGGTCATGGGTGTTACTCTCCTTATTGCTGTCCCTCCAATCAACTGTGAAAAACAGAAACAGGCTGCGGTTAACCAGTTTAAAGGGGGGAAAGCTTCTCAGACCTGTGGCATTCATGCTGAACTTCTCAAAGCTTGTCTAAACGCTGTACTTGTGTCGGCGCTTGCAGTTCTGTGCTCTGTTTGGAGCACAGGCATTATCCCAACTGACTGGAAGAGCGGCCTTGTTGTCCCTCTCTGTAAAGGGAAGGGTGATTGCCAGGACTGCGACAACTACTGAGGGGTGATGATACTCTCAGTGCTGGACAAGGTCTTTGCTCGGATAATTATTCTTGATCGGACTTGCCATAATCTTCTTGAGCACCAGGGCCTAGAGCAGTCAGGCTTGAAACCAGAGGTCAACGATTAACTGTATATCCTTGCTCTTCGGGTACTCACCGAACACAGGTGAGCGTTTCAACAGAGGCTGCTGGCAGCCCATGTTGATCTCCACAAAACATTTGATTCAGTGAATTGGGATGCCCTCTGGAGGATTCTTGGTCTTCTTGGGGTGCCACCAAAACTGATCAATCTAATTTCTGAACTACAATCTGGTACTGAGAGTGCTGTGAGGTATAGTGGTTCCATCTCAGAGTTATTTCCAGTTGTTACTGGAGTTTGTCAGGGGAGTGTCCTGGCCCCATACTCTTCAGCACTTCAGCCGGTGTAATCACATCGGTCATCATAAATATTGTGGTCTTGAAATACAAAATTCATACAATCAACAAGTACAGCATAAACTGTAATCTCGAGGTATACACCAAAAACAATAAATAAAATATTGACCATAAAATATTCAGCATTCTTACCAGACTGGGCCAAGATCGAGCTGGGATCTGGCAGCTGAAGGCAGTTTTGGAAAGAGTGGTGATGCAGAAAAGTGGTGCCTGATTTCAGGCTTTGGCAAAACTGTTCCTCCAGAGGTGCATGAGAAACCGGGTGTGAAGCATCCATGCACGGAGGGAAGCTCGTCACGGCAGGCATGAAGACAAGAATGTTTCTGCAAAACAAAATAATAAATATTTTCTGTGTCTTAAAGCAAAGTTTTACCGCCGTTCTCCAATCACCTCAACATTTGGAAATGTTGGTGAAGGGAGAAAAAAAAACAGGGGAAAAAAAAGAAATGGTATCACACCCTGACTACCTACCTGCCCATCTCATCCCAAACTCGCTTTAACCTTTGCTCCATTCCAAGAACGGCCAATTTAAGGGCTCCATGGGATTCTGACAAGCCTTCCAACTGCCAGGGCAGTAAACTGTGCTGACCGAAGCAGTCATCGCTGTGGGAGCAGCATGACATTTCAGGCACAAGTGTTGCGGAGAGGCAAGCCTGTCGCAGGTCGCAACCATATACAGGAGCTCGTGTGCAGCGCCGCTCATTGGTTTGGATGATGAGATCAAGACGAGCGTCCAGCGGGCACAATTTCTACAAAATCACGCATGGATGGTTCATGACAACAAGTATAATAATAACAACAACAACCACTGTAATATTCATAATAATGTGATAGAAACATTATACCGTTTGGGGTTTTCACATGTAATTCACCATTTGCCTTTCCAGGGACAAATCTTTTAATCCGCTGTTTGTTCCACGTGTTTTGGGCGATTCAAACTGTTGTTACAATGAATGAACACTTTACTTGTTAAAACGTTTTTGTGGAAACCAACACTTGCCTGGAATGAGGTTCGAGTACTTCCCAATTTCTCAGCATTGGCCATCTCGCTCTCATCCAAAATCAGCTTGGTTTCCTCAGGCATGGCAGCATCTAAGGTAGTTGATGGAACCAGAGAGTTAGAAAGACATGGCACAAAGACACAAGAACAAGGGAACAGCTTACTAGGAAAAAGGTCACTTAAAGAAGTGCCTTTATTTATGTTTCTTGGTGAAATGCTCAGATAAATATAATATAAAACAAGCCGGTAGGCGACATGGGTGGTCGCTAGACTAAGGCAAATTTGAAATATGTAGATAAGAGAACACATCAGATGGCATTTTTGCCATTCGTTGTTCCATATAGGAACATGACGAGCAACTGTCCATTCATCATTTGTGTTCGATTCCCTAACCCTACGTTAGGGAATCCCAACACGAACGTTGGGGTGAAAGCATATAGTAATATAATTGCATACTAGTCATACAGTTTTTGATGGATCGGGCTGAAAATTTTTGACAAAGAGGTTGATTATAGTGCACATAAAAGCGCAGAAGCCGATTTTTGATTTTCGAAAAAAAATTAATTTCGGATTTTTTCAAAAATTTCAAAGTCCCGTTGCTAGGCAACGGTGGCATCCATAGCAACGGTGCTCAAAAGCATACAACTACATCCTGGTATGAACCTACCAGTCAAGTTTCATCAAAATCGGTAGACTCCTCTGGCCTCCAGAGTTGTCCATTACATACATACAGACAGATGGAAAACCTGAGACTAAGGGTAGTCTAACGACCACCCAATAAACATCGCTACGAGCAACAAATCAACTTCCCAGCGACTTGTTTTGCATCTCTCAAAAAGGGAGAAACTGAAGTTCCCCCACAGGAATATTTATAAGATCTATCAATGGATCTACAAATGGTGCAAATAAATCAACAAGACAACGGTGGTTCAATTTTTCGTACGCTGGGATGTGCCACTGGTCAGGAGAATGGTAGAAGCAATGGATGCCGGATGCCCCGACACCGTTTGGCCGGGAGGCGTGGATGCCATAGTCTGAACAAGAGCAACTGGCCCTGGTTGTCGGAGTAAGACCAAGTTCCCTGAAAAACCCCGCACAGCACTTGACATCACATGGTGAGCAGATTATGAGCACACAGCATCCATAAAGCATGTTACAGCTTGCTGGCTCAGTGCCTGAAGTTGTGGTCCTAAGTGTGTCATAGTAAGGAACAGTGTACAGACATGACAGAAGTAAATAGACACCATGATAATTAAAGAAATCTTTTTGTTGAACATTTGCAGTATATTTGACCCATTTTAATACATACACTAGTATTTTGTAGACTTGTCATCTGCAGATTTCAACGCTTTTACTCTTTCAGGTATAGAACGACGAGTTCTGAAATTTTCTTTTGTGAGATTTCTGCCCAAGCTTCACGCAAACGGGTTAGCAATTCTGCCCATGATGTTGGTTTCCTGGACTTTTTCCGCACAGCTCGATCAGATTATGGCCCCGAGGTGTTCAATGGGGTTCATCTGAAGAGACTCACTTGGCCATGGAAGTCGCTTGATCCCATTTCTATCCTGCTATTCTTTGATCTTTTTTTGCAGTGTGGCATGGAGCTCCATCTTCCATGAACAGTGTTGTTTTTGACCATCTGACCAATGGAGAAGACAGGGAGACATCCATCCTCAAGGATAGAAATTTGTGTCGTAGAGTTGATGTTGCAAACGCACTCCACAAGCTCTGACCGACCAGTGCACAAGATTGCTCCCCACACAATCACTGAAAAACCACAGTGTTTGACACTTGGCTGCAATTCGGTTGAAAGAGAACTCCTGACTGGGAACTCTCCAGACGCATACACGTCCACTGCCAGAAAATTGAGTAAATTGGGACTCATCTGAAAAAATGACAGTTTTCCAAAACTCCAAGAGTCTGTTGGCAATCTTGTCAGCACTTATTTCTCCTTTGAATGTTGGCTGATCTAAGAAGACGTTTTCTCCCAGCTGCTCTCCCATAGTAGCCCAGTTGATGAAGGTACCCCAAGGTAGTTCTTGGGCTAACTTGGACCTCCTCTGAAACATCTGCTGCCTTGCAACGGGAGTTTTTTCAATGGATCGCTTGACAGCTCGAAGACATCTTTCTGAGGGCCCAGAACGACCAGAACGGGAAGCTGTGGATTCCTTGCCTTCGCCGGTGAATTGCACAATCACCCGATTGACTGTAGAAAGCAGAATGCCAAGCTTCTGAGCTATCTGATGCTGGCTGACTCCACCTTCCGAATGGCCAACAATTCGTCCTCTGAAAAATCGGAGAGGTTGCGTGCTCCCTGGGTTCGAGGCATAGTTAATTGTCATACACGACCCAGGAATTCGTTTCTGCAAAGAAATAGTCGAATACTTGAACAAATCATTGAGTAAAACTGTGTTATACAGATTAAATGAAGAAATTAAGGTGTTTATTTACTTCTGTCATGTCTCTATATGCAAAAATAAGATGTATTCACCAAATTTGATACTTTTGTATGATGGACAGACCACCCATAAAATGAGATATATAGTATGGATAAATTAGGCCTAAGTCACATTTGCTCTCGGCGAGGATACGGCGGCCGTACGCCCTCTGAATTGACAGAAACGTCGGCGGCCGCAGAGTTTCTGCGTGGCTTCAGGTGGCCCTACGCCGTTTGGCTATTACAGGCCGTAGGGGTCACCATGGAATTATAACGCGGAGTTATAACTTTTTTCATTTCTACATTCGCCGTAGCAATTCGACAAGCCGAAAAAAAAACTGGTAAAAAAAAAATAATAATAAAAAATGAACCCACTCGTTACCGTCGTCTGGCCGCACGTTCGCCTTAGGGCCCCCTGCGGTCGCCTTGCGGGCACCTTGAGGCTACCTTGAAAATGCTATGGCTGCCGCAGGGCCCCCTTAAGGTCACCGTGCGACATCAATCAAAGACCGTACGGCAACCCCACGTTTTCGGTCTCCACAATTTATAAATACGCCGTGCGGCTCCCCGAAAAATAAAAACATATGTGACTGCTACATTGTGTGACCGTGGAAATACTGCGGCCGCCGCCGTATAATTAGAGTGGGAGATTTTGGCCGCCCCCTTAGTGGCCGTAGATTTTGGAGACCCCACGGCCGCCGTGGCAAATGTGACTTAGGCCTAAATGACACAGATACCGTGAATAAATAATGTCAAAGTACCATAGAAAAGATTACAGAATTTGAGTAAACCACAATAACTAGTGAAGAACCCATCTATAATTCCCCTATCCTCACAGACGGTTCATTGCCCTACCTTTATGGACTTGTAATTACCCTGTCTTTAAGGACTGTTTAATTCCCTTATCCTTTCAGATGGTTCAATTCCCACAGAATTGGCATACTTTATTATACTCCCTCCCACTGGGAGCAGCACTATACAACACACATTTACAGAGAACTGGGGTCCAGTCTCCCCCCCCCCCCTATTCTGATTGGGCGTTTTCACATTTGTGCATAATCAGCCGCATGAACGGGGCCGCAGTTTAGGCCACCAGGGGCCACCACTGGCCACCAGTGGCTCATGGGCCATGCAATGAAGAACAGGGACCTAGCAGAATGCTGTGACGTTGTTCGGTATTGAGAACACTTGACAAAAGACTGCTTCTGATTGGACCGAACAAAATAGAGAATCAAACTGAATTTAGATGGCGTAAGCGGAATTGTAAGACAGATAATTATGTCTACAAAGTTTGACACAAATGAGCGAAGTAGCGAGAGGGATAGCAATTGTGACAGACACCGTCATATTTATATAGCTAAAAGACTTGGTGTCATGGACAAATGCATCTTGTTCCTAGAACTCACTGAATGCTCCTCGTGAATATCCTAACAAGGAAATGGTGGAAAAGAAAAATAGTTTAAGGCATCCACTTAAGAAAGGAATGCGGGGGAAAAAGGTGAAAGACTAAATGGGAAGAAAGGAAAGGGTTTGTGGGAGCTAAAGGGATTCAATGCAGCAAACCAGCCTGCGTCATGAGGGTGCCGGCCCCTCGGTGTTGCCTTGGAGACGCATGCCGTACCCGGCAGCGAGAGTCGCTGCTGCAGTTGAGCGAGGCGTGAGCCTGGAATGTGAAGGGTCACCGGTTGACTCCCTGGCCTTGCCTGCCTAGCACCTGGCATTGCTGCCAGATGAGCAATGCTGAAAAGCTCACCACCTGCCAAAGAGATTGTGAACATTAATTGCACAAGTCAATCCTTTTAATGAAATTTTACAATGACTGCAACTCATTGTACAGACTGCTTCACAGATGAAGTTAAAGTTCAGAACAGAATGGGTAGTTTGAAGGAGCTTTGCTGTTAAAAAGCTGAGGAAACTAGAGCATTCATAGAACACATTAACCACACAGTCTTGATAAAAAAGAACATGTGAAGGGTCTTTTCAACTTTTGCTTTGCATTTCCAAGCACAATCTATATGAGCTTTGTTTGTGAACTTTGAATACCAGGCGTGATGGCAGCCATACAAAGCTGATGGGTCAAATGGAACAGTCCAGAACTGAACCTTGTGCTACGCTGGCAGGATGGCCAAGAGGTACGCACATTCGCCTCAAAGCTATGTAGGGTGGGTTTGAATCCCAACCCAGCTGTAAACTGTCATCCTGGTGTTTCACAAACAGCGTGATTCATTAATGTGTGTGTGCCGTCCTTTGGATGAACGTTAAAGCTGTTAGACCCCATGGTCAAAGACCCCACGGTGTCCTTTGTGAAGAGTTGGCGAGCTATCGCCAACACCATGAACAAACTCCAACTTCCTGCTCTAACTACTACTGGGAAGACAATGACAAACCACCCAATATTAGCCATGCTCATGAAGCTGCTTTGGCAGCACCAATGCTCTGTGAAGATAATGATACTGTACATCCATGAGAGAGCGAGAGGAGCGAGAGAGAGAGCGACAGACCAGACAGACAGAGAGCGAGAGAGACTTGACTTTTATTACAAAAGTATTTAAAAAAAACATTTTACAAAGGAGAAACATTTTTTTTAGGAAACAAAAGTTACATATTCAAAACACCAAGGTTACATATTCTGTTAAAAAATAAAAATAAAAATTGTGATCAATCTGGAATCAAACAACCATTTTGGACAGTGCAAAGCACATTATTTAATGCTCTCACACTTTTAAAGATCTGCATTTTGTCTATGGATGTGTAGAAACAAAATTCCATTTTAATACGGTCAAATACAAGTCCCTTAAACAAAACCAGAAAGTTATCTGCACACCCTGAAACATTCTCAAATTTCATTCGCCTTGTGAGATCTGACTTCCTTGCTGTGGCAATGAGAAAATTGGTCAAAAACACTTCTATTGGATGAGTGTTTGAGTCTAAGCCAAAAATAAAAACTTTTAAAGTGTAGTTTTGAAGAAAGCTTGAAGCACATTTCACGAAGCAAACCAAACAAAGGAATCAAGCATGCACATTCAACATAAGCATGTGACAAGGTCTCGAGAGTTCCAAAGAAGGGACATTGCTCAGATATTTCAGGAGAAAAAAAAATATGCAAGAGCTTGTTGGTGGGTAATACCCAATGTGCCAGCCTCCAAGACAGGTCAGCAGTTTTCTTTGGAATTAGAACATGCTAAAAGGCTTTCCAGTTAGGTTGGAAAGTGTATTCCTTAGGGCCCTGTCACACCTAGTTTAAGCCAGCGTATGGCAACGTATCAAAATGTATGTAAAACGCTGGCGTACGCTGAACTATTGATGTATTTTTTTCAGTTTTGAGCATATTCATAACGAGTTGGACATATGCATAACGTATTAGTAACGTACACAGAACGTTTCGATAACTTATACACGAATGCTTAGCGTGTTGTCGGCGTTCACAACGTATGCCCAACGATAGTCTAAAGGCCCAGTCACACCTTGACGTTTTAGCCAGCAATGGCAACGTATCAAAATGTATGTAAAACGCTGGCTTACGTTGAACTTTTGATGTTTTTTTTAAAGATTCGGACGTATTCATAACGACTTGGTCTTATGCATAACGTATTAGTAACGGACACAGAACGTTTCGTTGTGTTATAAGATAACTTATACCAACGAATGCTGAACCTGTTGTCGGCCTTCACAACCTATGCGCCAACGATAGTCTAACTTATGCATAGCGCGCTGCACGCATCGCCGACGATGACGTGGCGTAGGTTATGAAAAGGCTGCCGCACAACGATTCAAATCATAACCGCCGCAGAAATGGAAGTGTCAACATCGCAGTCACACCTTGGCGATCTTGCCAGCGTATGCCGACCTCTGAAAAATGCGTCTAAAACGCTGGCGCACGTCGAATACGGTATGGGTAAGTTTGGTATATGTGAATAGAACGCTAAATATACGCTATCATACGTCGTAGTAAGTGGAGTACGTCTTGTAATTTTAAACATGTTGAAAATTTTACGACGTACTTGCCGTATGACACACGCTCCGCATGCGATGGGAATAAGTTGTACGCACGATATGCGATCGTTGACATACATCGACACACGTTACTTGAAAGGTACTCATAGTCGAAACACGTCAATGTAATGGTTAGCGTCAGTGTTCCAGACTCCCGGTTTTTTTTTTCTTCGGTGTGACGGTGTTCAGTGTACAGTGTGGTTATGATTTAAATCGTTGAGCGGCAGTCTATTAATTATATTATATTACAACCGCACTAGAAATCGAAGTGTCAAAATCACCATCATACCGAAGGAAGGAAGAGGAAAAAAAAACAAAAAAAAAAAACAGGGAGTCTGGAACACTGACGCTAACCATTACCTCGATGTGTTTCGACTATGAGCACCTTACAAGTAACGTGTGTCGATGTGTGTCACCGACGCGTAACGTGAGTACAACACGTTACTCATTGGTTAGAAATAAGTTTCGGGTACGCTAACCATTACCTCGACGTGTTTCGACTTATGAGTAACTCACAAGTAACGTGTGTCGACGTGTGTCAACGATCGCGTGACGTGCCGACAACTTATGGCCAGCGTTATGCGGAACGTGTGATCATACGCTGGCATAAGTCTTAAAATTTCAAGCATGGAAAATTTGAGAACAACCGAAAAGTACAACGTTTAAAGCCAGCGTACGACGTATGGCAGTGTTTTTCAGCGTGCTCTCAATGTTATCAAAACTTACCCATAACGTATTCAACGTGTACCAGCGTTTAGACAAATTTTTCATACGTCGGCATAAGCTGGCTAAAACGTCAAGGTGTGACTGGGCCTTAACGTATGCATAGCGTGCGGCAGCGTATCGCCGACGATCACGTGGCGTAGGCTATTAATAGGCTGCTGCTCAACGATTTAAATCATAACCGCACTAGACATCGAAGTGTCAACATCACCGTCATGCCCTGTCACACCTTGACGTTTTAGCCAGCGTATGCCGACGTATGAAAAATTTGCCGAATACGCTGCACACGTCGAATACGTTATGGGTAAGTTTTGTATACGTTAAGAGCACGCTGAAGCACGCTGGCATACGTCGTAGTACGCCGAGCTCGTCGACAATTTTAAGCATGCTCAAATTTGTCGACGTATGCCAGTGTATGACGCACACGTTCCGCATACGCTGGCCATAAGTTGTAGGCACGTTATGCGATCGTTGACACACATCGACACACGTTACTTGCAAGTTACTCATAAGTCGAAACACGCCGAGGTAATGTTTAGGGACCCAAACTTATTTCTAACCTATGAGTAACGTGCTTTGAACCTATGTGTAACGTATCTCCAACGCATATTGACGTATTTGATTGACGTCTTCCGGACGACCACAGAACTTACTGAACGTGTTTCTAACTTACAGCTATTGTATAATGGCGTATTGGCAGCGTTTAGGGGAATTGGTATATAAAAATGGGCTTCACAGGAGGAACCCATCAGTGTTTCAGACTCCATGTTGAGTAGATGTCCATGTCAGTAGTATCAGTAGTAGTAGTAGTAGGTGAGCGTGTCAGTAGTAGTAGTAGTAGATAGTAGTAGGTCCATGTCAGTAGTAGTAGGTGAGCAAAGAAGAAGGAGACTTCTTTGCAGCATTCTTCGAAGTTTTCTTCGGCATTTTTTTTTTATGTTTTTCTACGCTGAACTATTGATGTTTTTTTTCAGTTTTGGGCGTATTCATAACGAGTTGGACGTATGCATAACGTATTAGTAACGTACACAGAACGTTTCGATAACTTATAGATAACTTATACCAACGAATGCTTAGCGTGTTGTCGGCGTTCACAACGTATGCCCAACGATAGTCTAACGTATGCATAGCGCGGCAGCGTATCGCCGATGATCACGTGGCGTAGCCTATTAATAGGCTGCCGCTCAACGATTTAAATCGCTGCCGCTCGATTATTTAAATGGATGCTGCCGCTCGATGATTTTAATCATAACCAAGCTTGACATCGAAGTGTCAAAATCATCGCCATGCCGAAAAAAACTTCGAAGAATGCTGCCAAGAAGTCTCCTGGCCGTGGCCGTGGACGCGGACGCAAGGAGGATCCATCATCACCCACACCCTCCCCATCACGCTCACCTACTACTACTGACATGGACCTACTACTACTACTACTACTACTGACGCTCACCTACTACTACTTACTGATACTACTGACATGGACATCTACTCACCATGGAATCTGAAACACTGACGGGTTCCTCCTGTGAAGCCCATTTTTATATACCAATTCCCTAAACGCTGCCAATACGCCATTATACGGTAGCTGTAAGTTAGAAACACGGTCAGTAAGTTCTGTGGTCGTCCGGAAGACGTCAATCAAATACGTCTACATACGTCAATATGCGTTGGAGATACGTTACACATAGGTTCAAAGCACGTTACTCATAGGTTAGAAATAAGTTTCGGGTACGCTAAACATTACCTCGACGTGTTTTGACTTATGAGTAACTTACAAGTAACGTGTGTCGACGTGTCAACGATCGCATAACGTGCCTACAACTTATGGCCAGAGTATGCGGAATGTGTGAGTCATACGTCGAAAATTTTGAGCATGCTTAAAATTTGTCGACGAGCTCGCGTACTACGACGTATGCCAGCGTGCTCTTAACGTATACCAAACTTACCCATAACGTATTCGACAAATTTTTCATACGTCGGCATACACTGGCTAAAACGTCAAGGTGTGACAGGGCCTTTAGGTAGGTAATTGTGCCACTTCCTTGACTGCCAAGTTCCTCGGAAGGATCGGATTGCTTGAACGCAGGCCTGGTATATACGTATTACATTTTTCCAGACCTGCTTGTGGGGTAATTCCAAAACATTTTTTTGGTAAACATTTTACAATTGAACCAGAATTCATTAAGGTGGGGGTAAGTCAGAGAGAGTGAAAGAGAGAGAGAGAGAGAGAGAGAGAGAAGAGAGAGAGAGAGAGAGAGAGAGAGAGAGAGAGAGAGAGAGAGAGAGAGAGAGAGAGAGAGAGAGAGAGAGAGAGAGAGAGAGAAAAAAAAAAACACATGTCCCACTGCACCACAATCAAAGCACTTTAGGGTGTCAGTGGTAACGTATGCTTGGTAATCGTGACCATTTAAAGTGAACTTTAAAATGACGTTCAAAGAGGGATAATCCTTTTAAGTACCATAAATACCTGTCTATGGAAACTGATCACATGACCGGCACGTTCGTCTTTACAGCCCAGAGGGAGCATTATTAGGGGGGAGCACACAGTGTCCATAGCGCTGCAGCGCTGTGAGGATTAGATTGCTGCTCAGGAATGGCGGCACATTTGAAATAACCACTTTCTGAGCAGGAGTATCTCAGGGATACACCATCACAAAGTGTCCAGAGTCGAGGGACAGCCTTATTTAACTTTGAGAGCAACGTGCTCTTTGTTGGACACAAAAACGATGACTCGTTTAATCATCCGCAACGCAGTACATCCCTAATCAAACCCGATTATGTTCCCGATCGCGAGAACAATCACTTCCACCAAAACACCTACGGTGGGGAGCATGCAATGCCGTGCTTGTGCGATAATTCGAATGCAGTAAATCGCTGAGAGCGAGCGGCCGCCATGTTTCAATACACGACACTCGACGTCTTCCAAACTCGGGAAGAGGAAGCTACCAATGCATTCTGATTTTCCCTAACCTTGGGAAAGGGAGCACTAACGAAACAAACTAAGGAAAGATAAGTGAAAGAAAAAAGTAAAATAAAACAGGTTTAAAGCGAGAAGCTTTTGGATTAAGAAAGGACCAACAGGGCACTCACTGCCCAGAAACCGATGATATTCTTACTGACACCGCTATGTGCTCGTTTTTTCGTTTTTTTCTCTCTCTCTCTCCCACACAGAAGGGAAAACATGGGAAAAACTTCACAAGCAGAACATGGACAGAGGGGGAACAAAATGGGGAATGTGGAAACAACCATGCAATAGACAGGTACTCACGACACGAAGCAAGAAGCCGCCATGCCAGTACACACAACATACCAAACCAATGCCAGGCTAGTAGACAGCGGAGAGAGAGAGAGAGAGAGAAGAGAGAGAGAGAGAGAGAGAGAGAGAGAGAGAGAAGAGACAGGACAGAGACAGAGACAGAGACAGAGAAGAGACAGAGAGACAGAGAGACAGAGAGACAGAGAGACAGAGACACAGCAGAGACAGAGAGACAGAGAGACAGAGACACCGAGAGACAGAGAGACAGAGACAGAGAGACAGACAGAGACGAGAGTGAGAGACAGAGGACAGAGAGTGAGAGAGTGAGAGACAGAGACAGAGAGTGAGAGACAGAGACAGAGAGTGAGAGACAGAGAACAGAGAGTGAGAGACAGAGACAGAGAGTGAGAGACAAGAGACAGAGAGTGAGAGAGTGAGGACAGAGACAGAGAGTGAGAGACAGAGACAGAGAGTGAGACAGTGAGAGAAGAGACAGAGAGTGAGAGAGAGACAGAGAGTGAGAGACAGAGACAGAGAGTGAGAGACAGAGACAGAGAGTGAGAGACAGAGACAGAGAGTGAGAGACAGAGACAGAGAGTGAGAGACAGAGAGCAGAGATGAGAGACAGAGACAGAGAGTGAGAGACAGGACAGAGAGTGAGGGACAGAGACAGAGAGTGAGAGACAGAGACAGAGAGTGAGGGACAGAGAGAGAGTGAGAGACAGAGAGAGAGTGAGAGACAGAACAGAGAGTGAGAGACAGAGACAGAGAGTGAGAGACAGAGACAGAGAGTGAGAAGACAGAGACAGAGAGTGAGAGACAGAGCAGAGAGTGAGAGACAGAGACAGAGAGTGAGAGACAGAGAGCAGAGAGGAGAGACAGAGACAGAGATGAGAACAGAGACAGAGATGAGAGACAGAGACAGAGAGTGAGAGACAGAGACAGAGAGCGAGAGACAGAGACAGAGAGTGAGAGACAGAGACAGAGAGTGAGAGACAGAGACAAGAGTGAGAGACAGAGACAGAGAGTGAAGACAGAGAGAGAGTGAGGGACAGAGAGAGAGTGAGGGACAGAGAGAGAGTGAGAGACAGAGACAGAGAGTGAGAGACCGAGACAGAGAGTGAGAGACAGACAGAGAGTGAGAGACAGAGACAGAGAAGTGAGAGACAGAGGACAGAGAGTAGGAGAGACAGAGACAGAGAGTGAGAGACAGAGACAGAGAGTGAGAGACAGAGACCAGAGAGTGAGAGACAGAGACAGAGAGTGAGAGACAGAGACAGAGAGTGAGAGACAGAGACAGAGAGTGAGAGACAGAGACAGAGAGTGAGAGACAAGACAGAGAGTGAGAGACAGGAAGAGAGTGAGAGACAGAGACAGAGAGTGAGAGACAGAGACAGAGAGTGAGAGACAGAGACAGAGAGGAGAACAGAGACAGAGAGTGAGAGACAGAGACAGAGAGTGAGAGACGAGACAGAGAGGAGAGACGAGAGACAGAGAGTGAGAGACAGAGACAGAGAGTGAGAGACAGAGACAGAGAGTTGAGAGACAGAGAAACAGAGAGTGAGAGACAGAGACAGAGAGTGAGAGACAGAGACAGAGACAGAGAATGAGAGACAGAGACAGAGACAGAGAGTGAGAGACAGAGACAGCGACAGAGAGTGAGAGACAGAGACAGAAGACAGGAGAGTGAGAGTACATAGACAGAGACAGAGAGTGAGAAGAACAGAGACAGAGACAGAGAGTGAGAGACAGAGACCAGAGACAGCAGAGTGAGAGACAGAACAGAGACAGAGAGTGAGAGACAGAGACAGAGACAGAGAGTGAGAGACAGAGACAGAGACAGAAGAGTGAGAGACAGAGACAGAGACAGAGAGTGAAGAGACAGAGACAGAGACAGAGAGTGAGAGACAGAGACATGAGACAGAGAGTGAGACAGAGACAGAGACAGAAGTGAGAGACAGAGACAGAGACGAGAGTGAGAGACAGAGACAGAGACGAGGAGTGAGAGACAGAGATCAGAGACAGAGAGTGAGAGACAGAGACAGAAGACAGAGAGTGGACAGAGACAGAGACAGAGAGTGAGAGAAGAGACAGAGACAGAGAGTGAAGAAAAAGAGCAGAGACAGAGACAGAGACAGTGAGGAGAGACCAGAGATCAGAGAGTAGAGACAGAGACAGAGAGTGAGAGACAGAGACAGAGAGTGAGAGACAGAGACGTGAGAGACAGAGACGAGAGTGAGAGAGAGAGTAGAACAGGAGACAGGTGAGATGAGATCTAGAGAGAGAGAGTCAGAGAGAGAGAGAGCAGTCAGAAGAGAGAGAGCAGAGAGAGAGAGAGAGAGAGAGTCAGGAGAGGGAGAGAGAGAAAGAGAAAGAGAAAGAGACAAGGAGAGAGAGAGAGTCGAGAGAGAGAGAGTCAGAGAGAGAGAGAGTCAGAGAGAGAGAGTCAGAGAGAGAGATCAGAAGAGAGAGGTCAAGAGAGAGAGAGAGTCAGAGAGAGAGAGAAGTCAGAGAGAGAGAAGATCAAGAGAGAAGTCAGAAGAGAGAGAGAGTCAGAGAGAGAGAGTCAAGAGAGAGACAGTCGAGAGAGACAGTCATAAGAGACAGTCAGAGAGAGACAGTCAGAGAGAGTCAAGCAGTCAGAGAGACGACCAGTCAGAGAGAGACAGTCAGAGAGAGACAGTCAGAGAGAGACAGTCAGAGAGAGACAGTTCAGAAGAGAGACAAGTCAGAGAGAACAGTCAGAGAGAGAGCAGTCAGAGAGAGACAGTCAGAGAGAGACAGTCAGAGAGGACAGTCAGAGAGAGACAGTCCAGAAGAGACGCAGAACAGAGAGAGACAGTCAGAGAGAGACAGTCAGAGAGAGAGAGAGAGAGAGTCAGAAGAGAGAGAGTCAGAGAGAAAGAGAGAGAGAGTCAGAGAGAAAGAGAGTCAGAGAGGAGAGAGAGTCAGAGAGAGAGAGTAGAGAGAGAGAGAGTCAGAGAGAGAGAGAGAGAGAGAGAGAAGTCAGAGAGAGAGCGCGAGAGAGTCAGAGAGAGAGAGAAGAGAGAAGAGAGAGAGACAAAAGACAAAGACAAAGATATATATAGATAGAGACAAGAGAGAGACAGGGATAAAAGGCCCCATAAGGGGCAGATATGTCACATGCACCCCCCCCCAACACCCTTCAACCATATTTTTTCCTGAGCCTAGGGTCCCCTGAGCATGAATTTCAACTGGTAACAGTGAATAAACTGGGACTCGCTATACTTTTCCAACCATATGACGTCTCTAAATGTCCAACTTTCCTCACTTTCACACATAAAAAATCCCCTGACTGATTAAAATCTCTGGCAGTTGCCCATAAGCATTAAATATTAACAAATTATATATCAAATGAAAGATTATCACATAGCAGATTTTCAAAATAGAAGTCATTGTCAAATTTAATAGCGTTTGTTTTGTTCCAAGAAGTGGATGAAGAGGAGTACCTCGCTTTTCTTTTGACAACTCAAGATATCTGAAATAATAAGTATATTCATGCCTCATCTTTACCTGACACAAAAAAATAAATATTTCTATATTCACATCACAAATTTTACTACCTTCTATTGATACCAAAATTGTTCCCACCACCAACTAAAGATGTACCAGGTATTACGTTCTTAAACATAAGTACATCACTGTTGCAAACATCCAACATGTAGTCAGCCAGTAAGCGTAAGACTGAAAAAATATCCTTACATTCACACAAAGAATATTGTCTACGGTTGTGGAAATTCGCTTACATCCATAAAGATCCTAGGTGAGATATATCGGTAAGTTCATGTGTGTTAGCCCAAACCCGTGTATAGAGGGAATAATGTGGTGATGTCTCCCAGGCTGCAACGCTTTGAGTAGCCATTTTTCTTTCTCTAATTGTTATTTTGGACCATTAAGCCGCAACAACGCAAGACGCCACTACCTTTAACTCACAACCCATCCCGCAAACATCGCTTCACCGCCATCCAAACGGAACGTCCCGCCAACCACCAAACCAGCACAGCAAAGCCCCACCACCTCGCCTATCTCCTTCTAACACATGACCACAACCACCAGTCAACACCAAACGTCGTGCTGTCGCAGGGCCCGTCGTATTGGTGCCGAATCGCGTCGAGCCGTAGGGTATGAAATGCGTTCCTCCTCAGGGAGAAATTCGGATTCATAAAAGGCTTCACGCCCCTTTTTCTCCGTCCATGGCGAGCGTTCGGGCGGTATGGCCCGTCCTCCAAGCGCGATGAAGCGTGGATCTTTACGAGAGGAATTGAGATCAAAAGAGGTTCACGCACCCATTTTGCCGCACAATGGCTGAACAGAGGGTGGCGTGGCCCTGTCTCCAATCGCGTTTTGATCCTGAAATTTTGCTATAGGCTCCTCCTCCGGCCTCTAACAGACGGCGAGCACAAGGTGACCGCGCGCTTGGTCGGGGGCGAGTGAAGGCGGCTGTCGAGGCGAGTGAAAAGTTCGAGTTAAAGTCGAGTGAAGGCGGCTGGTCGGGAGCGAGTGAAGAGTTTCGAACGGATACGGCGTCGGGCATCGAGGTTGCGGTGTGGGGGGTCGCTCGCTCGTCATTGGTGCCGTCTCGTCGCGGGATCCAAGCCAGCGCCATTCCCCTCTCCTGAGCATCCAGCAAATTCCCCCCCCCCCATCCAGCTGTAGATAGGTGCGGGGGGCCCCGTTCCTTCGCCCACACCTAAACGTGAGTGGCGCAACCAACTGCTTGCGCGGAGCACGCCGGAGAGGGCGTGCGCCGGCGACCACGAGCCGGGGCGAACGGAGTCGGGGCACAGGGGGCGGACATGCGGCTTTGCCCGCCATCGCGTCACGAGGACGCGGGTAAGACCTTCTCGGTCTCCGTGGACCTGGCCACTCCTAGAGGTTCACGCACATTTGGTCACGGACCTGTCTGCTCTCCTTGCCTGTGAGGGTGGCTTTCCTTTCCTTTGCTTTTTGGAATGAGTGATGTGGCGGCCGGAGTCCGCACAAGTAGAACTGTTTAAGTGTTGTAAATAATTGCCCTTTTATTCGGTCGTATTGCTTTTGCTTTGTTGCATCTTGTCTTGAACTGTGAATACGTGCCTTGTCTGTGTGTGTGTGTGTAATAACAGTGCTTGCTTGTTGAATCATGTTTTCCCGCTTTGCTTCGTCTCTTCCTTTTAATTGAATCTCATACTTGCATCACGTACAGGGATTGGATAGTGGGTTAAAACGCCCGTATTATAATTCTGAACCGTCGAGGTCGACGATCACTCCGCTCGTTCCTATCTCTGCAGCACGGAAACGAGCACGCTTAACGTTTCGTGTCCGCAGTCGAGCCTGTGGCGTGGGTAACAACTCCTCGTACAACTACTCGCGCGAGTACTTAGGTAATCGACATTCGGCGATCGGACGCCTATCGCGCGGGTAGAATGCGGACTGAGTTGTGGTGAGGTGTATAAACCCACACCCGTGACTGGCTCGCGGGCGGTAGTTCCCGGAGGTTCACAACTAAATTGTCCGTTCCGGTGGGGCGACGTGTCGCGATTTGAGTTACGTGGCCGATGCACGCGCGCGGGGCGAAATATCGCAAACAATATAAATTATAAGTTTATTTCAGAAAAACATTGAAACTTATTATGTCCCACTGTCCACAAAATGTCATTGTGCATGGATTACACATAATATTCATTGGCTGTCGTCATCACTCTCCAATGCCTGCTCTATATCATCAAAGCATCCATATCTGAATCCTCATCAAGTCAGTGTTTGTCAGGTGTGACTTCAGCAATGTCAGCCAGTTGCCGTGGGAGGACATCTTTTCTCAATACATAGAGCAGTGTTTCTCACCGGGGTTTCCCCGGAACCCTAGGGTTTCAAAGAGTCGCTAGGGGTTTCCGCGAGAAACATAATAAATAAGCTAATGTATTTTTTGAGTAGTTTTTTGTTTGATTTAATATTGAATTTTAACTATACACGTACGGCAATATTGTTGGAAACTCCTTGGTTATTATAATAGAGGCTTCACCTCTGATATTATTTCCAATTATAACAACCATAAGGGAATTATTTAATTGATGTCTATATGGCGCCAGTGTGAAACCGCCTCACATGCTTAGTGAGCGTCCTTGTACGCGGCGGATTTGTGTATCATTGAGTGGACTGACCTCGATAAAGTATTTTGATTTTCATAAACGATGTTTATTGTAAATAGTTTAATATATTTCGTTATTTATATGTGTTATAACGTATGGATATTGGTTGTTTATGTATATTTTTTGTGTGTGTGTTTACATATTTTTTTTGTGAAAATTAAACCTGCGTGTGAGGTCTACATAAACGAGCAGGGTATGTTTTTTTTTCATTGCCAATAAATTTGACAAAAGGGCGTCATTTTTTCGATAAACAGGTCCGAAAAAAAAATATTATATTATACCACGTGAAACTATGATAAAAATATAAAAGAGCAGATATATAATATGGTATATAATAAATTTTTATGCAGGGGTTTTCCCTGGAGACATGAAAACTATTTTCAAGGGTTGCAGCAAGGGTAAAAGGGTTGAGAAACGCTGCATAGAGGAATCAAGGTAACCATCCTTTCCTCCCAACCATGTCCTGACTGGCCTCGGAACTGTGGTTGTGGAATATGCGGGTCTTCAAATCCGTACTGTGTGGTTTTACTCTCCGAATGTGCTGGTAAGAGCTCAGCTTACAAGGTGGAAAGTTAGCCATATCCCACATTCCCTGAAGGCACAAGACATTTGCCTGGCAACAGAGCTCGTTTATATCGAATGAGTCCACAGATCATCAACTTTTGCACCATTTGACGCTCTAACCGTGACATGGCAACACGTGAAGTGTGTCCAACTCATCAATGAGCTCATCAGGAATATCCCAAGCATCGCCCAGTTTCTCTCCAGATAGAGATATATTTTGAAAGCGGCAGAAGAGTTTTTCACGGTTTTAAGTTTGGCGAATTCCTCGAAGGCACTAGTGTGTCACAGCCATATAAGCATGGATGGCCATGAGAGCTGTGCACTTCTCTCCTGGCCAAAATCTTAGCGAAGTTCATGACATTTTACCATCCTCTGCTTGTGCCATTGTGCCTGTGTCAAACAGGACGTTGTAACCATGAAACAGAGGCAGCATAGTGGTAATAGATGAAAATACTGTTAACGGACTGTGGAAATTCGGCAGAGCACCATAATAGGTCGCTTAGATTCAGTTTATGTCGTAAAGTCTGGTTTCAGAATAGATTTCCGCCACCGATGTTTAACGGCAATTATTAGTGTGCCGGGCTGTGATCTTTGTTAGCCGTTTTTTTCTTTGCTACGTTTACTTTGGACCCACCGCTTCACAACAACCCACCTCCACCACCCAACATCGCTCTTACAACCGCTTTCACAACAACCCACCATCCACCACAACATCGCTCTCATCAACCGCTTCACAGAACAACCACTCCCACCACCATCGCCTCACATCAACCGCTTCAAAACAACCACCTCCACCACCAACATAGCTCTCATCACGCCTTGCACACAACCACCTCCTCCACAACCACCCTCATCACAACCACTTCTCCACAACGCCAACCACAGCCACCATCTCCTAAATCCGCATCTTTCCCCAATACCCAACAACGAACAACCTCGTTCTTCACCTTCACTCTCGCGGGCGCCGCCAATCTTTGCGGCGCCACGGCAAGGTCCGCTGCAATACAACGCCGGTGGTTTACTTGTTGCTAGCGACGGTGATTGTCCACCACGACCGCTCTCCTTCAGCGTAGATGATCTCTACCATTCCGTCGCCCCGGAACTTCGCCTCGGAATTCGGATCAGGAGAGCGAGAGGGCGGAGCAGTGGGGGTCAGAGGTGAAAGAGCGGAGATCAGATCTCGCCTCACGAACCCTAATAAAAAAGTGAGGCAGGGCGCCAAGTCAGCGAGTCGGTCGGGGTATTGGAGCGGTGTGAGGAGCGAGAGCTCAGTCCAGTGGAGGGAGTGAAGTCCGGTTTCGCGAGAGACAGAGCGGGGAAGCCACACAGCCGGCGCGTGCCACGCCGAACTGCGCGTTCGTGTGGACGTGGGGAGACCGGAGAAAGGTTGCCAGCCAGGATCAATGGTCGAGGTCGGGTATCCGGGACAGTCCGAGCAAGCGCTGAGGGACGGACGGGCTCTTTAAAGAGAAGCATCACTCTGAAAGGCATGACCCGTGTTCCTCTGAGGTTGCTGGCTGGGCCCGAATCACCAGGCGCGTCGGACGGGGCCTGGGGCCGACCGCGCTCACGAACAGCCGCCGGGGAACGGGACGTCGCAGGTGCCCCAGCGAGGCACCTAAAACGAAGGTGAAGGTACCATCCCGGCTCGGGAGCTCCCTTCGGTCTCCCAAGCTTCGTGAAATAAAGACCCCAAGAGGTCGTCTACCCCTCGTCTGTCCTGGGGTTTTCCTTGAATTTTGAAGAACGTTGTGGGCCGCCATGTCTTCAAAGTGAACTGTATAAGTGTGTACAAATAGATAGACGGTAGTAGCTCTTTGGCATTGCTTTTGTTGGTTGTATACGTGCGTGGCGTGTTTCGCCTTGCATATTGCCAATGATTGGCATTGAGTGCGTGCATGCCTGCCATATGTGGCTTATTCATAAATGTGCTTGTTGAATGTTAACCTTCGTTGCCGTCCTCTTTCCTAATTTGAAACTGCCATATTGAGTTCGGAATATAGTAGCTGCCTTTTTAATAGCCGATAAAATTGATCATGTCCAACGGGGCTGCGCGATAAATCCCCGCTCGGTTATCCCAAAAACGAAGTTGAGCTGCTTAAGCGCTCATTCCAAGGGCCCGGTTGAGGTACAGTCTCTCGTGTCTGCCCGCCGATTAATTAGGTATATCGACAATTCGCGATTGCCCTGTCGCGTGCGGGTAGAAATTCGACTAGGCTGTGGTGTGCTTAAAACACATCCGTGGCTGGTGTTCCCGCGTTGAATACCGAAAGCCGGACTGGATTGTCCGTTCGGTGGGCGAAGCGGCCGTGCATTAGTTAAACCGCGTCCGTCGCACGCCGCGGCGAGAATCCACAACAATACATCGGAGTCTGGGACTTTTCACTCGACAAATTGAATAGTTCTGAGTCTAGCAATACGAAATCATACAGTAATCATAGACGAGAGTCAAGTTTTCTTCCTGGGTTGGATTTCAGCAGTGGTAGCTCCTCTCCAATTGTTGTTTGGCCATCAGCAGATGTGGAGCAAATGCGATGCCCTCACATTCAAAGATCACTCACCTTCCAATGCAACCTTGATGCATAGTTATCACCACTCCAGAGCCTAAGCAGAAGTTGTGATGAGCGTATCTTGTTCTCATCATGTTGACAGGAACAATTTCCAATCAGGTGGTCTCTTCGTGGCTTCACCTGTAAGTAAAGCTTTTCTCCACAGCCCACGTCGCCTCTCCATCGACTTCACTGAGATCAGCAGTGTCATAATATTGATCAGTGCTAAATACCACACTCTCTGTTTCCAATGATGTCACAACATCTTTGTAAGAGATCTGACTAAAATTACTTGACTATTTCTTCAGGTAAATAGAAGCAAGCATTGCCATCATACAAAGTCAATGTTTCATTGGTTGGTGTACATCAGCCATCATTACAATCCCTTTGATCAGGTTTTGAAATGCCTTTGCTTTGTCCAGTCTTAGCAGGATATCCACATCAGATGTAGCGCATGCTGTTGGTACGGGGTTAATGGTATGTCATCAGTTCTTCATATCGACTTGTAAGCCTGGTTTTTGTGACTACAAGGGTTGAAAGCTACATTACCCTGTTGCTTGCACTATATGACGCTTATTCCTTGTTGTCTTCATCTTAGATACCTTGTTCATGTTCACTCAGAGTTTTGAGGTTCCGTCTCTTCACAGCTCAAACTAAATCTTTACTATTTCTTCAGTCGAGCTGCGAATGAAATCACGCCGTGCTGTTTACCACAACAGCTTCAGCCTTTAGAAACATCGTCTGAAACAGCATCAGATGCAGCACTTCCTGATGAGAGTATCAACAATTGACATTTGTCTCTATATTGAGAAGGATTAAGAAAACTTCCTAATGGCATCTTTGGCCCTTTTCACCACACTTCTCTCCTTTTGTGACCTACTGTCGGACTGTATCACGATGCTTTGTTTCCCTCTCACTGTCCAACTGGAGCACTCCAAGTGCAGGCATCAACATAAAGAGACCTGAATTGTTGTCCCTAACCCATCTCTGTAAGTGGTCCTGGTAGTTGGTGAGTAGTCCAGAATGTAACCTGCTGCACTGGTTCAGCACCACCATGTGACTTAGCAGTGCCTCATGAAGTCTCCTCTCATGGTTTATCCACTGCACAAACGAATTGCCAGGGGGAATGAAGGAAGCGTGCGACACCTGATAGCTCCTCTCTTGATCAAGTGATACTGCCCCTGGGTGTGAGTTGTCTATAATTAGCTAATGAACACAGAGAAATATGTCAGATACCTTTGCACAGTTCCTGTCCACATCGAAACAGAAGAAGAGAGACGTCATGCGAATTGATGGATGCAAGCGTATTCATAAGAAAGTTGTTTGGACTTTTACGACTTCAAAGGTGTGAATAGAATTAAACAGACATGGTTCCATGTATGACAACCACAGCTGGGCAGTCTGTCCTCAAAACGTCCATTTTGGCGATCCTTTTTTGAATCTGCATACTGCTCTAATGAATGGAAATGGAATTGCCCATCAAGACAGGCATTCAAAAGTATTTTGGCTGTGGGAATCTACTAGGGCACGTAAGCTTATCTGATGATTCATCAGAGAAAGACGAGAGACAGATCATCAGTGCTTTTTATCTTTGAGGTACTCTCCTCTATGGACAATCTTCAAGACATTCAACATAATTGTGATAAGTAGGGCTCTTCGTAGTTGCTCCCGGACATCAACACCAACCCAAAGATCCTCCACTGATAATCCTGCTTCCAGGAGACCATCTGCTAACCCAGACCGCACCATCTTTTTGGCAATCATCTTCATATAAGCGATACGAGGTGGAATGTGCCAATTAGAATTATGTCGGCTCTGCATACTTGTCTGGTGAGTTCCACACTAATGGGTAGGCCTTCATCGCAAACCTCCCAAGTCAAAATGTAGTAAATGACAATAAGGGCTGTCCAAGCTTCTCTGGTGGCCTCTTCAAGCAGCACGCAAGCATTCTGTACAGTTTTGTACTCTGTAATGCGATGGTTAATGACTGGAATGTGGATATGGCTAACTTCACCAACCTTGTAAGCGAGCTCTTACCCAGCACATTCGGGAGTAAACCACCAAGTACGGCTTTAGAAGACCGCGCCATATCGCACAACCACAGATTCAATCGAAAGGGCAAGATTTGCCCAAGGGGATCATGGTTGGGAGGAAAAGAGTGGTAACGTTGATCCCTTCTATTGGTACGAAGGAGATGTCCTCCCACGGCAACTGGCTTGACATTGCTGAAGTAACACCCGACGAGACTGACCTCTGAATGAGGATTCAGATATGATGCATTTGATGATATAGACGCAGCATTGGAGATGATGACGATAGCCATAATGGAATATTATGCGAATCCATGCACATGACATTTTGTGGATAGACATATAAGTTTTCAATTGTTTTTCTTAAATAAACATAATTATATTTCTTTTTGTGAAGCAAGGCATATTTTCCTCAGTCTTACGTCTTACTGGTGACTACATGTTGGGTGTTGCAACAGTGATGAAACTTATTGTTAAGACGTAAGTAGCCTGGTACATCTTTAAGTCGGTGTGGGAATCAATTTGGTATCAATAGAAAAGGTAGTAAATATTTGTGATATCGAACAGAAATAATTATTTGTTTGTGTAGGTAAAATGACATCGATATATGTTTTATTTCAGATATCTGAGTTGTCAAAGGAAAGGCGAGTACTCCTCTTCATCCACTTCTTGGGACAAACTAACGCTATAAATTTGACAGATGACTCATTTTGAAAAATCTCATGTGATAATCTTTCATTTTGATAATAATTGTTAATATTAAGTGCTTATTGGGCAACTGCAGAGAATCTCATCAGTCCAGGGATTTTTCTAATGTGCGAAACTGAGGAAAAGTTGACATTTTGAGGGTACGTCAATATGGTTGGAAAATGGGATAGTGAGTCCCAGTTTATTTCACTGTACTAAGTTGAATTCGCTCAGGGGAACGCTAAGGCTTCAGAAAAATATGGGGGTCGAAGGGTTTTGGGGGGGGGGTCACATGGACCATATCTGGCCCATGGCCTAAGAGAGAACCAGAGTGAGAGAGCCAGAGCCAGAACGTTCTGCCAATAATTGCTCAAGAGATAAATTTTGGAATGGTCTTTGAGAAAAAAAGTGCACTTCAACAAACAGATCTTTTTGAACAAGTTAGCTCTGTAGTTGGATACAAAGCACCCCATTTTTGTCTAATCTCACTGTTTATAACTGTTACGATCTGGCAGCCATTTGCACACAAACAGGCAGCAGTCCCCAAGTTCAGTTATTTTCAGTTAAGTATGTGTGTATTGTCAGGTACCAGTCCTTCTGTCTATGGGTTTAATTTCAATTGTGTCGTGCGGGTTTTTTTCAAGTCAGGATTTTTACTTAATCTGCCCCTTCACTCCATCTCGCCACTACGCACGTGTTCGGGGCCACAGGCATAGGCGGGGTGAGGTCGACTCGCCCAGCGAGATGGGTGTGCCTCGCAACCATGAGGGGATATCGAGTAACCTTCAGAAGCCCCCGACCAATCCGGAGACTAGTTACCTCAGGGGCGGCCCCCGCCCAGCCAATGGGATGTTCGGCCCCGACGCAAATCCATGAAGACGAGTTACCTCAGGGCGGCCCCGCCTCAGGCCAGATGCGGATGGTCGCCACCATCCAATCAGTGAGGCGAGTGGCCTAGGGGAAGAAATCCATCGGACTTCTCATGAAGGAAATTAGAGTGGCATCAAAAGGAGAGAAGAGCAGTCCATGTGGCCATGCTCTTGTGTGGCGTCGTTCGGAGCCATCGTCTCAGCGGTCGTGGTCTGCGGTCTTTTGCGGGGCTCTCGTGGTGGTGGTTGGTGGCGAGCAGCCAGAAATCGTGGGCTCGTGGATTTCGGGTCATGGGTTTGAATTGCACCGTGGTGGGTTGGAGTCCGGTGTGACCGCACGAGGCGGTAGAAGTTTATTGGAAGTGCAAACATGACTATTTGTGTTATAAAGTGGTCAAATATATAAATCAATTGAATGAAAATTAATAGTTTTAAGGCTGAAAAAAAAGCCCAACAACAACCATTGAATCAGAAGTTTACCACCATGGAATGCACCTTATTTAACCATTAAATTAGTTCTTCTTTCCCGTTTGTGGTCCCTTATGATGTCCCAAAAAACTACTTCTTTGTTTTGCGAATGGTTTTCAATTTTTTTGACTACAGACTGAAGCAAATGCTACACCATGGTGTGCATGCGCACCTCGGGATGAAACTCCATACATTTGGCCAAATTCCAGAGCCAAAGGATAAGCTTTAGGTTTGTTGTTCAATCATATTCAAGGTTTTGTATTTACATTTTCAAACATAAAAATCAAAATTGGGCATGAAAGTCGTTGTCGATCATCGACTCACCATCTTAGTCCTGTCTGTCCAGCTGACAGTGAACATTGCTTAACTAAACCTTGCTTTGCACTTATGCGCATGGGGTAATACAGCAAGGATATTGATTAGCACAGAACACTATGGCATGGAAATTGAACACCCATGAACAAGTACATATTTATGCAACAATATCACACTCCATTCATATATTGAGTAGAAAAAAAAAAGAAAGGTCCAAGTTTACAAAATGTAAAAGCTGACATCAGAACAAGTGAGCAGGAAGCAAAGAGACCACTGCCCTGGAAAGTCTAGCTTGTGCTGGCACTGAAGGGTGTAACCTGGATCTGCTGCCTTGCACCTGCCTGTGGACATGCAACCACTCCCGTTGGCAGCATGATGTGGCACCGCATCACATCGAATGACTAGGGACTGCTGAGCAGTTGTTGTTAGACCGTGGAGACCGGTTGGCAGAAATGGGGCAGGGGTGTCGAGGCAATGCTCATGAATACCTGACAAAGTTAAAGAAGACAACAAGAAAGGGAGCATCTTTGTTATTAAACTGTATTAAGGTGATCTCAATGCAGCAGTCCAGCACAGCATGTGTCATAATCCTGCCAGTGCTTGCCAGAATAAAATGAACACACATTGTAACAAACTATATTTAACAACCTGTGATTCTGAACACAATCAAATGGATTTGAAATACGACTATCTGGTACTGTCCTTTAGCATCATTATTGCTTGAAAATGCGACGGAATCAATCAGTGATATTCTTTATGACAGATTCATCCAGATTTTGTCAAATGTGGAGTAGATTTTTGTTCGCAAGGGCTAGCCAAATTACTGCTGGGAAAGATCACGGCTCTCAACACAATCAAAATATACGGACGACATTTACATATTCCTGATGCCCACAAGTTTGAAGGGCTATCATGTCAAGGACTCCGATGTGGACCAGAGAAAGAACTGCAGTCCCTGCCATTTATTCCAGGCAGAAGTTATTCTGGCTGTATGGCATGTGACACCATCTCCGGCTGTGAATATGTCCATACTACCAAAATGCCTTCACTGGTAATAAATGGCGGAAATACAGACGCTTCACCACAATAATACACGAGAACACTGACAGCATATTTCCATCTCTTCAAATTTGGAATATTATATATCATATATATATATATATTATATATATGATATCTATATATAATTGTTGTAGTTTCCCACCCGCGGCGTGCGAACGAGCCGCGTCTAACGCAATAGCGGATCGCTGTCCCTGCCCACCGAACGGACAAATTCCAGTCGCGGCTTTCCGGATCAACAGCCGGAAACCAGCCACGGGGTGTGTTTTCACCACACCACAACGCTGTCCGCACTCTACCGCGCGCTAACAGGGTCCGATCGCAAAATCTTCGATTTACCATAATTAATTCGCGCGGGTAGGTTACCGAGAGATTGTCTCACGGGAACGCTTGGAAACAGCCGCTTAAGCAGCTCGCTTCCTTTTGGGATAACGAGCGGGTATTATCGCGCAGTACCGTTGGACGCCGAACACTTTACCGGCTATTTAAAAGACCAACTATATTCCGAAGTGCGAGAATGGACGTAGCTCAATTAGAAGGAATGGACGCAAACGAACAAGGTTTTACATTCACAAGGACATTTATTTATAATAAAGCACGTATGGCAATTAAACCAAGGCGAAAACACGTATGCAATTATACAAGCACAAAACAATGAAAAAGAACTACAACGTCTACTTATTTTGTACAGTCATTGCACTTAACAGAGTTCCTACTTATTAGAACGGGCTCAACGGACACACGTCAGCGCACACACCCACAAGAAATGGTGCAGAGGCCTTTAATAACGAAGCTCCAGCTCGGAGGACAGGTGAGCGCTGAAAACCCACAGACCTACTCTCGAACCTCTCCTACGCTCGTGTGGTCTTCAAGTTGCTCGACCCGGGCTCCAGCGAGAGCGAGCTGGACCCAATCGCCGTGATCCTTCCAAAGCTCCACGAATTCCTCCCGCAACTCTCAACACGTGCTGGTGAGACAAAGGCGCGATCCTATCCCGTTGCGAATGCGTCGCTTCCCCGAGGAACCACTCCAAGAAGAGGTCGATGAGTCGCACCAGCCGGAACGCAAAATGAGAACAAAGAGCTCACAACAAGAAAGAAGCCACCACTGTACGCAGCTCGAGCCAACGACCAGCTCAACTCTCTTCCAAGCAAGCAGCTCGAAGGAAAAAGCTCTCCGAGCCAAGACAGAAGCCGAAGTTCACTGAACCACAAAGCAAAAAGCCTCCCAAAAAGCCTTCCTCCCGAGCCAGGCCTCAGCCGAAGCTCACTGAGCCAGCGCGAAGCAAAAAGCTTTCCAAAGGCTCAACACTAACCAAACAGGACCCAAAGGTCTGCTGAGCGTAACTCTCTGCCGAAGCAAAAAGCTCTACTTTCCAACTCTCACCGAACAAAGAGACGATCTCCTCTTATCCTTCTTCGCCGGCCGCCACTCGCCCACGCCCGGCGTGGACTCATGCCCTCGTGATCCATCCCCGCGCTAACCGGTTTGGAGGGAGTTGTTGACATTATGAGTCACGGGACGCGCAGGATTTCGTCTTCCTCTTGCAGAAGAGGGGGAGGGATGTCTCCATTGTTCATTCCTAACTATTAATCATCCGCAGCGCATCTAACTCGATTTCTGAACATTTTAAACAATGAAAAGGTGAGCTATCTAGGGAACAAGCACTATAGACACTAGCGACTAAAGGAACCTGTATGTTGTGTGCAATCGAAATTCCTAAATTCATAACAATATAACACAAGGTGTCCCTAAAAAATTGACATCATTTCGTAGTCTAATAACATAGCTAATTCTCACTTCAAATTTTAACAAAAATGTGTAAAAACTAATTAAGTTTGAATGTTTAATTTTATCTCAATGAAAATCTACCAGGAAGATGGATTGGGCCGTGCCAGTGATAATGACAAGTGCTGTTGAATGGCCACCACGTTCATCTGACTTGACAACCTGTGATTTTTTTCTATGGGCTCTGTGGAAAGGACTGGTCTATATCCCCCTCTCCTACAAGCCAAGAGGAACTTAAGAGAGAATCACTGAGGCAGCGTGGAGAATAGTTACGCACAGACATGCTCCAGGCGTGTTTTGGCAAGGAGCTGGACCATCGACTGATGTGTGTCATGTCAAGTCGGCGTGCGCATATTGAACATTGTGAAGTTTTGAGAAAATCGTTATAAAATCTACATCTCTTCTGAATCTCTTGTTCGAATTTTTGGATAAAATAACTTTTTATTGTTCAACATGAACCTATTTACTTTCGTTTGCCTGGGACATGTATGTTACTTAGATATTAAAGTTTCAAATGAGTCATTTTTTTAGGGACACCCTGTATGTATGTATATATATATATATAATATATATAAATTATAGTAAGTATGTATATAGTAGTAGCGAAATGGCCCTATTCGGACTAACTAAATATAGATTAGCTCAGATCCCCCCATTAAATGCATGTTTAGCTAGGTTGTGTTGGTAAAAATGGACGTTACATGTGTCGTCGGGAGGTGTAGAGGTGATTTTAGTGTTTTGTGCGGTGGTGTGGACAAGAGCTCCATCTTCTGATTCTATCCCATCCCGAACGAGGCCCCACCAGTCGGGGATCTGAGAGGGTGTGGCAAAAGAGAGGAAGTGAAACTCCAGAGGCCTACGAGCGCCGAAAAGGAGAAGTGAAACGGAAGTACAAAACTGCGGTCGGTGTTCGCTGAGAGAGGCGGACCTCGTAAGTGTCGTCGAAGGAGCGAACGAAAGAAGAAACTGGAGAAAAGGAGTTCAAGTGTGGAAACAGGCGGGTTTCGAGCGTGCTCAGGGTGGCTTCGAGCGAGCGATACGGAAAGGCTTCGTAAAAAGGTTGTGTGTGGAAACAGTCGCTCTCGAGGCGTGCTCGTGTTTCGAAGCGAGCGAACGAGGAGGCACACGTTGTTGGATCTGCGGAGACGACGCTGAACTGCTGCACGTCGAGTCTGCCTTTTTTGGGCAGTGGAGGGGCGGCCTGCACGTCGATTCGGCGATCGACTCTTATGAGGAGGTGATTCTGCGTGAGAGAGACGGCAGCCGGCTTTGAGAGGCGACGTGGAAAAGGAAAGAAAAGGTGATTCTAGCACGGAAAGAAACCGAGAGAACGGAGTTGAAGAAGTCGGGCTTAGCAGGCGGAAAAGTCAAAGAGAGGAAACGCGACGGGCCTCTGAACGGTCCCTTGCTCACCATCACGGGGCGACACATTTGCCATCCGCTTGCCGGAGCCCGCACCCTACTGATTTCGGCCTTGTTGGTGGAACAGGCAGGCCTGGGTTTTGTGTATGGACATTGGGAGAGATCGGCTGAGGCCCATCGTTGATCTGGCGGTCCTTGTCCCGTCGACCTTACGGCGTGGTCAAGAGCCGGCGGGACCGCGTGCGGTGATGGAGAGAAGGACCGGAAAAGAAAGAGTACGGCGCCGCCATCCTGCCAAGCGGCGCGTTCGGAGCGGTGGCCTCGAATCCCATGGACACCGCTTGTTGCGAGCGACATTTCGTGCTTTGACACTGTCCTCTCGTCCAGGAGACATCACCAAGTACTCTGTCCTTGCAATGCATGCTGTCCTCTGTCTGTCTGTCTGTCTTGTTTGCACGTTGTTTAAGGCATATCTCGGTGGCGACCCCCTCGAAACCTGTAGTCCCGTAGTTCCAGAGTTAAAGAACGGGTTAAAGATTGTTAAATAAAAACATTATCATGATGGTTTGGCTTGTGTCGGTTCTCCCGATGTTCCCAAAATAAATCTGGTTGGTTCGTATGAAGTTCGCCGCTATGGATTAATTTGTGTCGCGTCGAGGAATCGATCCGTTCGATTGGCATATAAAAAAAATGGTTACAGACTGGCAGAAAACGCTCGGCATCTGACACAACTAGTCTGTAAACCGAGGTTCTATTTCCCAACTGGTAAGGACAAGGTTCGTTGGTATCAACGCGATTGAAAGACGCGTGACCCGAAGGCTGTGCTGAGCCGGCCGCGTTATAACCCCGGAGACGGCGGTGGGGGGGGTGGAAGGGGTTGGGCACCAAGAGTCGGCGAGATCGCCACCACGCCCCGGACCGCAACAATATATATATATATATATATATATATATATATATATATATTATATGTAATATTGTTTGTGGGCCATGGGTCGAGCTGGCGAGAGCGACCACTAGGTGAGGAGAGGTTACGTCATACTCCACCAGAATCCGGAATTGTAGGCCATCGCTCCGGATAATTCCGTGACACGGCCGGGTGCTGAACCGACGCGTGGACGTAATTATCGTCAACGCGTAGCAATAGGGTGCTTTTGGCCTAGAACCTTCTTCTTCTTGCTTTCGCTGCTCCCATTAGGGGTCGCCACATCGGCGGATCATCGTTATGATCCGCATAATGATTGGCCAGGTTTTATGGCCAGAAAATGCCGCTTCCTCACACGCAACCACCTGGTTGCGTTTACGACACGTGGACAAGTATGGTACAACCATTTTAACCGGGCATACACCGGGCCAGTACACTGGTACTGCACTTCGCCGACCACGGAAGGATGACAGGCTGAGTCAACCTTGACCTGGTGGGTATTAACCAAGCGGCCACGGGGGCCTGACTCAGGGACTTTTGGGATCCCAAGCCGCTACCCCTCTAACCACTACGCCAACACCA
>CM068967.1:31138779-31149714 GCA_035128595.1 Eptatretus atami
CATAATATAGTTGTTGTTGAGGATCCGGGGTGGCGGGATTTCTCGCCGACTCTTGGCGGCCACCCTCAACCAAGCCGCCGTGCTCGCGGGGTTTATAACGCCGAGGCCGGCTAGCACAGGCCAGTTCGGGTGCACGGTCTTCAATTCCGGCGATACGCTACGTAATCCTTGTAACCTTACGGGCAGTTGGGGAAATAAGAACCTCGTTACAGACTAGTTGTGTCAGATGCCGAGGCGTTTTCTGCCAGTGCCTGTAACCATTTTGGTTTTAATATGCCAATCGAGAGCGGATCGTTTCCTCGAACGCGAACAAATTGAATCCATAGCGGCAAACTCATACGAGACCAAACCAGATTTATTGGGGAACATCGGGGAACAACGACACAAGCAAACCATTCCATGATAATGTTTTTTTATTAACAATGCTTTAACGCGCGTTCTTAACTCGGGAACTAAGGACTGACGGGGCTTCGAGGGGGTCCGCACGCAGAGTAGATAATTGACTTAAACGAACGTGCCAGAACAAGAAACCAAAAAGCAGCAGACAGACAGGCATGCATGCAAGACAGAGGAGTACTTGGTGATGTCTTCCGTGGACGAGAGGACAAGTGTCAAAAGCGACGAATGTCGTATATATATATATATATATATATATATATATATATATATATATGTATATTGTTGTGGGCCATGGGTCGGTGGCGAGAGCGACCACTAGGTGAGGGAGGTTACGTCATCTCCACCAGAATCCCTGGAATTGTAGGCCATCGCTCCGGATAATTCCGTGACACGGCGGGTCGCTGAACCGACCGTGGACGTCAATATCTCAACCGCGTAGCATAGGGTCTTTTTGCCTAGAACCTTCTTCTTCTTCTTTCGGCTGCTCCCATTAGGGGTCGCCACAGCGGATCATCCGTTATGATCCGCATAATGATTGGCAACAGGTTTATAGCGGATGCCATCCTCACGCACCCTCGGTTGCTCTTACGACCACAGGGATATGGTACACGCTATTTTAACCTGGCGCATACACGGCCCAGTACACTGCGTATTCACTCGAGCCTCGCCGACCACGCGAAGGCATGAACAGGCCTGAGTTCAACCTCCTGGGTTATTAATTCAAGCGGCTACGGGGCCTTGAACTCAGACCTTTGGATCTCCCAAGCCGCTAACCTAACCACTAACGGCCCATACACCAGAGCCTTCTTTTTGTCTTTAGAACAATTACCTAATTGACTATCCGCCGATTTAGGACCTACCCGGGGAAACACGGCCTCGAACGTCTGCCTCGAACACGGGCCAACTCTTACCCGAACTGCGTAGAGTTCAACTACCGACTTACCAACTCCGTGTTCGGGTGCAGCCGAGAGAAACTGCCAAAGCCGTGCCGGCTGGGCATTAACGGATTATTCGGGTATAAAAACCCGAGCTTAAAAACACAGATCCGAACCATGCTGGACCAATGCCAACGAAAGCGACGAACAAACTGGGGACATTTTCTACAATTGTTTGTTACATATAGGAAAGACACAGCGGCAGACTTATCGCGGATATGCAGGCAAGATTACAAGGATTCAAGCACCTTTAAAGTTTAACTTACAAGATGGCCCACACATCATATGATATAAGAAACCCGATGTTTTATTTGGACCCACCGCAGCCAGGCCAGAGAGAGAGAGTAACGAGCTGGGGTCGTGGTTCGGCGTCTGGCTCGGCCTACTCACAACGTTGGAGGATGGGGTTGCTCAGTGGTGTTGGCACCTTTAATGGTCGTGCGGCTTCGGTCCACGCCGCACCGTCGCGAGACCGTGTCGCGAAGGAACTCGAGTCGATGTGGTGGGTGGTCAGGGCGGAGAATCCAGGCTCTACGGACAAGACCCAGCAAAGCTTTTCCAACGAAACGCCCCAGCAAACACTGCTCAGCAACAACTCACGAACCCTTCAGAATCAGCACTTAAACCTCCCGCCAGGACCAAAGAATTCTTTTCAGAACCAAGAAATCTCTCTCAGCACTCCAACCTCCAAATAATACTCGCTGAGGATAGCATCGTTAACTTTTTATGGACTCCCGAACGGGGCGGGGGCTCGTGGATAACAGACGTCCCTTTCTGGCCCTGATTGGACGGCTCACATGGTCGCCCCTTTCTGGCGAGGTTTCGGCCAGCCGAGAAAACCCCGCCGCCACCTCACCGCGTTGCCATACCATCAAAGAAGTTACAAAGATTTGGTGGAAGCCAAGAGGAATGCAAGAGATTCTGCCTCGCGATCAGCGCAGTCACCGGTTCGGCGAGTGGAACGCTTGTCTCAGTAGCAGGTGTTGTTTGTTTTGACTGGTTTGTGGATGGTTGCATTTATAACCTAACTAAAAGAAATGTAACGCATCTTTTGACCTCCACTGGACAAAAGGCCAAGGGGAATCTGACTACACACTATACTAACCAATACTGACTTTTGGGACACTGTATCGTTGTTATGCACAATGCGTTTCAGTTCCGCGTAACAAAAATACAGTACATGTATATATGATTATATTACTACTAGTATTATATATTGATATCGTTGTGGGAAATTTGCAATACAACCAAAATGGTCCTCAGGTGAATATATGATAAGTTGCATGGTAGGTTAGGCCCACACGCCGTGTTTAGAGGGAATATTGTTATTCCATTCCGCGGTCGGCGACGCTTGAGTTAGCCATTTTCTTTCTCTATCGTTACTTTTGGACATTAAGTCAGCCAAACCAACTTAAACACCACCACCTTCGCCCTTTACCTCCACAACTCATCCCTGCAAACATCGTTCATCGCCATTCCCAAACGAACGCCCCCAACCACCGAACACCACGAGCAAACCCCGCACACCTTCGCCTTCTCTCCTTCCACAACCTTAACCAATCCACCAGTCAACACCGAACGTCGGCTTGTCCAGGCTCGTTCGGTGATTCTTTGCCGAACGCAGCAGCTACGAGTGCACATGGATCCTTTTCGGAGAGGAGAAGCGCATCAGAAGGCTTCACAGCTCCTTTTCTTCTCATCCAATGACTGTAAGCATCCGGTGGAATGGCCCTCTGCCCGAACCCGCTTGTGTAATGCGTTTCCTTTTAGGAGAGGAAGATCGGATCAGAGGCTCACGCCCTTTTTTCTTTCCAGACTGGGCGATGCGTCAGGGGGGCGGTAGTGGCCCGCCTCCAAGCGCGTTTGATCCGGAATTCTGCTATTACAAGCTCCTCCCCCAGGTCACTAAAATGAGCGAGCACAACGCAGCTCGTGTGCTGCTAGAAAAGGGTGCAGGAAACGGGCTGAGAGAATAGAGCGTCAGAAATGGGCGCTGTCGGAAGTCGTGGAGTCTGAGGCGTGTGTTTGGCGTGGGATCCGGACGGCGAAGGAGACGAGCTCGGAGTGGAGGTCGAGGACGAGTTCGCGCGATTGGAGCAGGACGCAGCAAGAGGGCTCAGCGGCGAGAGTTCGCGGCAAGTCGGTTTGCGGTCCGGGCACCCCGCTTCTAGAGGGACGGAGCGTCCGCCATTCCCTCTCCGACCCGAGCAGCAACAATTCCCCCCCCCCATCCGCGCTGAACTGATAGCGCCGCGTAACCCCGTCCGTCCCGCACCCAACCGTTGTGCTGCGCGTACTCACGCTCTGAGGAGCCTCACCGACCATACCCAGGGGCAGGAGTCAAGACGCGTTACGCGGACATTGCCGACAAGCCGCCATCGCGCCACGAGGGCTGCGGGTAGACCCCTTTTGGCTCCGGGACCTTGGGCCGATCACCAGGTCACATCGTTCATTTGGTCCACGGACCTGTTCTGCCTCCTTGCTTGAGTGGTGGCCTTTCGTGTTTCTTTGCTTTTGGTGTAAATGTGTGTGGTGGGCACCAGTCTACTAAGTTTAACCCATATAAGTGCTAGTAACATTGCATTATTCGTTGTAACTCTGACTTGGTTCTTTGTTTGACATGTATAGCGTGCATTGTTTGTTTGTATAACGTGATTGTAAAATAGTGTGTCTGTGTGTTTTGTAAATAAAATTGCTTGTTGAAACGTTTTCCCGTTTCGTTGCTCCTCTTTCCTCCTTAAAGTTCCATCTGCATCACGTAAGGGATTTGCCGGTAGTGGTGTAGGACATCCCAATAAATAATCTGAACCGTCGACGGTTGCGTAACTCGCTCGGTTTATCCTGCAGCACGCGAACGAGCGCTTAACGCGTTGTGTCGGATGTCGACCTGCGGCGTGGTACAATCTCGGTTACGCTTACCCGCGCGGCTATTAGTATATCGGCAATTCGGACGATTTCACCCTATTTCGCGCGGGATAGAATGTGGACTGTGGTGTGGTGAGTTAAATCCCAACCCGTGACTGGCTCCTCGGCGGTTAGTTCCAGAGGCGTCACGACTGAATTTCATGTCCCGGTGGCGACGCATTCGCCGATTTTGACTTTACGTGGCGATCGCACGCCGGGCGGGCGAAATTTCGTAATAATATATACTGTTATATATATACAGCAAAAACTTCCAAACTTGGAATGTCTTCTCCATACATCGACATCCTATAAATCTCTCCTCTACATCAACATCTTCATATATATATAAATATATATATATATATATATATATATAATATATTATACTTATCTCTATTATAATACCAAGTTGCACACTAAAACTCGGCTGCCTACACGATCCCTATGAAATTGCTGTGGCAACTTAGCGGACATTGCAACAGAATGTTCTGTGGGAAGTCTTGGCGTTCCATAGTACTCACTTGCATTTGCACAATGCGTATTTTTTGTTCATTTCCCGGTACGGTCTGTCGTCTGGCTTACCACTATTTGTAGTCTGCTATCCCGGCATGTGCACGCGGTTATCGCTAATACTCTCTTCTCTCTCTCTCTCCTCGCTCTCTCTCTCTATATTAATATATATTTATATTTATATAATATATTATATTAGAGCATACATACACACACATCATCCCTTCTCTCTATAGTGTTACGAATTGGGAATTCGATTGCACACAAATCGTCCTTTTTCAAGTTATGTCGATAAGTTGCTTGTTTCACCGTAGATAGTTCAGCCGTCCATGTTATGTGGCAGAAATTCGTGAAGTGCGCTGCTGTATTCAATTTCAATTATGTTATGGAGCGATCATAAACAGGCAATGCCCCCTCCCCCTCTTCTGCTGAAGAGGAAGAAGAGCCCTCCTGTCCCGTGATCATGATCGTCACAACGCCTCCACCCTGTGATGGCGGGGGATGGATCACGAGGGCAGAGTCACGCCAGAGCGGCGCAGGATAGGAATAAAAAGGATACTCTGCTTTGTTCGGGCTGGCCTTTAGTTATGAGCTGCGGCTTTCTGCTGGCTTGGCTTGGTAGGGAGGAGGCTTTTTGAAGAGCTTTCTGCTTCTGTCCTTTGGCTGTTAGAATAAGCTTTCTGCTTTGGAGCTTTTTGGCAGCAGCTTTTTGCTTCGGCCTGGCTTTTCAGCAGGACCTCCGCGTTTCTGCTTAGGGTCGCGTTCATCAATGAGAGTTCTGCTTTTGCTGTTCATTCGGAAGAGAGTTGAGCTGGTTGCTGCGGCTCGGACTTTCTTGGTTCGTGTTGAGAGAGGCTTTGATTCCATCAGCAGAGAGTATGACTTGGTTTCTCGCTCGGCATGTGGTGGGGCTTCTTGCCTCTTGTTCGTTGTTGGCAGATGCTTTGTTCATCGGAAGAGAGTCTGAGCTGTTGCTCGTGGTCACTTCTTTGGTTCTGCGAGCTCTTGTTCTCTGCTGCTTCCCGGGCCTTGGTGCGGACTCATCGGCCTCATCTTGGAGGCGTTCTTCGAGATAGCGACGCCAAATCGACGGGAAGGATCGCGCTCAATCTCACCTCAGCACGGTTCGGAAGACCGCGAGCAGGATTCGCTGGAGACTCGGGACGGATGCGGGCTCCGGCAATTGGGTCCAGCTTGCTCCTCTGCTGGCAGCCCGGGTCCGAACAACTTGAAAGACCTACACGAGGTGGAGAGGTTCGAGTAGGTCTGGGTTTCAGCTCCCTGTCCTCGAGTTGGAGCCGTTATTAAAGCCTCAGCCACCATTTCTTGGGGTTGTGTGTGTGTGCGCTACGTGTGTCCGTGGGCCCGTCTAATAAGTAGGATAATTGTTAAGTGCTTTGTGTGCTGTAAATTGTTTGCATTGCATTTCGTATAGCGGTACAGTTATTTTCTTACGTGCTTCCTGTTCCCATTATTGTTTAATAAATACCAATTGTTTAGAATGTTTTCAGCTCGCACATCGATTCTTTCATTAGAAGCATTCATTGTTGTAGTTTAGAAAGCCGTTGGTGTAGCTGCTAAAAGGTTGACATTTGGACGACGGTTCTCGGCGATTAAGCGCTCGGAATCGCGCACGGAGCACAGGCTGCCTCAGCGCTTGTTCCGTTACGAGTCGTCGAGGTGAATACCCGGTAGTTGGATCACTGGGTATTTAGAAATTAAGTTGGCAATCAGACCTACCACACGTGGTCTGCCATTGGCGGTATTTCGGTTCTTGGTACAAGGACCCTGACTCAGAACTTATCGGGCGGATCTATATTCCGACTGATGTCGGCTGCCGACTTGCGGCTCGTCAAGGTAGTCCGGGCGACCCCCGCCCGTAACGATAAATATTATAGTATATATAATATAAAAATAAATAATATATATTATATATTGTTGTAGGATTTCGCGGGTGCGAAGATCCGCGTCTAACCCAATAGCGGTCGCTTCGGCCAACGACGACAATCCAGTCGGACTTCCGGATCAACGCGAAACCAGCGCACAGGTGTGTTTTCTAAGCAGCACCACAACTGTCCGGCACTCGACCGCAAACGGCTAAGGGTCATCGCCGGAATTGTCGATATACCAATTAATGCGCGAGGTAGAGCTACGAGAGATTGAACCGTCAGCGGGACCCGCTTGGAATCGAGCCGCTTAAGCAGCTGTTTCCTTTTGGATAACCGAGCGCTGTAAATATCTGCGCATGCGTTTGGATACCCGATCATTACTCGGCTATTAAAACAACTATATTCCGAGAAGCAAGATGGCAGCTCAATTAAGGGAAGAGAGCACGAACAGGTTTGCATTCACACAAGGACATTTATTGTAATAAGTACGTAAGCAGGCAAATGCACGTATGCAATTAAACAAGGCAAAAACGTATCAATATACAAGGCCAACATGCATAAGGAGAACTACAACGTCTAATACAAGCACTTAAATTTTTTACTACTTATATAGACACGGGCCACGGACACAACGTACACACACACCACAACAAGCACACACACACACACACACACACCCAAGAAATGTGGCGAGGCTTTATAACGAGCTCCGCCGGAGGACAGGTAGCTGAAACCGAGCGCTATTCGAACCTCTACCTCGTGGTCTCAAGTTTCGGGAACCGGGCTCAGCGAGAGCGAGCTGGATCCAATCGCCGTGGCCGCGATCCTTCCCCGAGCTCCACGATCCCCTTATTCAACACGTGCTGGTGAGACGAGGCTCCGATTCCTTCGTCGATGCTTGCTTCCCGAGGAACCACCTCAAAGTAGGTGCGATGAGTCGCACAAGCAGGGAACAAACAGAGAACGAAAGAGCTCACGACAAGAGAGAAGAAGAAGCCCTATTTGCAGTTCGAGCCGAGCGACTGCTTCAACTTCCTTCCAAGGACAAGCAGCTCTCAAAAAGCTACGCGCCAAGCAGGACCGCGAAGCTCTTGCTGAAAAACCCAACCTGAAAGAAACGAAGCTCTGACTGAACAACCAGCAAGCAGACAAACGAAGCTCTACTGAACAACCCGAAACGAACCATAGAGGATCTCTTCCTTATCCCTAGCATCGAGCCGAAGCTTACGAAGCCCGACGAACACCGACGAAGAAGATTCCTGTTATCCTTCTCCCCCTCCCCGCGCGCGTGACTCATGCCCGTGATCATCTCGTCAACGACGTGGGGTGAGTTGTTGACATCATAATCAGGGACGCAGGGTTCGTTCTTCCTCTTCGCAAAGAGGGGAGGAATGTCCCATTGTTTCGTCTAATATAATCGATCGGCACGCATCTGAATCGATTTCTAAAATTTAAACAATGAAGTGAGCTATCTAGGAAGAAGGCACTTATCGACATAGCTGACTAAACAGGAACTGTAGTGCGTGCAATAGAATTGCCAATATCAACTATATATTATATGTATAATAATTATATATATATATATAATTTTAATAAGACAGCAATCTTTAAATCCGCCCCTATCCCTTACATCTGCTCTCTCTCTAATAATATATATATGTATTACACCTCTCTCTCTCTCTATATATATATTATGTATATCTACCTCTCTTTCTCTCTATAGAATAATAATATATATTACATGTACGGAATTCGAGCCCAACCGGCGGCGAACGACGCTTTTCACATAGTAGCCGCTGCGCCACGGACGGACAGTCAGTCGGACTTCGGAACAACGCCGAATCCTGTCAGGTGGTCTTCAACCCACCACCACGGCCTTACCAATTTTCTAACCCCTCAAAATATGGTCTATCGCCGATATCGATATGCTAAGTCACGGCCGCGGGTAAGCCAATGGGAATCGTACCTCGGCGAGGTCGGGTTGGACAGCGAACCGGCTCAAGGCCCGTTATGCAGTGATAACGAGCGGGTATTATCGCCCGACCCTCGCTCAGAATCCGATTCTATTAACTGGGTAGTAAACTCCAACTAATTGCCAGAATGCAATAGGGCGTCCAAGGGGAAAGAAACACGACGATGGTACATAACAGCACATTTTTTACAAGCACACAATAATACAACCAACATGTCAATCACAATGCAGTATTCAAAAACACGTAACAGGCAACAATCATGGCACGGGACGGGGGCAAAGACACGGCAAAGGTGAAAGCATTAGCGATCGTCTATACATCTTAGTCACTTATACAGTTTTACTTACAGAGACGGCATAGCCGACCAACATTCATTCAAAAGGAAAGAAAAAGGCCACCCCAAAGACGAGGGCGCCAGCAGGGTCGTCAGACATGGAGTGACAAGACGGACCCACGAGACGTTGCATGGTTAACCTGCACCCTCGTGTGCGATGGGTGGGCGAGATCTCTCCAGCGCTCTCTCCGGCCGCGAGCTGCGTGGCAGAGCTGCAAAGCGGCGCTCCCGTCCACGTCCTCGCGGCCTGCCGGGAGGGCCCCCGGACCACACGACACAACCCACACGATTTGGCGCGCCCAAAAGAGAAGGCACCCTCGACGCGACAAAAAGCCCAACAACAACTCTCCTCTACTTGCGCGTGCTGTTAGCGCCCTTAAATATCCCGAGTATCCAACGCTCGATCCTCCCGTTTATCGCCCCCCCCCCCTTTCAAGCTCTGCGGGAAGCTTCGCAGAATCAAGGGGCGTGCCTCTCGCCCACTCCCCGCCGACCTCGCGCGGCGCCAAGAGATCATTCCTCTGCAGCAAGCGGTCCAGGAGATTCCATTTCCCCAAAACCGCCCATCCGTTACATGACTATGACCCGCATCGCACTCTCCACACACAAAGCGCGGATAAAGTAGCAAATCCCGGCGCGCCAACTGATACGAGTTAAGTGTTGGGGCGATCGTAGGTTGTTGTGGTTTGAGGGCGATCATCCGGCTTAGTTGTAATGGTGGTGAGATGTGGTGCTCAATAAATAAGTAGAAAGAAACAACAGCTAACTTCAAAGGATCACGCCTGTGGACAACGCGAACATATTCCCATTTAAACAACGGTCGGGGAATCCTACTGATAACCGGACTTAATCGGCATAACTAACCGCACGGACTATATGGTGTTCTGCGAATTTCACAGCAGAACATAGATATAAATAGTATATATATATTATATCTACCTCTCTTCTTCTCTCTGAAACATATATATATATACATATATATCTATATGTAGGCACGAGGAGGAGTGATGACGGGACACATAGCCAGTTGGGTTAATGAAGATAGCATAATTTTTACCATACCTATCATCCGAGCATCATCATCATACATTAAAAAAATGTGTACTTACTCCTCTCGGGCCTCATATATCTCTTCTCTCTCTTCTCTCTCTCTCTCTTCTTCTCTCGTCTCCTCTCTTCTCGCTCTCTCGCTCTCTCTCTCTCTCTTCTCTTCCTCTCTCGATCTTCTCCTCTCTATATTATATATATATATAGATAAATAACCACATCTCCTCTCTCTAAATACACGTCTTCATAATATTTATATATTATATAATAGACATATCATAAACGTCTGGTTACTGGTGTGGCCAGATGGTTTAGGCAGGCGCTTGGACCGAAAAAGTCTGAGTTCAGCCCCGTGGGCCACTTGAATAATAGTACACCAGGGGTTTATCCAGCCTGTATCCTTCGGGTGGCGAAATTGAGTACCTGTATGGCCCGTGGGTATCCAGTTAAGAAATGTACCATATCCGCTGTGTTCGTATGAGAGGGAAGGGGTTGCGTGCAGGCAAGGGCAATCCGGCGTAAAAACCATGATGGATATCAAAGATAATGCGGAAATAAAAACGCGATTCAATTACCGGATTCGTCGATAGGCTCGGGTTAACAACGACCGCACCAGCCCTGGTCAGAGACTCGTGATATTGTGCTACTGTGGGCAAAGATAGAACGGAGAGGAAGGCTCAGAGCAGTGGGAGAGGGAGAAGGGTAGAAGTGTGGAGGTGAGAGTTGAAACCGAATTTTGGGATGATGACTGGCAAAGTGGAGAAGTGTGGCTGAATATTATGAATGGAGAGAAGAAAGGTGGAACTCCATACTGTGTGGCAAGAGACAGTGGATGGGGTAAACCTAGGGCATGGAGGTGGTTTTAAACTGTTCAAACCAGGTTGGATTGGAGGTAGAAATGTTGTGGGTATATTGAAGGTGCTGGAGGGTGGTTGGGGGTTCAG
>CM068967.1:31182875-31195279 GCA_035128595.1 Eptatretus atami
GGGGGGGGGTGAGGAGGTTAAGTGAAGTAACAAAATTCAACGTTTCACCTTTTCTACCTTTATTTTATTCTGGAAGAAATAGTGCTTGGATTTCAAGCATCATCTCACTTTTCAGGATATCAGTGAGGTTTGGTGAAAGACAAATAAAATAATCTGCAAATGAGTAATAAAAATCCAATCCCATATGGGTATACTGTACTCAGGTGGATTGTGTACAGTATTCCTGTCCCCACGTTTTCCTGCACAGTGAAGTGTTTTGAATTATAAGCAGTAGGTATGTTTTTGCTTCATGCACGAACCAGGGTTTTTTTTTTTCCGGGAGCGATTGAGACAGCTGATGGATGCCTATACACCGTCCAAATAAAGGTTCGTGTCAAAAGAACGTGTTGCATGCTTGGAACAAGATCGCCCGTTGGGTGGTACTCTGCTAGTAAATACAGTATGACATAAAGATTTGTGGTTTTAGGAAAAAAAAAAAAGGGGGGGAGGGGAAGGGACTAAATGTTGGTGAAGCCATGTGTTGACTTAAGATGTTAGGGTCTTGAGTTTCAGCCCATCATCCGTTAAAATAACACCAGGTGGGTTGACTCAGGCTGTCATCCTTCTGACGTCAGGAAAATGAGTACCAGCTAACTGGGCATATAATAGGCGATTTGGGTATCTTGCATCAGTGTGGTGACCCATGTAGGATTGTGCCCCCGAGCCACAGAAACCTGCCTCTGCTACCACCTGCGTCTGAAGACGCGAAAGGAGTGGTTCTTCTTCTTCGAAAGGTTGGTGACATGGTGATTTTAAATACCTTCATTGATAAAACCCCCAAAGATAACCACGTGGGGAAGGAGGAAAGAAAACTTGACTGTTTTCAGTGCTTGATCTATCTGTGAAATGTAACTATTAACACTAGTGTGAACACAATTAAAACACCTGCAAAACATGACACAAACTACACTTATCTCCCACATGAATAAACAAACAACAGCGATGGGAATCCCATTCATGACAGTGGGTAACAAACTCAACCTCCTTATTTGGCATAAACGCAAAATGGTAAAAATTTACGAGGAATGACATTTTCAAAAAAAGTGAATTTCCGCATGTGCGAAGACATCCGATGCTCCCACACTTTAATGGAACAAGTACTAGTGCAAGGTAAAAGTTTTCACACGTGCAAAGTAAATGCTGTGACTGTCAAAAATTTCTGACTCCTGCCTGCTAAGTGCCAGAGGTGAAAAGCAGATGAAAAATATAAAGCAACATGCCTTACCTTCCTCAGTCAGTGTCTGAAGCTCAGCTTGGTGGTCCAAGCCTCCCTCACTCTCCTCCATCACTTCCTCCTCCTCGATCGTACCCTCATCATCTTCATCTCGGTCAGCTACCATGAAGCAAAATATTTACTTCAAATTGTTTCTCTCAAAAAGTGAAAATAGCAAACGCCATTCGGTACTTTATGCAAGCACACGTACCGCTGCACTCACGGCCCCTAGAAGTCATCTCTCGCATCGACCTGTTGATCCAAGAAGTGGAGTTTACCATCACTGCGTGCTTCCGACACTCATCTTGCTGCCACTGCTGCTTGACTTGCGCCACCTGGGTTGGGGCAAGATGTTACCACTTTTGCACAGGTCGAGAGATTTGATTCTTCCAATTCGTACATGCAAGAGCAAACACAATCCAAGTTGACAATCACATGGTCTTAAATCGATTGTTCATCCTTTTAACCCAGGTTCTACCATGTTCACCTTCTGCATCGTTTTCCAAAAACTCATCACATCGGCTGCAATTCTAGCTGCCGTGCGACGCATCCTGGATTGATGCTCCTGTTCCAGTCGCTCAGCTGCTCCACGTTGCTTCTCGTATGCTCGATGGCATGCACGAGACATCTTGAAGATCAAACGAAAAGTTTTAAATCCAAAAGGGAATTACAATGTCCCGACCAAATATGTTCTCCCTGTCCAAACTTCCCCTGTTGTCCCTCAGGTCACATACCGCCTTTGCAGCTGCGATCTTCCACTGGCGCTCCTGTGCGAAGTCAGTCGCCATCCATCGCATCTCCTCCAGCAGACAATCCCAGTGGCACCGTGCCCGGGGAGGTTCCTGTAAGCGCGGCAGTCTCCGTGCCCACCACAGGCCCTCCTTTCGCAGCTCGGACACACGCTGCAGGACCACAGATTCCTGTAACACAACAAAACCACAACAATTAGCATGTAAATTATCACTTTCATATCAACATCTGCCATCCATGAGTCCCGTAGAACTTCAACACAAATATAGCTCAAAGTACATTTTTCATGGTATAATGTGAACTCAGAATGGATGAATAAAGTTATCAAATGTCAGATTGCTGATATTTATAGTAAGTACTTCATTTTTATTCTCATAATATGGTCGATACAAATACCTGTGTAAGGAACACCCGTTATAATGAATTTTGTTCAAACGAACGGACCTTTTCGTGGTCAATCCCTCTTTTATAAATTTAATCTTACCTGAAAGATTAAAATACAAGGAACCAATGCAGAGAAATGAAGTAAAACTCTGCATTATGGCCAGATGGGCACTGCAGGTCAAACTGGACAAGGTGAAATACAGAATATTTAATTTATCATTTATTATATGAACAGAGGTGTGAACGAAATGCATGAGAAGAGTGAGGTGGATGTGTAATGTGACACTGAAGGAAACCAAATGTGGAATTAAGAGAGAGAGGTTTGGTAGAGAAAACATTAGTGAGGTTATGCGTAGAGGTAGGTCGAGATGGTTCGGACATGTGGAAAGGATGTGGGCGGGTAGTTGTGTGAAGAGGCTAATAAATATGAATGTGAATGGAAGTAAAGTTCGAGGCCATCTGAGGAAAACATGGGATGCGTTGCTGAGAGACGATCTTAGAGTTAAAGGCCTAACAAGGGATCGTGCAGCCTGGAAAGCAGGACGACGACGACGACGACGATGATGTAATAGAGTGGAGGAAGGGTGGGTGTCACATTGCTACAGAATAAATCAACATTTTCTGCATTCAGGCTTTGCATTCAAGGGGAAAAGAATATCGGTGCATTCTTGGTGGAGGTAAAACTAAAAGGGCAAAACTAGAAGGGCACTCGGTGGTGTGCATACCTACGCCACATAATGCCTGATCCACGAGAACATTTCGGGCCCAATACATTTTTCAAATATTCTGCTATATATCATTTTTGGCCCGATCTCTCAATGGTGAAGAATCACTTGAAAAATTAAATAATTCTCGTATCTAGATCCGGATTCGGATCTTCACCAAAATTGAATCAATTCGTCCTTGTGACACACCCAACCTGTCCACCAAGTTTCATCCGAATCCGTCGACAACTTTTTGAGATATCATGCTATATATCGGTTTCGCCATATCTCTCAATGGTGAAGAATCACTTTAAAAAATTATCAGAACCGGATCCGGATCCAGATCTTCACCAAAATTGAATCAATTCTTCCCTGAGACACACCTAACCTGTCCACAAGCAGTGTGACCACATCCTCATTTCATAAATGCCAAGGTGAGGCAATGAAAAAAGCCAAGAATTCACAAGGTTTCGGAAAAGCGATGATAATCGAAACCTATCGAAAACCAAGAAGCCAAGGTGAAACACGAATAGCCAAGATCTTGTGAAAAAATTACCCCCGTGTGGGGGTGATGGTCATCTCTATAATGTTTTTTTACTATCATAATCGATTAACCGTTGCCAGATATCTCCTAAAATGACAGACGAGATAGGTTTTGAAAATGGCGACTTTCACAACTTTTGTGAACTCGTGACCTTGACCCTGACCTCGAATCCGGGAAAAAAATATGTCGTTGGTATCACTCATCGACCTCTACCCACATACCAAATTTCATCAGATCGGAAGTAAAAGTTTTCTTTGTACCGGGAGTGTTTTTGACCATCTTCCAGTTTACGTGGCGGCCAAACGGGACGGAAATTCAAAAATCTGTCCGGTTAGATACAAGATATTTTTTTACTATCATAATCAATAAACAGTTGCCGAATATCTTGTAAAATGGCAGACTAGATAGGTTTTGAAAATGGCGATTTTTATAACTTACGTGACCTCGTGATCTTGACCCTGACCTTGACCCGGACAAAAGTTATATCGTTGTGCAACACTCATCGACCTCTACCACATACTAAGTTTCATCAAGATCGGAAAGAAAAATTGTTGACGGACGTACGGACGACGGACGGACGGACATTTGGTCCGGCTTTATTAGGTCATCTCGGTAGAGATGACCTAAAAAGCCAAGGAGTGGTCACACTGCCACCAAGTTTCATCCAAATCCGTCCACAACTTTTTGAGATATGGTGCTATATATTGTTTTGGACCCATTTCTCTCAGGTTAAGAATCACTTAAAAAATTATAGTAGTCGGATCCGGATCCGAATATTCACCAAAATCTAATCAGTTCGTCCCTGTCACACACCCAAGCTGTCCACAAAATTTCATCCAGATCTGTCCACAACTTGAGATATCCTGCAAACAAACAGACAGGGGTGAAAACATAACCTCCTTCACCTTCGGTGGTGGAGGTAATGAAGGACACTACACAGGAAAACAAAACAGTAACAACACAGCCTCAGTGATTGCAAAGAAAAAAAAATGGGAAATTACAAAAATAAATATCAGCAGATATACTCTGACAAATGGGAGAATGACAAAAGGGCAGAAAGATTTTTTTTTTAAGAGTTCGACAGCAAAGGATTGACAAGGAAGGCTCTTTGGAATGCCTAAGATGAGTCAATTAGTTGGGATGGAGAACGAGTCATCATAAATGCTCAAGACAAAGGACACGACACTAATGCCTTTAAGAAAATCGTGGGATTGAGCCAATCGGACAAATGCAGGTTTTGTGGGGTCGAAACAAAGTACCAGCCACCTCCTTTCAGAATGTAAAAAAACTAATGTCGGAAACAGCTGTACACAGAGACATGACAGTGTCTGCAGAGTAATCCACTGACACAACTGTTACATTTTAACATCCCAGTTCCAGAACAATCACAGAAACACAACCAAATCTGATCCTTGAAAATGAAACATGGTGCTCACGTCTGACAAGATAATCCATCAAGTGTGGACATTGCAAACAAAGCATTGTGTCCAGACATGTTCTCAAACACAAAAATTACTCCGTGTGGGGGTGACGGTCATTCTATAAAATACCACAAGTTCTCAATGTTCAGTTCAGGTAACCGCGAACAGTCCAAACTAACCGTTTAGATTGAAATAGTTCACAGAGATACACTAGGATAATACTACTAATGACATAATAATAAATATGTATTGTTCATTTAGTACCCGGGTTAACACATCAGAATCACCAGTAAGTGCAATACGTGTTTTCCGGTCCGTCCACTCTCTGGGGACATTTCACTTCCGGTTGTAGAAAAAAACGAAAAAATAAGCTTAGCTCTCGGAGATTATGATATCCTGTAGATTATTCTTCACTGATTATAATGCAACTTTCAGAATGAAAATTGGTCAAGTATTTATAGAGATATTGAGGTTTGAAAATCGTTAGAGCTAGCAAATTCATTAATTATTAATTCCACAGAAGTTTCGTGACACTGCACAAAGTAACCTGTCAGGTATGAAACAACATTTTGTCTGCCAGATTCATTAATTATTAATTCATTAATTATGGAATGTACTCATTGATATATTAATCAGAAAGCCCGAAGCATGTAGCATAATTTATCACTTATCCCTCATCCGGGATCCGTGGCCTCACCCCACAGCCTGCAGCCCTTTGTCCGCCGGTGATTATGTTAGATATCGGCACGATCGAGAGGAGCCTGCGAATCATCCCTGCTGATGCACTGAATTGATGCAATCGTTCGGCCAGAATATTCGTTGTCAAGATGTTGCGTGATTAAATCACAATCAGTCACTCGAATTTATACCGCCGACATACTTCTTAACAATCACCTTCGCCCCAGAAACCACAGTCAATCTGAACCACACTGGCCACTGCTCAGACGCCATGACCGGACTACTGCGCAGTTCTACTACGCAGTTTGGTTAAAGATTACTCGGCATTTTGGCGCGCGCGGCACGAAATTATATTTTTGAAAATAAATGCCGACGTTTACATTTCGGGTTTTGAAACTTTTGCACTTCGGCGGAAATGTATAAATATAAAAGGCTAAAAATGTGTTTTATATTTATATTTCATTTCTCCTTCCTTCCTTCTTGTCGAATCGCATCGGCGTTTTTGGCAATCTTCCAGATCACGTGACGATCAAACGGGAAGGAAATTCAAAATATGTCCAGTTGATACAAGAGAAATTTTTTACTATCATAATCAATAAACAGTTGCTGAATATCTTGTAGAATGGCAGACTAGATAGGTTTTGAAAATGGCGATTTTTATAACTTACGTGACCTCGTGACCTCGTCCCTGACCTTGAACCGGACAAAAGTTATATCGTTGTGCAACACTCATCGACCTCTACCCACATACTAAGTTCATCAAGATCGGAAATAAAAATTGTTGACGGACGTACGGACGGACATACGTACGGACATTTGTCCGGCTTTATTAGGTCATCTCTACGAGATGACCTAAAAAGGAAAAATCGGCACTTTTGATGGAGGTTTCAGTTCCAAATTACTTTGGACTAAATGCCAAATAATGACCAAATACCAGTATCTAAAAAATGAGGTCGAAGAAAGAGGACTTGGAAATTGGAGAAAGCAGAAATTGTAACAGTGATAGTCGGAGCGACAGAAATGTTAAAGAAAACCCTTACTGAGTACTTAAAAATAATTCCGGGGAATATCACTACAAACCAGCTACAAGTGGAGGTTGTTGGAGGTTCAGTGAAGATTTTGTAAAGAGACCTTGGAACGAGACTATGAGAACAAAGTTTCACAGTTTGGTTCATGAATCATGATCTTTTACCAAAAAGGAGGTGGAGGTTTTGAGTTCTGGGAGAACTTCTTCCCACAAATGGAGCTAACCAATGGGTGAAAACAAAACCTCCGTCCACCTTAGGTGGCAGAGGTAATAATAAACATCCCTTCACTTTGCTGCAGTTTGACCCTGCCTGCCAGAGTGGGTACACATGACAATAGCATGGCACACCATTGTCACGTGACCCCTTATCTGCTCGCATAAATGTGTCGAAAGTCATTGCCCGAGATTCATTTTGCACGTGTTTCTTTCCCTTTCTGTGACTAATTCTTAATCCAACTCCCTCCCCAAGATGGGTATCTTATACAAGTTTACATCATTATTTTTCAAGCGTTAAATCAGCTTGTGTCTCACTCGAGCATCATGAAAGCTTGGGAACGTCCTTTTCATTCTGGAGGGGGAGAGGTAGGGAACTGAGATTCCTAGTTTAATAAGCTTTTCATGCAACTATCAGTCCACAAAATGGATCTGTATGTTATAACAACACCGGACTACATGTGATTCAATTAGTGACCTGACTCAGTGTTGAAAGGGTTAGAGCATCTACTCTGAGTCTGGGTGGTCAGCGATTCGAACCCTGGTCGAGTCGTACGACAAAGATTGTAAAAATGGTACGAGTTACTTCCTTGCTTGATGTTCAACTTTTAAATTAAAAAGGATAAAACATGGGCGAACAACAACCACAGGTTCTCAACGTAGTCGAAGCTTGACGGGCCCAATAGACTTCTGCATTGAAGTTATTTGTAGGGGAACTCATTAACTGTAGGGTTTAAGCAATCATTAGCCAATACTAATAAAATTTTATCAAGTCCTTAAAAGGTTGATTGTCTGCGAGTAGCACAGTATCATTTTTATTAATCTCTCTAATCAGTTCAAAGCTCAGTCATTCCAACTCCAGAGTCTCACAAGCCACGATCTTTCTTGGGCAAACAAAATTTCAAAGTTGGTCTCCAAAGCCAGCCGCCGACTGGCATATTCCATTGTTCAAAATCCTGAAGTAGTGCTCTCCCTTCTGGGCTGGCTCCCCTGCTTAGCTTGACGCCATGGAGACCAAGGCCTTCAAGATCATTGGAATCTCCCACGATGAAGCAGAGTCCATGGGCATTTCATTACGCTATCAAAGATAGGTCGGTGGTGTCTCTGTCTTCTACCACCTCCTTTCTGGTCTTACACCCTTCTGCTCTTTCCGTGCTTTATCCCCTCCCCCCAAGTTTAAGGGTCCACAGCCCCTTCTGGTGAAACTAAATCATTTGTTCCTCTTCTACCCACCTGTTGAATCAACTTCCACATCCTCTTCAATCTAATTCTTCCCTCTAAGTCTTAAAGACTGCTGTCCACCACCATCTCAAATTGTTCCAATCCAAAACCAAAACCATGATCATGACATCGGTCACTGGTCTGGCACCATTTTGGATCAAAGGAAAAAAAAAAAAACAGAAGAGTTGGCTTGCAACAAATCCTTCTCAAGACTGCGCAGGGTAAGTATTCTATGAATACCATCTAGTTTTAGCAAGAAATATGTTATAAAATTACAAATCCAGTTCAATACTGTGGAGCACCGAAGAATATGGCCTTACTCGATTTGCCTTTTCTGAAAGGTCCTCCTGCAATGACACTTGGGCAGACCCTCCATTCTGGGTTGCCTGCAGAGCCCAATCAGGAGCCAAGGATGATGTGGGACGAGGGGACGATGATGTGGGACGAGGAGACGACGGATGAGGCATTGCTGAAGGACTCCCATTTTCCTTCACTGGCTCCTAAGAGGAGGAGGAGGAAAGGTTGAGAGGGGGATGATCGACACCTCTATTACATCATGGCACAAGGTTATCAGAGATATTGACATGATTACTACCATTTCTTTAATGACCACTATTATCCCACCTTTCTTGTGGGGTCGGCCAGGGGAAACTCCAGTCAGCCCTTAGATATTGAAATGACTACAATGCCACCAAATAGGAAAAAGGGCATGGCATTGGAAAGAGCAAAATGTAATAACCTTCTCTTCATTTCCACTGTGAACATCTTAAAATTTGTGCTGCCCCAAATGTCTGAAAATCAAGTGTGACAAAATTTGTGCTTCACGAGTGGTGTTGTGACGTCAATCCCAAATAGTCATTGTATTTAAGTTTCTTACATCATTACACCCTTGTAAGATTTTTCATGACCATTATGGAGTAATTTGTGGAAAGCCACAAATAGCAGATGTTGCTTCAACAGCTACAAAAAAAAAAGAAAAAAAAAAGCACCACACTCCTCTTTAAGCAATGACGGTTAAGAAAGCATCAAGTGTGATCTGTGTCCAAGAAATGATTAATGTACTCATCAGATGGCCAAGCAATGTAGAGGTCTTAAGGTGAGTGTCGAGGCATTGACTAAGTGTGGAATCTGACAATATCAAAAGAGGATTGTTTTGGTAAAATAAAATAAAATAAATAAAAGTTGCAGAAACTTTGCAATTCTTTCGATTTACAAAATAGGGCTCGTCAATGAGGCTACATAAAATTTTTTTTAAACTATGTCAAATAAAATAGTAAGCCACAATTGCAACACCGTGTGGTATAGAGGTCCAGTACCACCATTGAGGAATTCTCAGAAGTTGCAAATGAATATAATGTTTAACTAGAAGAGCACTCGGTGGAGCGCATACCTCCACCACATAATGCCTGATCCATGAGAACGTATCGGGCCCAATCAATACATTTTTCAAATATCAGGCTATGTATCGTTTTTGGCCCCATCTCTCAATGGTGAAGAATCACTTAAAAAAAAATAAAAAATTCTCACATCCAGATCCAGATTCGGATCTTCACCAAAATCTAATCAATTCGTCATTGCCAAACAGCCAACCTGTCCACAACTTTTTTAGATATCGTGCATATATAGTTTTTGGCCCTATCAATGGTGAAGAATCGCTGATAATTTTCTAGTCGTCGGATCCGGATCTTCACCAAAATCTAATCAGTTCGTCCTTGTCACCCAAACCTGTCCACAAAATTTCATCGAGATCTGTCAACAACTTTTTGAGATGTCCTGCACACAGAAAGGGGTGAAAACATAACCTCCTTCACCTTCAGTGATGGAGGTAAAAATAAAAAGTAACAGTAATAAATAAATAAATAGAATGATTTTTTTAAATAAATAAATAAATAAATAAAAGGACAAAAACAAAGACCAAGACAAACCACACAGGGGACAATAAAAGGCACAATGACATATGAGGAGGATAGAAACAAAAAGGATTGATTTATTAGTAATCTAGATTCTTACATGCACTCCTAGTTGATGCAGTTATTTCCACCACCGCATCTCGGAGGGGTAGTGGGGTATGTGCTGCGCCGCGACGGTGAGAACGGAAGGGGAGTCTTCCATTGTAAGGCGATGGGTATGAACTGGCCCCGAGCGATAATCGTGATTGGACAATAATTGTGCTTTCCAGTTGCTATCATGATGCCGATAATGGAAATTATTTATCACGATAATTGCTGCACATGTGCAGGAGGTAAATCGCACCTTGAACCCGTATATTGGCTGCGTTTAGTATGTTTAGTTTATATCGAAAGATATACCCGTATTGAATGCAGTGCTACAAGATAAAGCAGGTGATACAATATGTAATGCATATTCTCCAAGATGTAATTTAAACGCTGCATCATCTATATATTAATACTGAAGGACCAATTTTGTGCTCCTCCTAGCGGTCACGTCACGTTTTTCTCGGTACTGTGACCTGGACTGAAAGAAACTGTGTACCTGCAAGAGTGCATCGCACATAGTATCAATAGTCAACTTTTAACTCTGAAGCAGAATAAACACTTTTCGTCTTACATTAGTTTACATGGCGACGTGTGACGTCACTGCTGAGAGGCGTCAGGACGTCATGACATCATCGGTCATTCGGCTGACGTCATTACGTCTGTCGTTGACAGACCGTTACCGCTGAGAGGTGTAATTCCACTCCTCGAAAATAGCGTCTGCAATGTAAACCCTCTTCTGCACTTGCTGACTACCTCAGAATGTGAATTTGACACAAAAAATGTAACAAGAAACATTGTATCTATATATTAATACTGAAGGACCAATTTTGTGCTCCTCCTAGCCGTCGCGTCACGTTTTTTGCGGGTACTGTGACCTGGACTGAAAGAATCGTACCTGTAAGAGTGCATCGCACATAGTGGCAATAGTTAATCTTCAACTCTGAAGAGCAGAATAAACACTTTCGTTGAGACGGGCGAGGAGTGAAAAGGGGGGCGGGGGATGAAGAGAGGGGCGAGGAGTGAAGGCGGGGGCGGGGGAGATGAAGAGACGTGGCGCAGGAGTGAAGAGGCGGGGGGGGGGCAGACTGAGAGGCGGGGGCGGGATGAAGAGGGGGCGGGGGCGAAGGGGGCGGGGAGAGTGAAGAGGCGGGGATGAGAGACGGGGGCGAGGTGAAGAGACGGGGGCGAGAGTGAAGAGGCGGGGGGCGGGAGTGAAAGAGCGGGGCGGGAGTGAAAGGCGGGGGATGAAGAGGTGTGGGGGAAAGGTAAGCAAATTGAAAGCGGGAGACGGGGGAAATGGGGCGGTTGAGTGGCGGGCTGGGGTGAATTAGGCGGGTTGAGTGTGAGGGGGTGGACAGGGGGGCGAGGGGTGGACAGGGGGGCGAGGGGTGGCAGGGCGAGGTGGAAGGGGCGAGGGGTGGACAAGGGGGGCGAGGGGTGGACAGGGGGCGGGGGCAATTGGGCGGGGAATCAAGAGATGGGGGGCGGGGAATCAAGAGACGGGGGCGGGGAGTGACGAGGCGGGGGGGGGCGGGTAATTAAATTTTTGGCAGGGGTAAGCAAATTGAAGGCGGAGGTGGGAGGGAATTGGGCAGGGGCGGGGGATGAATAGGGCGGGGCAAGCATGCCCTGTCCAGTCCTGTCCCTCGAAGTGTGGGTGAGCTGGTGAGGGTGGTTGAATGAACGGAATCCGTCTGTGACGGGGTTTCAGCTAGTTGAGCAATAAATGTCAAAACAAGCAACCAACTGCTCAAGGTGCCAAAGCTGCTTTCGGTGTCGAATTTGGCAATCGGTTTGGCTGCGCTTTGTCTGCAAACAAAGTGCGAAGTTAAGCACTTGAGGCCACATCAAGTCAAAGATCGAGAAGATGAGCGTCCTCGGTGTGCGGAGTTTTGGCACCGAGGACAAGGACAAGCATGTCATCTCATCATTCTCTCTCACAGTTCTCGTTTGACTAGAGTGGACAAGACGGTGCGTTTCTTAATTTTTTCATGTATTTGTTCATTTATTTGTTCATTCAATTTTTGTCACAACATTTGGATGGCTTGGCATTTAATATTCACGAAGTTCCACATCAAAGGCATTATTTTAAATGTCTGCAGATAGTCATGTCTGACTTTCTTCACAAATGTCCCAATTAGACATTGGGAGACATCACAGCACAACATGGATTACAAAAATTACCCCCGTGTGGGGGTGACGGTCATCTCTAT
>CM068967.1:31215330-31254453 GCA_035128595.1 Eptatretus atami
TGCTAAGCAACGGAGGTGTGCATAGCAACCATTCATTTTTGTGTACATGCTAGCCATGTTTTGTGTACACATTTCACCCAAGTTTCATCAAAATCAGACTCTTTCTCTTAGAGATATTCGCAATTAACCGTTTCTGAAATGTTCAACATGTACTCACCCAAAACCTATCTCCTCCTACAAATATTTTTTGTTAGGGCTGCAAATTGGCATGAAGGGAGCTGGATAGATTGCACACAGAACTCTAAGCTTCGATTTTTCGATTTTTAATTTTTTTATTTTTTGACCACTTTAAAGGGCCGTTGCTATGCCGTTGCTAGGGCCCGGGGTCCCATATTCGAAAGCACACGATTCCCAGAAATATTGGTCCTACCTACCAAATTTCATTGGAATCGGTTGAGTGGTTTAGCCCCTAGGCTTGACCAAAGTTTCGCGGACAGACAGACAGATGGAAATGTCCAGAATAAGGGTGCTCTAGCGAGCAGCCAATACTCTAGCGAGCAGCCAATATACAAGATGAGAGTTTTAATAATATATAGATAGATGTGCCATGTGGCAAACTGTAGAAAAGAAGGGACATTGGCTAGCTTGTAGAAAATGCCAGACGATAGAAAATACAGCACATTCAAAAAAATGTTGTGTGCACGCTGCACTACCCTTGTGTTCTTCGGAGGAACCAAGTAATGCTCCCGAAAAAGTTCATGTAAAAGGGTGCCCTACCCTTCTATAGGTAAAAGGGTACCAATAGAAAGTCTACACCCCCTTTCAAAATTTTCACCTTTTGTTATCTTATAGCCTGGAATTAAATTGTATTTAATCCGACTTTTTCCACCTTTATTTACACATAGTGTAACCCACAACTTACAAGTGAAAAAGGAATTTTACAAATTTCAGAAAATTAATTAAAAATACAAACCTAGAATATCTTGGTTGGACGTATGATAGATAGTGCTGCCCTCTGGTGGAAACGAAGCAGAATTGCATGATGTTTCTGGCATTTGTGGATGATGCGTGGATCGTTGAATATGAGCAAAAACGAGCAAAAAAGCAAAAACTACAGCAATTCGGTGGAATTTGTTTTGAAAGCCATTAATTAGATGTATTGGCCGATGTATATTCCAAAATTCACCTCGTTTCAATGCATAGCCTTTGAAACATGAGCGCCAACACATTTCGGGAGGACGGACAGACGGACAGACGGACAGACTGACAGATCCCAACATTAATTTTGAGGGTTTTTGTTAAAAAAAAACTCAAGAATGCAGACATGGACGTTGCTGAAATTTGGAACATATTACCTCGACGTATAAAGGATTTACTTCTGAAACTTGCAGCCGATTCCGTTCAGTAGAAGCTGAGAAACGAATTTTTGGTTCTTGTGTTAAAGTTGCATACAGAGAAACCGTCCCATATAAAGGGAGGGAGAGGTGCTCAGTGCCTCCCTTGATAGAACACGAACAAACAATCATATATATGTCGGCAACCATAACCATAGCCCAATGCTGAATGGCCTCCTGCGTTGAAATTCCACTCCTCCAACACCCCCCCAAAATCCCTCACCAGTAAACCTTGCTCATGATCAGTTGCTGCCTGCTGGTTCACACACTTACCTTTCCCACTTCATCTCCCTCCCCCCCACCCGTGTACTGTATATCAGAACAAGCTAGAGCTGGATAACTTCTTCAGATCATGTAGGCATGAAAACTTTACATAGCATGACCAACAAAAGAATCATCAATCACACCAACTGTCTGCATGATAGGTAGTTGGTCAGCCAGCATTTGGTGGTGGTCTGCCTGTTTGTGTTTATTTATTTGTATGCAGCCTTGGCTGCTGGTTGCATCATTTCTGGAAGTGTGGTTATGCCGCTGATGCAGTGCCCCCTGTTTCCAGTGAGCTGGTACTCATTTTGACGACCTTGGAAGGATGACAGGCGGAGTCAATCTACCTGGTGTTATTTAACGGCACGATAAGGGCCTAACTGAAGACCCTAAGATCTTACGTCAGCCACCTTAACGGTTTAAGCCAACACCAGGTTTCTTTCCCAATGTACATAATTATTACCATGTACCATTCTCATCATTATTATATACCTTTCATTTAGGAATCCTTCCATTTCTTTCCACACAAATACACCACATAAAACAAACAAGCTCGAATGAGCTAAGATCCTCGTCCTCTAAATGATGACGTCATAAAAACGAACATGCCGTCATTGTGATGTATCAGGTTTGCGATAAATTATCTGTGCTAATGCCCGGCTTGATTCCGCAAACAAAATTCAAACAGCTTGCCTAGTTTCGGAGATAATGGTATAGGCGATTTCCACTAGCGGCGATATTATGACGACAACTTTTTTTCTCGGAAGAATTTCCAAAATGGAGATGGTTACTGCCTGCGCGTGGGCTTTCTGCAAATACTGGCAAGTTTCACGAAGATCCGATGAAACCTCTGGTTGTGAAACAAAAAATGTCAAAAAATAGGAATGACGTCATAAAAATTGATATGACGTCATAGTGATGTATCATATGTGCGGTAATTCATCTCTGCTAATGCCGTTCGATTCCACAAACACAATTCAAAAAACTTGCCTAGTTTCGGAGATAATTTTTACGCGATTTCCATTAGCGGAGATATTTTGACGCATAACTTTTTTCTGAGGAATTTTCAAAATCGGAGATGGTTACTGTCTGCGCAGTATTTACATATATATGCCAAGTTTCAGGAAGTTTCGATGAAACTGTAGCTGTGAAACAAAAAAGTCCACAAGAACAACAACGTGAGTAAGACTTAGAGATCCTCCACGAGGATCTAAAAAGAGCAATCGCAGAGCCTTGCCAGATCTTGGTTTGTGTGGTGCATTTTGTGTGTCAAATAAATGGAAGGATGTACGAAATGAAAGGTCGTTGATTGCAAATGAAAGGTCAAAATGTTCTTGTTGTAAATGTGTAAAGGTCAAAGGTCTGAAAAGTTGTAAAGGTCGAAAAGGTCTAAGTGAGTCTAAATAGTCTAAGGTGTCAAAAGTGTCTCAAAGGTCGAAGGGGTCTCAACGGTGTAATTTCAGGTCTAAAGGGTGGAATTGTCTGGGTCTTAAAACGTGAAAGTGGTCTAAAGGGTATTACAAGGTCTGAAAGGTGTGAAGGTATCAAAGGGTCTAAAGGGTAGAAAAGAGTCTAAGGGTCTTCGGGGTCTTAATGGATGTTAGGGTTATAAAGGGTCCAAAGTGTGGTTCCAAAGGGTCTTAAATGAGTTTAATTGATCTTCGGGTTTAAAGGGTCTGAGGAGTCTAAAGGTTTAACTGTCTTAGGGTGTCAAGGTATACTGTGGTGTCATGTATTTAATCTATCTATAATTCCAGCAATCGTGTGTGTGTGTGTGTGTGTGTGTGTGTGTGTGTGTGTGGTGTGTGTGTGTGTGTGTGTGTGTGTGTGTGTGTCTGTGTCTGTGACCGCTGTTTCTCGACAACCACTGGTCCGATCTAATTGAAACTTGCCAGTATATTGCTGGGACTGAGTATGTACCTTTTCAAGGTTTGATATTAATCTGACAAGTGCTTCCCAATTATGACCATTTATTTACTAACAATGACAGACACATTGCTGCATAGGCGTGGCCGATGCGCCATTTAGTTACCAATCACAGGACACGTTGCTGCGTAGGCGTGGCCGTTGGGAAGAGATCCTCAGCCGCGTCCCCATTACGGGTTACAACGTACGGACTTCCGGATAGTGATGACACTGTATTCTAATAATTTCTCAATTTCTTATACACATTTATAGATAAACACAATGCCCAATCCAGTCGTCGTTTACGAGAGCGAAGGAACGGCCTGTGTGGTGTTTGAAAAAAAATGTGGTTTTTTTTTTTTGGTTTGCACGTACGGCCACGCACGTACGGCACGCACGTACAGCCACGCAAGAGTGAAGGAACGGCATGTGTGGTTGTTTCTGGACGACGGTTCGAAAGTTTTTTTTTTTTTGCATGTACGGCCACGCACGTACGGCCACGTACTAGTGTATTTAATACACACACTCACGTTCTGTGTGGACAAACAGACAGACAAACAGACAGGCAAACAAATGGGTAACAAGTCCTGGCGAGGATCTGCAATCTCTGATTGCTCTTTCTAGTTATTATCATTTATCATTATTATCATCACGAGCAGGGGCTATCCAGCGCTGCCCGGAGAAAGGGGATGTATGCCAAGGGGGTGTGAGGGGAGGATACCCGATGCTGCTCGGCTGGGTGAGCCTTTCCCAGCGGTGATTTCGGGATGTGTTTGATATTGAAAAGCTATGGGTGTGATGTAACCAAGTTTGAATGTTAAACTATATTCATGCTCTGCCCATGTTTTACCTCATGCATATTCATGTTTCGCCTCATGCATACTGTATTTATGTTCTGCCCATGTGTTGTGTCATCTCCGCTGCAAGTGGGGAGACCAGCGTTGCCCTGTCTGGCAGGACGTGTGCATGTATTTGGAAAAGGCACGGTTTTTACCGACGCACTTGGAGTGTTTTAAATCCCCCCAAAAAAGTGATTTTAACCTCTGCAAGTGTTGGTTAAACTGCCTGGAGCATTGTTATTCAAGAATATGGACACGTAGGCCATTACAGGACAGTAAAAACCTGACCACCACTCGTCTCGCCGCCAGGAGGAAGAAGAGCCACCATGGTGAGGAGCTTGCTTCATACATGGTCTGTCGCTGGCTCCTGGGTTTTGTCCAACTCTTCCAGGTCTTCGCTCTTGTTTAAGGCCAAAGCAGAAGCAGCCGAGGCCTCTGTCAGAGCTGCCATGGGATGTAAATCGGACGAAGCTCGATTGCTACTCGAAGAGCAACAGGTGCATCTCGAACTGCAACATATGCGTCTCAAGCAGCAAGGGATGCAGCAACAGAGTGATCTTGAACAGCAACAGATGCATCTCGAGTAGCAACAGATGCAGCAACAATTGAAAGCTATAAACAAGAATTCCACGTTTAGAACTATGTGCCACTGTTCTGGCTGCCAAATTGGTCAAGGTTATCACTGATGAGCTTGACATATAACTCAACTCCGTCATTTTCGACACGGACAGTCGTGTGGTGCTCGGATATATAAACAACGAATCTCGGCAGTTCTATGTGTTTGTGGCCAACCGTGTTCAAAGGATCCATAAAAGGACATCACCTTCTCAATGGAACTACGTAGCAACCAACCTGAACCTGGCAGACCTGGCCACTCGCTCAGTAAAAGCCTATGACCTAATGGAGTCATTATACCTGTCTGGGCCAAGATTTCTCTCGGATTCCAAACTAGCCATTAAACCCACTTTGTTTGCTGTGGAGTTGGTTAACGATCCAGAGTTTCATTCCGTAGCCGTATTAGCGACCAAACATGAATGTTCATTGGGAACACAACGTTTCACATGTTTCTCAAAGTGCAAGTTCAAGACAACACCTCTTCGTGCGCCACCAGGTGATTTCAGTTGTCCTACAGATATCTTTGGCTATCAGTGGCGATGTGTACAGCATTTGGCGAATACCTTCTGGTCACAATAGCACAAATAATATATCCAGACCCCGAGGCCTCGTACGCGGTAGCAATTCAAGAAACGCAACCTTTGTGTCGGTGATATCGTTCTGCTGAAGGTGGATGCATACAGGACTGACTGGCCCTATGGACGAGTGATTGAGACATTGCCTAGCGCAGACGGTAGGGTTCGAAAAGTGCGAATCCACACTCTGAAGGACGGCAAACCCCACATCTACCTGCGACCCATAACTAAGGTCATACTGCTGATACCAGTGGGGGGGGAGAATTAATTCCTTAATTGTGTTCTATTGATTGTGAATTTCATTTTCTCATGTTATTTTCCACTCTCTCCATATCTGTTAGCCATAGTCTTGTCCATGAATTTCTTGACTGTATATGATGTACTATGTAGCCAGTTTATATCATTTTTGACAAATATTTAACATTTTTGATGATGTTCAATAACAATTTGACAATGTTTCGAGCCAAGGTGGCTACCCTGGTTCTCGTGTTCATGTAATTCTCTTTGCTCATTCAATTGCTGTAGTAGTTTATATAAAAACCAGGCAGGAAGTGTGAGGTAAACAAGTTTGAATGTAAAACTTATATTCATGCTCTGCAAATGTTTTGTCTCATGCATATTCATGTTCCACCCATGTGTCGTGTCATCTCCGCTGCAAGCAGGGAGACCGGCGTTGCCCTGTCTGGTGGGATGTGTGCATGTATCTGGAAAAAAAAACATGGTTTTTACCGACACACTTGGAGTGTTTTATATGCAGAAGAAGTGATTAAAACCTCAGCAAGTGTTGGCTAAACTCCCTGGACCATTCTTATTCAAGAATCTGGACACGTAGGCAATTCCAGGGTAATGGGGTTATTGGCCTCATGGTGGTTGTAAGATTCCTCGTCTTTCTCAATAGAAGACTCGTGGACACGTAGCTCGGTTCACATGCACGGGAGCTTAATCTTATTCCCGGTTCACACCGCTCTGCTCGATGGAGACCACACCAACCACACCGACCTCGTCTCTCGTTTCTCTTTCTCTCTCTCTCTCTCTCTCTCTCCGCTCTCCTCTCTCTCTCTCTCTCTCTCTCTCTCTCTCTCTCTCTCTCTCTCTCACCCCCTAGCGCTATCCCTCTTCCATCCCTCCTTTCATAATTCGTTCAAAATTGTTCACTGTACCAAGACCCATAAGCATTTAACAAAACCAATATTTAACAAATACTAAATTCATATTCACTACTCATGACTACACAGTATGATAACTTTACTTTCCACAATTAACGTCCACGTTTTCTTCACTCTTGCACATAATCCATGAGGTACTTGGATTGACGAACTTCTCTTCCTGATCTCGTTGTCAACAGCTGTTGTCCCTGGAGGCCCCTTGTCGATCTGCCATGTTGTCATTCTGCCGGGCCTGTGGCAAAACCTCTGATATCCCAACGCCTGCTTCAGTCTGCCAAGCCGTTTCACCCGTCTTTCTCAGATGTCTTCTGTTTCTCCTGAACCTAGCGCCCTCCTCGGTCATCACTTCATACGAACATGGTTGTGAGGCTTGCCCAGTTACTACTGCTTTCTGCCATGTCTGATATCTCTTCTATGTTGGCCTCACCCTAACCGTGTCTCCAACTCTCAGTGGTAGTAGGTCTTTGGCACCCCTGTTATAGTAGTATGCCTGCCTGCTTTTACTTGATCTGAGTCGACCTCCCACGCCTTTCTACCCCCCTTGTTTTAGGAGCTTTTCAGAAATCGGAAGTATCGTCCAAAGACTGGTTTAACCTCATGTTGTATCTCTTTCCACCCTGTCTGTATCATTAGTTTGAGTTGTTGTATGATACTATCTTGTCTGGTATCATCCTCAATTTCCCTCATTAATGGTTGAGAGGTTGGGATATGTTTTGCCATGTTTACCATCTCAAACTCCTTTTCCTTGTCGACTCTTGGGTCCTTGAGGTCGGCTTTATTAAGCGTATCAGCCAGTTGCATGTCTTTGCTTGGCCGATAGTGAATCTCAGCATTGTATGATTGCATCCTCACGAGCATTCTCTACAGCCTCTTTGATGCTCTGTGGAGAGAGAGAGGCTTTGTTGCAATGATCTCCAGCGGTTTGTGATCAGATTGCACCTTCACCTGTCTCCCATACATGTACAGATGAAACTTTTCCAAACCAAAAACAACTGCAAGGAGCTCCTTCTCTATCTGTGCATACCTGGTTTCTGCATCAGATAGAGCCCTGCTGGCATATTCTATGGGATGTCCTTCTTGGACCAGTGTAGCACCAAACCCAGTGTCAGCTCCTTCAATGGATCATAGTACTTGAGCACTGGTTCAGCAGTAATCAGCATCTTAATCTCTGACCACCACCAGGTGACATCCTTCCGTGTCAGTCTACGTAGGGGCTCGCACTTGTCACTAAGTCCTGGAAGAAATTTGTTGAGATAGTTGATAAACCCAATGAATCACTGTACTCCTTGCACATCAGTTGGGTTTGGCATTTGCACCACCGCTTTCACCTTTTCTGGGTCTGGTTTGAGACCCTCTGAAGTGACAACATGACCAATGAAGGTCACTTCTTTGAGTTTGAATTTCACCTTTTCCTTGTTCAGCTTCAGGTCTTGCTCCCTCCATCTCTCCATCAATGCTCTCACCTTCCTGTCATGGTCTCTCTCTGCCTCTGCCTGTGTCTTTCTTTTCCCAAACACCAGGATGTCATCTGCTACTGACCTCACTCCCTGCACACCCTCGAGTGCTTGGTTTTGTCTCCTCTGAAATTCTTCCGGGGCCGTCGAGAGCCCAAATGGCATCCTTAGCCATCTATATCTACCATATGGGGTGTTGAACACGGTCAAGTATGAACTCTCCTCATCTAGTTCAATGTGCCAGAAACCATTCTTGGCATCAAATACGCTGAACACCTTTGCCTCATTCAGCTCTGTCAGTATGTCCTCAATTGTAGTCATTGGATAGTGACATCTCTTAACTCCTTGATTAATGTCTCTTGGATCCAAACAAACTCTTAATTTCCCATTGGATTTCTCCACACACACAGGCTGGATACCCAGGGGGTCAGCAAGTCTACAGGGGCAATTATCCCTGCCCCAGTCAGCTTGTCTAATTCTGCTTTCAGTTTTCCTTTCAGAGCAATTGGAATACACCATTGTGGATGCACTACAGGCCTCTTACTCTCATCCAGCATAAGAAGGTATTTGCCCTCCAGCTTTCCAGTCCCCTCGAACACATCTGCAAGTTCCTCCAGCAGTTGTCTCTTGTTGAGAAGGAAACTTTTTTCAGTTCTAGCATATACACTCCTCAGGTTCTCTGTGCGCACTGTTATCAACTCCATTTGCTGTGCTGCCCTGCTTCCAAGAATCGGTATGCAGTCCTCTCCTGTTACTACAAATTCTGCTTTGTACTTTCTTCCATTTTTTGGATTTTTTATCTTGAGGTTGGATTTCTCCAGTGGGACTACTGTTGAACCATTGTACATGGATAAAATTTGGTTAGTATTCCACAGCTTCCTGGCATACTTCCTTGGAATAATATCGCATGTTGCACTGCTGTCTTCCTGAAAGCGGACCTCTCTTCCTTCAACTTCCATTGTAACAGAGATCTTCCTTGGGTATTTCGACTCCTCCAGACTGTTCATTTGCTTCAGGTCCACTCTCTCTGGATCTAATGTCATGACCTTTATCTGTTCATATTCCGACATCTCACTTAGAGCTGTTGTCTGCTTGATACACAGTGTGGACTGGTCTCCACGCTGTGGATGCAGAGTGTGGACTGGTCTCCACACTCTGCATCGAGATGAGAAGTGGTTCTCCTTCCCACATTTGTGGCACTTGCGTCCAAATGCGGGGCACTTCACTTTGACGAATTCATGTGCGGTTCCACAATAGTGACACTCATGTAATTTCGAGCGAGCTTGATCATCTGATGAAGACGGTTTTTGTGTGCCATTACCTTTCCTCCTTGTGGGCACGCGCTTCACTGCATTTACCGCATGTCCATCAATGATCCCAAGCCGGTTCTTTGACAACTCTGATGCATGACAAATCTGCACACATTTCTCCATTGTGAGGTCAATTTATTGGAGGAGCCTCTCTCTCAATGCTGACTCCATGATTCCGCAGATTACTCGATCCCGAATCAGAATGTCTTGTAAATTTCCAAAGTTGCAATTTATTGCCAGTAATGAGCTCTGTGAGGTATGCCTCAAAGGATTCTCCCTCTTCTTGATTCCTTGTAAAGAATCTGTAGCGATCCACCATCTCATTCTTGGGTGGGTTACAATGTGTATCAAATGTCTTTAACATATTCTCAAGCGTTTCCACGCTTGGCTTTATAGTCTGATACAACTCCCGCCCTTTACTGCCAATCAGACACAATAACATCTTGATCTTAGTGTTATTATCTTGAACAGCCATGGCTAAATGGAGGTACAATAACAGCTCTTCCTTCCACAGCCTCCATTCCTGCGGTAGGTTTCTGGCCTCCAAATCAAGTTGTTGCGGTGGCTTAGGTGACTCCATAATCATTCACATAAACTCGAAGGTCAAGTGATCAAGATAAACACCTCTACTCCAGGTACTTACTCTCATCAAAAAAGGCTTTTACACCCAATTAATGAGAGGGGTAAAACCCATCCCCCAGAGCAAAGCATCCACTCGAACACGACCAAGCTAGGCCAGAGAAGCTTCTCACCTTTCTTTCTGGCATCCACAGTTGACGCAACTCGGAACGATTGCTCCCACCACTTCTGACACTTCTGTAAGATTCCTCGTATTTCTCAATAGAAGACTCGTGGGCACGTAGCTCGGTTCACATGCACGGAGCAATCTTTATTCGCTGGTTCACACCGCTCTGCTCGATAGAGACCACACTGACTTTGTCACACACACTCTTTCTCCTTCTCTAACACCCCCTGGTGCTATCCCTCTTACAGTGCTTACCTTTTCCCTGCAAGCCAGTGGCGGTACTGCCTGAACCCACATCCCAGTTCTGTATACACTTTATAGTGGTCTTTGGTGGCCTCAAAATGAATGTCAAGGTCAACGTGCAGTACCTTGAAACCTTGCCCAGATTCTGAAGTACCTAGGTCCAAAGTTTGTGGTCTCTAGGTGTTTTGTTCGGCCGTGAAAGAATAATGTACAAACATTTGAAAATATTTACAAGATGAGCATTATTATCATGATCATTATCAATATTATCATTTTCAATGTTGTCATTATTATTGTTCCATTATCGTTATTATTATCATTATTATCATAATACATTCTCATTACATCCTGTTGTTATATCAGTATCCCCACACTTTTTTTAAAACGGGGGGGGGGCTATTGTATCAGCTCAGTCTGTCTGTCCATCCGTCATGCTGATCTCCTCCTAACAGTTGGGCACAAATTCACCAAACATGTAGTTAGATCAGCACATGGTACAAAGAGCTGTCATTTTTGGCCCGACCTACTGAGGCAGGGTCAAAAGGTCAAATATCGAAAAATGCAATTACCGGCACATTTTTATACATTTTATCATGAAACTGTAAACGCAATCAACATTGGGGAACACATGAAATATGTAACCATTTTTATTTTTATTTTGATCCCGGCTTTTGCCCCAGGGGGTGGACCCTGTGCACTCACAAGCCCCAGATATGTCCTTCTCATCGGTGTTCAGAAATCTGTAGCATCCAAAACAGATACAGGTCTCCTCCAACTCTTTCATTTGTAACTCCCTGCAATGCGCCACACAACTTGGCAGAATCTTATTTGACTGTGTCTTGTATGATATTGTCCTCTTTGCCTGTTTTTCAGTGCTTTACATATTCTCTGCTCCACAACGTTGCCAACGTTTACCCAGAACCCCGTTTACATGTTGATCCGCAACACCTGAGCTCTCAACTCACCTCCACTCCTTAATTTCCCTTTTCTCCTATTGATGGAATTGCCTTCCTTAGTCGATCCATTTTGCTCTTTCCTTTATGGTAAACTGGCAGGGGTACCCGTTGTTGCCTGGTATAGCTTTTTTGTTAGCGCTGAAAACACTTACCTACACCCACGAAGGAATGGGGTCGGGGATCATTTAATATTACCATTCACAAAGCTACAAAGGTTTAGGCACTGTAGAGAGATTTTAAAATGGCCCCATTCTCCACTCCCCCACACCCATCATCGTCATCTACCCTGGTACGTTTTGTGTGTATATATATATATAGTGTGTCCATGTTAATATTTGATTTTTATGACAAAGTTTTGTGCATTCATAGTTTACATTTACACCTCTCGTGTGTCCAATAAGCTGACTCCAATGATAATTGAGGCATCACTGGTCATCGAGCATATTATGAGACGAAGGATTTGTCACTCCTTGGGTGTCATTTCCCTGGTCTCAGTATACGAGTATGCTCCGACTGAGGTGAGTAATCTCACCGTGGAGGACACATTCGATGCCACACTCGAGTCTGTGGTTGATCAGTGCCCCAGGCGAGATAATCTTCTAGTCTTGGGGTATTTCAATGCATCGACTGGAACTGATAGGGATGGTGATGAGACATATGTTGGTTCCCATGGGTCTGGAACTGTGAACCAGAATACCACTAAGTTCCTCGACTTTGCAAGAAGTCATGGACTTGGGGTGGCTGGTTCATGGATTCAGCACCCACAGGTTCATTGCTGGACTTGGTATTCCAACGCTGGTGGTGTGGCAAAGGAGATTGATCATGTGCTTGTTGATGGTCACTGGAGGATAATGCAGAACTGCAGGGTCTCAGTTATTCAATACTGGCCACAGGCTTGTTGCTGCAACTCCGAAGTTGCAGCTTAAATCCAGGAGAATGGTACCATCCCAGCCGAGGCTGGATGTGCAAGTCAAGGATGAGAGAGTCGCTGAGGAGTTTGCAAACAGCTGAGTGGATTTGGGGGTCGGTGCTTCGGGGAATCCTGAAAGATTGTGGAGTCCTTCAAGACCACATCCTTGATTTGCCGGTGGATGTTCTTAGAACTCACCGTAAGCGAAGAAGAATTTTGTCTCTTGAGGGACACTGGATACCATTGACAGAGTCACAGGCCAGGCTTAATGGCAGAGCTGAGCTGTTCAGGAGCTGAGCGTAAAACTGTACATGCACTAAGGTGGACAAGGGGCCTATGTGTGAGCAATCTGTGAGGGGTCAGCATCACCTGTGGTCAATGCTTCTCATCCTGCTTACAGGGGAATTCACGCATTGTGTTCCTCCAACCATCCCTCAGTGTACTGCAGTTTGAGTGGAAGTGGTGGCTCTTTGGCAGAGGAGTGACGTGAAGCCGGCTGGGCGGTTACTTTACGTGGCTGTACCAGCTGATCCACCAGCTGTCGATTGGATGTTAGGGGTGTTACTATCCCTACTTCTGACCCTCCAATCACCTGTGATCACCTTCGATTGTGGAAACACAGCTGCGATGAACCGCTTCAAATGGGTAAAGCTCATGGGATCTGTGGCATCCATGCTGAACTTGCATTCAAGGCTGGTGGAAATGTGTGTATCATTTTGCATGCATTTGCATTCTGCCTGGAACACAGGCATCATCCAACTGACTGCAAGAGGGCCTTGTTGTCCCTCTCTGGAAAGGAAGGTGATCGCCAGGACTGCAAAACAACTACGAGGGGTGACGCTGCTCTCAGTGACGGGCAAGTCTTTGCTCGGATAATTCTTGATGGGTTCGCCACCATCTGCTTGAGCACCTGCATCCAGAGCAGTCAGCTTTACACCAAAGAGGTCAATGATTGACCGTGTCATTGCTCTCGAGTCCTCACCGACGCAGACGAGAGTTTTGGCAGGGGCTCTCGCAGCTATTGATTCTCTAAAGCGTTTGATTCAGTGAATCGGATGCCCTCTGGAGATTCTGGTCTTCGTGGGGTGCCACCAAAACTGATCTATCTGATGTCTGAATATACTCTGGTACGGAAGTGCTGTGAGATGTGTTGGTACCATCTCTGAACTATCTAGTTGTTACTGGGTTCGTCAGGGTTGGTTCTTGGCCCCCACAATTTTTCAGCACTTGTATGTACGGATTCTGGGGAATGTCGGAGAGACAACGCCGCTGCATGGTTTGGAATGTCAAGACCCTGTCCTGATTCGCAGATGATGCAGTCATCTTTGTGGAGACTTTAGATATCCTTTAGGGCCTTGAGTGCTGAATGAGGAGTCGGAGCTGCTGGGATTATGGTTTCCTGGTCAAACTAAGATGTTATACTTGATCTGATGTTTGTCTTGTACTGTTTGTGAGGGGATGGTGAGGTCACTTACCTTGGCAGTGAATTTATGTCTCTGCTGGCTGTGAGTCAGAGTCAATAGACTCTGGGTCGGCCTGGGAGTCATGGATTCACTGCATCATGGGTGTGGCGCCGTGCCGTACCTGTGCGGAGGACGAAAGTCCGAGTCTTCAGTCCTTGGTGCTTCCATTCTTGCTATGGATGTGAGACTTGGACTCTGACCAGCGATCTGAGAGTCTAATTCCTTTGTACCAGGTCTCTTCGGAATCCTTGGCTATCGTTGGTTGGACATTGTGTCCAACGAGCGGTTGCTGAGAGAGACTCAAATGAGATTTGTTACGCATAGTCCGTGATCTCTGCTGGGCTGATGGACATGTGGCTCGTTTCCTACGCAGATCTGCTCACCAGATTCTCTCAGCGAGGGAACCTCAATGGGGAGGCCAATGGGCTGACCACATGCCTCGTGGTTGCAGCAGGTTGATTGGCATCTCAAGGAGATGGGATGGGCCAGGCATCTGCCTTGGGGATTGACAGATGGAGGCCCCTGGAGTACCGGCAGAAAGTGGACGCTGCGACGCACTGCTTCGGTGCATGCTCCCATACCTGACCTGATATAATGTGTTCATTATATTCATTTCTCAGGTTCTGCATCGGGGGTAACAGGATTTTGTAAACACTTTGTAGATTATTGGCTTGGAGGAATTGTAAAAGTGCTAACTTAGAAGTGGAATTAGATATTATGCATTGAGTGGATGCTGGTGAATGTGCCATTGATGTTTCTGGGTTAAATTGACCCCGATCTGTAGGTGCCGTTCAGGAAGAAGAATATGTACCATGAACTTTGACTGTTTCCGGAAGAGGTTTATTTGTATTTAAATGGCTGGTAATTGTTTTGCATTTATTTATACGTATGTGTACTTGAATAGAACTGTCATTAATCAAAAAGACTTTTCAAAAATTTTTGTTTACAAATTTTTTTTTTAAATACAAATAAATCAAACTTTTGTTTTTTTCAAAATTTTGTTTGGTCTAAAACACTTCCTGTCACTCACTGATGAACCTCTGAAAGTTTAACGAAGATCCGACAGCCATCTCTGAGAAAAATGGCTACACACGCACACACACACGCGCACACACACGCGCACACACACACACGCACACGCACACAAACGGCTCTCTTGTCATAGAGGTTATGACTCATTCATTCTCATTCTCAGATCTACCCACTATTTTTACCCTTGCCGGAGGAGAGGGTATTGCATTTGGGTCCGTTTGTTTGTTTGTTTGTTACTTGCAAAATCGAAGATTTTTCAAGAATATTGGTCAGTCGATTTTGTTATTCTGGCTGTTTGTTTTGTTTGTTTGTTTGTATGTCAATAGCCGACAGGTCACAATTTTAAACCGATCTTCACGAAACTTCACCACATGCTAGAGTTTGTCATAAGCAAGAAGCCTTTTTTTTGAGGTCAAAAAGTCAAAAGATCAACATCGGCCAAAGGTCAACAAATTTGTCAAATTTCTAACATCCTCAATTTTCATCTGATTCACTAGAAATTTGAACAGGATTTTCATAACAGCTTACTGAATTCAACCACCATTATTTTTTGAGGTCAAACATTGGCCAAGAGGTAAACATCGGCAAGAACAATTTTCATCTGATTCAACTAGAATGACAGGAAATTTTTTATAAAGCAGCTTACCTAAATTCAAACACACGCAATTATTTTTATTGTAGGTCAACATTGAGGCAGAGGTAAACATCTGGCCCAAAGGTCAACCTTGGTGAAATTTTCTAAAAATCTTCTTCATTACTCCTCCCATTCGTTCTCATTCTTCCTTCCCTCTTCTGTCATTCGCTTATTCTTACATCACCAATTTCTATCTTCCAACTTCTTTCTCTCTCATCCTCTTCCTCTTCTTTTCTTGGCGTTTTCTTCTAATCTTTCAATCTTCTTTCTTCATCTATTTCAATCCCGCCCTTACATCCCACCCCATCTTCCCTTCGCACAATTTTCAATCTGATCATCACTAGAAATTTGAACAGGATTTTCAATACAGCTTACTAGAATTCAACACACAATTATTTTTGAGGTCAACATTGGCCAAGAGGTAAACATGCCAAAGTACAAACTTGGGTGGAATTTTAAAATCCTCAATTTTTCATCTGATTCACTAGAAATTTGAACAGGATTTTATAACAGCTTACATAATTCAACCACCAATATTTTTGAGGTCAAATTGGCAAAGAGGTAAATCGCCAAAGGTCAACAACTTGGGTGGAATTTCTAAAATCTTCAATTTTAATCTGATTCACTAGAAATTTGAACAGGATTTTCATAACAGCTTACTGAATTCAACCACCATTATTTTTGAGGTAAACATTGGCCAAGAGGTAAACATCGGCCAAAGTCAACAACTTGGGTGGAATTTCTAAAATCCTCAATTTTTCATCTGATTCACTAGAAATTTGAACAGGATTTTTATAACAGCTTACTGAATTCAACCACCAATTATTTTTGAGGTCAACATTGGCCAAGAGGTAAACATCGCAAAGGTCAACAACTGGGTGGAATTTTAAAATCCTCAATTTTCATCTGATTCACTAGAAATTTGAACAGGATTTTATAACAGCTTACTAAATTCAACACCAATTATTTTTGAGGTCAACATTGGCCAAGAGGTAACATCGGCCAAGGTCAACAACTTGGTGTGAATTTCTAAAATCTTCAATTTTCATCTGATTCACTAGAAATTTGAACAGGAATTTTCATAACAGCTTACTGAATTCAACCACCAATTATTTTTGAGGTCAACATTGGCCAAGAGTAAACATCGGCCAAAGGTCAACAACTTGGGTGGAATTTCTAAAATCCTCAATTTTTCATCTGATTCACTAGAAATTTGAACAGGATTTTATAACAGCTTACTGAATTCAACCACCAATTATTTTTGAGGTCAACATTGGCCAAGAGGTAAACATCGGCCAAAGGTCAACAACTTGGGTGGAATTTCTAAAATCCTCAATTTTTCATCTGATTCACTAGAAATTTGAACAGATTTTTTAACAGGTCACTGAATTCAATCAGCCAATTATTTGAGGTCAACATGAACAAAATGTTAACATAGACCAAAGGTCAACTAAGGTGAGATTTCTAAAATCTTCAATTTTCATCGATTGACTTGAAATTTGAAGAGGATTTAATATTCAGGTCACTGGATTCAACCGACCAATTATTTTTGAGTTCAACATAGACCAAAAGGTCAACATAGGCCCAAGGTCACAACCAACGTGTTATTTCTAAAATCCTCAATTTTCATCCATTGACTTGAAATTTGAAGACTATTTGCATATCCGGTCACTGAATTCAAACCAATTATTTTGAGGTCAATAAGGCCAAAAGGTCAACATAGGCCAAATTTTTTAAATTGTCAATTTTCATCCGATTGACTTGAAATTTGAAGAGGATTTATATTTCAGGTCACTGGATTCAACCGACCAATTATTTTGAGTTCAACATAGACCAAAAGGTCAACATAGGCCCAAGGTCATAAACCAACGTGTTATTTCTAAAATCCTCAATTTTCATCCATTGACTTGAAATTTGAAGACTATTTGCATATCCGGTCACTGAATTCAACCATCAATTATTTTGAGGTCAACATAGGCCAAAAGGTCAACATAGGCCAAATTTTTTAAATGTCAATTTATCCGATTGACTTGAAATTGAAGAGGATTTATATTTCAGGTCACTGGATTCAACAACCAATTATTTTTGAGTTGAACATAGACCAAAAGGTCAACATTGCCCAAGGTCATCAACCAACGTGTTATTTCTAAAATCCTCAATTTCATCCCATTGACTTGAAATTTGAAGCCTATTGCATATCAGGTCACTGAATTCAACCACCAATTATTTTTGAGGTCAACATAGGCCAAATTTTTTAATTGTCAATTTTCATCTGATTGACTTGAAATTTATAAGAGGAGTTGCAGATTTGGTCATTGAATTCAACCATCAATTATTGTTGAGATCAAATTTGTTTTACGGATTTTGCAAGTATCATGCTCTGCACGACGTCTTCTTCTTGTTCTCTCTGTTTGTCTGTTTGTTTGCCAATCGCCTTCAGGTCACAATTCTAAACCAATCTAAACCGATCTAAACCTCCGACTCCTCTCTGAAGTGAGACTAACAGGTCCAGTGCTTTGGCCTCATTACAGGAGAATACAATTATTTTGAGAGCTTTATATTCCAGAAAATCCAGGAGAGCAAATGTGATGGTGGGGTACCAGCCCTTCGGGGAGAATAGTTTTCCGACGGACGAAGGCCTTGTAGGTAGTGAGTAGTTCTCATTTATGAAGGAATGACTCGAGCGATGGAGGAAGCCCAGTCGGCAGGTAGCTCTGGAGGCCAGATTTGTGATATGGTCAGTCCAAGAGAAGTCATGGCTGATGGTGAAGTCTAGAGTTTTGAGACACTGAACCTCTTCCCCTGTCTGATAATAAAAATATACAGGTGGGTTAGTTTGACGATTCTTCGAGAGCAACAGGGTGAGATGGAGATTTGCCAGGATTGAAAGACATTTTCCATATCTCAGACCAGCATCTAATTATTTTCACATCAGCAGAGAGAATTTACTTGCAGTCTCCCATCTTCTCTCCATTGACGTTGTTATGTATGTTCCTTGTCAGCCTATTCATACTGCCCCATTGTCAGTGCATTAACCTTCCACACTCTGTAATCTATCTCTTCTACAAGACTCAGCAACTATGAAAAAGCGGTGAAGATACATTAATGGATTTATATCGATTTTAGAATGTGCCAGTTAATTTAGATAAAGTAATTCAGTAAGTGAATTGAATTGACAGGTTAAGTGAATGGTTATGTTGACGCACAACCATTGTGTAAATGATAACAGGTGTGATGGGCCAAATTGCCTCTTTCTGTGACTAGGGTTTCTGCGCACGTTCCATATTTACCCCTCAAACACAGTGGGTCTGTGGCAGGTGTTGTTACTATACCCAGCCAGCTGTCAAGATATTAACACTGTTACCTGACACCCTCCTCTTGAAAGTGGCACTTGAAATGGCAGTTGGCAGTCATATGAGGGATAAACAGAAATGGTGATGTAAAACACATGTTTCAAGAGCGAGACATCAAGATTGAGGGATTATGGACTTACTGACAGTACGGTGATAGGAATCAAGCCGACACAAGGTAAATACATAAACAAGGTCAGATAAATGTAGTAAAGGTCAAAGGTATTTATTAAGGTTGACAGGGCAGCTAACTGCAACCATGAACCATGCGAAGAAGGTTAGCATGAATGGGATTATCTATACGGGTTAGCCTGTTTGGTGTTCCCAGCTGAGCACACAACTGATGCCGTTGGGATTCCCGATTCATATCCCACATCCTGTGCTGATTTGTTCATTGTTTCTGAAATTCAATGCAATTCATGTTGGACAATCAGGTGAGGACATTAAATTTATCAGTTTGGATTCTACCAGGAATACCAAAAAATATATTTACCAAATTAGGAAGTCATGTTTGTCCTACACCTTATTATGCAATTAGCCTGTCCCCTACACAGTGTGAGATGGGAGGAAGGTAAGTAGGTGTGTGTAGGTAGGTGTGTGTGTGTGTGTGGTGACCGCTGTTTCTCGACAACCTCTGGTCGATCTAATTGAAACTTGCCAGTATATTGCTGGGACCTGAGGTGTGCCTTTTCAAGGTTTGATATTAATCGACAAGTGCTTCCCAAGTTATGGCCATTTATTTACCAAACCAATGGCAAGACACGTTGTTGCGTGGGCGTGGCCGATGGGGAAGGGAACCTCAGCCGCGTTCCCCATTACGGGTTACAACGTACGGACTTCCGGAGAGTGATGACTTCGTGTATTCTAATAATTTCTCGATTTCTTATGCGCATTTATAGATAAACACAATGGCCCAAGTTATGATCGTTTTCATATTAGACGTGTATAAATTCGGGAACATCAGAGTGCTGGTATGCTCCGAACCAGGAAGTAAATTTTTCTCTCTCTTCTCTTCTCTTTTGTTTTCCTTGCCACGACATTGCGAAAGGTAAAAAACCTTGGCGCTAATTGAATAATTGGGTATTAAAAATAAATTGCGAATAATCGTAACTGCGAATAATATCGAACTTCCGGGTCACGCACGTGAGACGAAGGAACGGCCTGTGTGGTTTATTTATTTATTATTATTATATTTTTTATTGTGTTTTTTTTTTTACGGGCACGTACTATCCCTCTAAGGTCAGCAAAATGAGTACTAGTGTGCTGGAATAGAAGACACTGCATTAGGGCACAGTCATGCCTCCAGAAAATAATGTAGCTAACAGCCACAGGCTGTACACGATAGCTATAACTCCATATGCAGGTTTCAGGCGGATCAAAGACTTCCCAGGTCTCAATGTATCCAAGTGTGTTGTATGTATATATATATATATATATATATATATATATATATATATATATATATATATATATTATATATATGTATATATATATATATCTGTATGTTGTTACAGACTCGGGGTTCGGGTATTACCACGAGAGGAAGCATTCAGATTGCTCTTGAACGTCCGGCCCTGTTGGCCACCATACCATGGATAACTCCGCAGTCTGGCGGGTTGCGAAGCAACCACGAATGTAAATTAAATGTGCCAACTCTAACAGGGTTCCCCGTCTGACACCATTTACCTGTTGGTGAGCTGACCCGATCAATCAAAGTCGATGCCCTCAGTACGTACCATGCCCTCAGTACCTAGTTCCTTCAGGAGGAACTACCAGTCAAACTATTCAATTACGGCCGAACAAGAACTGTGGGTATGCACTGGCTAAACTGGAGCCAATCACTTGGGGTAAAACTTCCCGCCTAACAATAATGTAGACTGTGCTGGACCAATGAAGGAAAGGATGCTATGAGCAGATTTGGAAGAACAAACACCAAGGGTATATTTAACAAGCAAGGCAATCATTAAAGTGAGTATTTAAAAGCGCAAGCAAAACGCAAAAGGCACAGAAGAGCAGACTTACCCCAAGTTCATATTCCTTTTAGACTTACTTTGACAAAAGACATATGGCCATAATGCAATCTGGGAAGAAAAGAGACAAGAAGAACCGAGGAGAAAGAAGCATACCGGAGTGTGGGGGCGACTCCTTTTTTACCTCACATAACCATGCAGGGTTATGTCGGGCCAAATATTGTGAGAGGGGGAGTTAGGATTGGAAAGTTGGGCGATAGAGTGTTGGAAGCATGTGGTGTGAGTGTGTATGGAGCTGCAGGACACCCCAGGAACTGCACCGTGCTCCGAGGTCATGGGCCACTTGCCTCCGGTCCTCGCACAACTCATTCCTGTGCTTTGTGTCCCAGCGCAGCTGGGTCCAGTGCGACCTGCACTCTGGCAGACAATGTCAAACAGCCAGTCTGAGACACTCGCGGCACCCTTCGTGCATCAACAACAGGTCCCAGGGTGTCAACAAAAGCTGTGAACACTCCTTGCATTCCATTTCTTGAGTATCGATAAACAACGGTACCTGGTGCCTCAATAACAGCCCCAGTGCATAAATAGAAGCTCCCAGGGCATCAACAGCAGCAGCAGCCTCGAACGCATTTGTGTTTCATTTCTTAAAGCGGCTTCAGCTGGGCGTAGTTTCGAGGAAGTAAACATCACGTGAGCATCTTCCTCATTGGTGCACATCCAATTGGAGGGGGGGGGGGGGGGGGGGGGGGGGAGTAGTCAGGTCAAAGTAAGTCGTCTTGCAAAACTTGGATGGAGGAGACAGTGCTTGTCAACTCTAAGACAGTATAGAGTAAGTTTCTTGTGTAAAACCTCCTGTTTTTAAGTGAGGCCGGGTGAGAACTTGGGTATATATGTACAACTGCAAAGCACGTTGCGCTTCAGGAGGAAACAGCACAGATTTCTTGGCCATTGGATGGCAGGCCATGGTGGCAAGATCTACTGCGAAGCCTTGAAGTAAGTGGCAAAACCTTTTATTCGGACTGCCCTGTGAAGCGGGATGGCCCAGAAGATGGCATGGCCACAGAAGAGGACGGCCAATGAGTGGAACGTGCCACCCAAAAGGGTGGTATTGCAGTTCTTGTTCTGGTTAGCTCACCTGGAATGTAGTTCCAGGAAGCTTATAGGATGGTGCATCGTCCATCCGTCCACAAATACTTGCAACTTCTTCTCTGAAACTACACTTACAATTTCGATGAAACTTTACCACAACGTTCATCACTGTGTATGTACCAAAGTTTGTTCATGGCATTAAAAAGGAAAAAATCAGGCCCTAAGTGGGTCTATGGGGGTTGCCTCCAAAATAGGTATTTGCTTTCTTCTCAGAAACTACACATGCAATTCTAATGAAACTTGACCAAAACCTTCAGCACCTGTGATGTCCTACACGTTTGTTCACAGCATTAAAAATAAAATAGTTGGGGTCTGAGGGGTTCTACGGAGGGAGTTTTCAGGGGTTGCCCCCCCCCCCTCCCAAAGATGTATTTGCTTTCTTCTCCGAAACGACACACACAATTCAGATTAAACTTGATTACAACCTTCAACACCCATGATGTACCAAAGTTTGTTCATGACATTAGAAACATGGAGGTCAAGGGGGTGTAAGGGGGGGGGTTGCCCCCAAAATATGTATTTGCTTTCTTCTCAAAACTACACAACATTCCGATGAAACTTGACCACACCGTTATCCACCCGTGATGTACCAAAGTTTGTTCACGGCATTAAAAAAACACATCCATAGGTATTTACTTTCTTCTCCGTTACATATTTTGTGGGTCATCCATGCCTACCAGCAGTTCCCTGGTTGTCTTATCCTACCACTACCAGGTGAGCACCCAGGGGTATTGCCCCTACGTTTTTGTAGTTGGAGTGGTAGTTTTGTGTTGGAGTTAAAGTTCTGTTGGGATTAAACCTCGGCAGAGGCAACATCACTCTCTTCATTGCCATACCTCTCCTTATTGTTATCTTCCTGCCTTGTACCACACCATCCCTGTGCAACACCACACTGCGTGGACATAAAACCAGCTTGGCCATACCGCACGTACCCACAACCAGCTCATACCTTGCCTCAAGCAATTGCTCATTCCCCATTGTCGTGTGAGTCCTGGTATTTATTTTTGATGCCAGAGTTGGATTAGTTAGGCTCTAGTGTTTTATTTCCTTTCATTGTACATAAGTGTGTTTGCCTTCCTATTCATTTAATTGTCCTTTGAGCGCCTGGTCTGTTCCAATTATTTATTTATTAGTGTCTTGTCTCTCCCCTACCCTATACCTTCAATAAACCGTTTTAATTGTAAAGAAAACATTTTTCCCATTTTCCAGCCTTCCTGCAGAAACACCGCAAGTTTTGGCTCCGTTTGGGTCAACCTTGGGGAATCCAGGTAACTTTGAACAGAGTAACTATAAACACTGTTTTTGGGATCCGCGGAGGCATTTACAAGTCCTCCGGCTTAGACCGACCGTGTTAACAGACCCCTCTGCCGTGACTATGTCCAGGTCCTTTAACGGGCCTAAGACACTATAAAAAAAACAAAAAATCCCCTCTCTTTGTGATCCCCCCCATACCCCCTCTCCCCTCTCCCTCATCTCTTTTAGTTTGTTAGTTGTCAGTTGGTTTGCTCCTTTTCTGTTTCATCCTCACTTTCTTCCTCCTCTTCTTGCTGTGTTTCATTTAGCTTGTGTGCAGCTTGTTCACCCCCATGTCTCCATCTCCCCCACCCCTTGATGTCACTCTCACTCTCACTTCTACTCTGTTGTTCGGTTTCTCCCTTTCCATCTTGTTCCCTTCGATTCTGCTCTAGCTGTTCCCCGAGCCTCGATCATGTATAAAATAAAGACACAATTCCAAGACATGACAGACTAGAAACTAAGGATTGGAGGTGAAACTTTTGAGTGTGGAACTTTCCAGCAAAGGATGAAGTTGCTTTGATAATGATGCAGAGGATTTTCCACTCTATGAAGGCTCCTCGAGCAATGTTGTCCTGGTTGAAATATAATATGTAAAATAAACAATACATATAATCAAAAGCAACCCTGTTGACTGCTCACAATAAAGTCCAGATGCAGTATTTAGAATAAAAATCTTTCACGTCCAGCAGATGGTGATGTGAGCACGTTCTGTTGCTGTGTCGCGTATTCTGGTCACACAAACCCTCATCAAGTCTGTTTGTCTTGACACGAAGTCTTCGATGAGTTGGTGGCGGAGTGTAATATGCTGTTACCATGAATGGACAGATCCGTGTCTCCCTCCACATTTGCTCAGGTCCCCAGGCAATACTGACTGCATTATGGGTCTCCAAAGGTGATCTTGGATGAGCGTTCCGGACAAGAATGAGGATGTAGAATCGTGCACATCATCAAGACAAAGCAAAAAAAACAAAAAAAAACGCTGTTAGATCTTCCCGTCCATTGAGCATCATGTCCATGACTCAAATATGACCACAGCCTCCAAGGGACCAGCGGGAATTGAGTTTGGCAGCATCTCCCAAGACGCTTACTGGGGAATCATTGAGAAAGTAAATCGATGCTGCAGAGTTTGTACGCACAACGGATGGTGTGTGATGTTGAACATTGCACTATAAAAATATTGGGGGAAGGTTGTGGTGTTTAGTAAAGTGTACAAAGATGGCATCAGAGGTGGGGTCCAATTGCAGTTTCAAAGGTGTGTAATAGAGTGAGCAAGTGTCAAGAAGGAAGGCACTCAGACTCAGCGTAAAGGGATATGTGTGACGAAGTTTTCCAGGAACACAAACCACTCTTTGAAAAAGCCATTAAGACGTCTCACAGTTCGAAAGTATTTTGATTTATTTATTTATTTGTATGCAGCCTGTGGCTGCGTGACTGCATTATTTTTCTGGGGGCGCTGCTGTGCTACTGATGCAGTGCCCCCTGTTACCAGTAAGCTGGTACTCATTTTGCCAACCTCGGAAGGATGACAGGCCGAGTCAACCCACCTGGTGTTATTTCAACGGCTCAACAGGGGCTTGACCTCAAGACTCTAAGATCTGAGGCCAGCCACCTTAACCGTTAAGCCAAAAAAGGCAAGTATTTTGATGATTTGTTGAGATATTTGTGACAATTGCCATCTGGATCATCTGCAGAGCGTCACAAGACTTGCCAAATGTCGTTTGAGGATGCCTTAGTATGGCAACATTGAATTGCTATACCAAGGACATCCCCATGGATGTTCTTTTTCACATAGATCTGGAGAAATTGCAACATGCGGAAACGAAGATCGTTCGTTGAGATAAATTGTCACAGTTCAGTGGGGATGTGAATGGTGATCTTGAAAAATTGAACACTGCTGTCTGTTATGCATGCAAACTTAAGGTGGGGCTAGATTCCCTCCACCCCCATCCCAGTACATATACAGGGTGTTCCAAAAAGACCCGGACACCTTTGGTTGTTAATATATTTAGAACCGCAAATGATATAACGATACCCTTTGGTTTATATGATACAGAAACTCATAAAGTTTTTTTGCACACCATCAATACACTTCAATGTGAGCTCCGTTTGTTGCGCACAGGACATCAAGGCGATACATGAGTTCTTGGCATGTTCGGCTCAGCATGTTTGTGTCCACCAATGCACATGCAGCTGTGATCCGAGAACGAAGATCCTGTAGGTTTGCCACCTTGGTGTTGTAGACAACATATTTGAGAACCCACCCAAAAAAAAACATCAAGGGAGGTATTGTCTGGTGATCGTGGGGAGCATGCGGTTCGTCCGTCTCGGCCAATCCAGCAACCTGGAAATTTTTCATTCAGGATGGCCTGAACGACTAAGACACAATGAGGCGGAGCACCGTCCTGTTGAAAAATGATGTCGAGTTGCAGGTCTTCAAGCTGTGGGAAGTCGAATCCTTCCAACATGTTCATGTAAATTGTTGAGGTCACTGTATCCTCAGAAATGAAAAATGGACCCACCAAGTGGTCATGGAGAAGGTCACACCGCACATTGACCTTTTGACTGTCACGTTTGTGTTCAATGACCACGTAGGGGTTTTCAAAGCCCCCAAATCCTCACATTGTGCCGGTTGACCTTCCTTGATACATGAAGGCAAACTTCGTCTGTGAACATGACCTTTTTCAGGTAATCTTTGTCATCCTCTATGCGACTGAGCATTACCAAGACAAACGCCTTGTGTTTGGGTCCATCATTTGATTTGAGTTCCAGCAGAATCTGCACCTTATAGGCAAATAAAGCTTCAGACTTTTATACAAAATCCTGTGTACAGTCGTGGTTGGTAATCCCAATTCTCTGGATGTGCGTCAAATTGATTTTCTGTGACTGTTGAAATGATTCACACACTCGTTCAACGTCTGCTGCACTTGTGCTTGATCGACCGGTACTTTTCTGTTTCTGACAACTTCCAGTCTCCTTAAAGCTCTTATACTACTCTCTGATACTAGTCGGTGATGGTGGATTCCTTCCATACCTAGCATGGAAATTACGCTGAACTTGCGTGGCGGATGTCACCTCAATGGAGTCGCCATTTTCTTTTACATTGAACCAGCAGACCTGAAAATCAAGAAAACTTTATCAGTTACTGCATCACATAAAACAAAGGGTATCATTGCATCATTTGTGGTATTCAATATATATTTACAACCATAGTTGTCCAGATCTTTTCGGAACACCCCGTACATCATCCTCAGGACATTTGTTCTCCATATTGAACATTTTTCATTTCAAATTGCCTGCTAGACTGTCAACCAGAAATCCCTCTTGTGCGGATATTCAGGAGACTGGATGTGTAATCAGGATCAATTATTTTTTTTACAGAGAGGGGGAGGAGGTCCAGCCACCTTTGCTAAAGTAAGGTGTGGCAAGATCTATGCTCGCATTCTGTTGCAGTTGTGGAGTGCAGAACATTGATCAATTCTGTCAATGGAACTTCGATTTCAATGTGAAAAGACTTGACAAAGCTCTCTAATTCACTTTTCTCAACACTAAACATTGCATCAAATTGTCTGTCTAGACTCTAGATTGAATCTTTGTATTAATTTCGATTTCCTGATGTATTTTGACGACTAAGTGTTGAGCATGACATCCGCAAGCACTCACTTTAATGGCTTTCAGATGCTGTTTGGTAGGCTGTGCTTGTGCTGCTCTCACAGCTTTACACCTCTGCAGGAGGGAGGACACATTCCACATCACGTGATCAACTTCATCTGCACAGCTACCTCACACTGCTGAATACAATGAAGCGAGTTGGGTGCTGTCAAAGTGGTGACATGGTGTGTCAGTGTATGCTCATTGGTATTCTCTGGTTTTATTAACTGGTAGACCCGCTACCGACAGGAGCAAGGGGGTAGGGTTTGGAGGGGAAGGTGTTGTGTAGCAAAGTCAGCCCATGTGTTGGTTCTTCAGCTCAACCGTTTTTAATGGCGTCTGTGGAAAAAGAACACTCCTTCCACGAGCGTCATCTTTCCCTCTCGATCCTGTCAGCCACGAAGGACGAGGACGGTGAATGGCGGCACACCTCATCGACGGGGGCTTGAGGAGGAAGAAGCAGGGTCAGAGGAGGGCGAGTCGCACATCCAGCTCATTTATCCGGGATACCGAGAGGACTCGCCTCCTGGGTCTGGCCACCTCAGGGACGCGGCTGCGCGTGTCCCCATCGCATCACAGCGTTTCTGCCGATCTTTCACATCCATTTCCCTCCACATTCTCTTGTATATTTGTGTGAGGTGAGGGGGGGGGGGGAGAAAAGATTGCTTTTCTTTTCTCCATACTTTACTTTTATTTTATTTTCAAGTTCTGGTTCTATTCTTCTCCTCTGAGTGGATGATGGCCAAGTGTTTTGTGTAAGTAAGATTGAATAAGAAGAATACGTGTTGTGGATAAAATCTGCTCTTATGTGCCTTTTCGCTTTTATATGATTGCTTGCTTGTGGGTTCGCAATAAAATTAATAAATAACTGTATGTTGTTATTACCTTCGCTAGAGGAGAGGGTATTGCATTTGGGTCTGTTTGTTTGTTTGTTTGTTTGTTACTTGCAAAATCGAAGATTTTTCAAGTATATTGGTCAGTCGATTTCATTATTGTCTGTCTGTCAATCGCCTACAGGTCACAATTTTAAACCGATCTTCATGAAACTTTACCAAGTTGTAGAGGTAGTCTCAACTGAAAACCGATTGATTTTGAGGTCAAAGGTCATCTTGAGGTCAAATTTCTTAAATCGTCATTTTTCATCTGATTGACTTGAAAGTTGAACACGATTAATATAGTCCGTCATTGGATTGAAGCAACTATTTTTGAGGTCAAAAGGTCAAAGGTCAACTCAAGATCAAACTTCTAAAATCATCAATTTTCAACTGGAAAATCATCAATTTACATCCTATTAACTTGAAAGTTGAACAGGATTTGCATAGTCTGTCACTGAATTTGGAAAGGAACTATTTTTGAGGTCAAGGGGCAAAGATCAACTCAAGGTCAAATTACTACAATCATCAATTTCAATCTGAAAAATAATCTATTTTCATCCAATTGACCTGAGCTTTGTTTAACATTGTCAATTTTAATCTAAATGAAATGGACAATTTGATGTATCCATGGCAACCTTTGGAGAGGGGGTTGGATTTCGCAAGTTTCGTGCTCTGCACGACGTCTTTTTCTTGTTTGTCTGTCTGTTTGTCAATCGCCTACAGGTCACAATTCTAAACCGATCATCATGAAACTTTCCCAAGTTGTAGAGGTACTCTCAACTGAGAAGCCGATTGATTGAGGTCAAAAGTCATCTTGATGTCAAATTTCTAAAATCATTTTTCATCCGATTGGCTTGAAAATTAAACAACAATTGCATAGTGCATTACTGAATCGGGAAACCAACTATTTTTGAGGTCAAAAGGTCAAAGGTCAACTCAAGGTCAAACTTCTAAAATCATCAATCTAAATCTGAAAAATAATCTATTTTCATCCAATTGACCTGAGCTTTGATTAAGATTGTCAATTTTAATCTAAATGAAATGGACAATTTGATGTATCCATGGCAACCCTTGGAGAGGTGGGTGGATTTTGCAAGTTTCGTGCTCTGCACAACATCTTTTTCTTGTTTGTTTGCTTGTTTGTCCGCACATAACTTTTGTGTTTTTCTCCGCAACCACTTGTCAGATTGAGACAAAATTTTCACCATATGAGCGAATACTCATGTATAATGTTATAATGATAATTATGACGTCACATGTCACGTGGAGTGGCAGCCATATTGGAAAAACGGAAAAATTTTGGACCTATGTATCAAAGAAACCGCACCAAGGAAAAAATTGAAACTTGGCACATCGCAAATACTCCTCATGTGGAATGAGTGTGATTTTTATGACATCATAGGTGCCTTTGGTATGACGTCATAATTGAATATATATATATATACATATATATATATATATAATGCTACATCTGATCAGTATAAAAATTTGAGGGTCATCTCGGGATAAATTGGTCCACAGAAAAAATTGATGACATCATCGGTCATGTGATTCGACAGCTATATTGTTTTTAAAAAAAAACACAGACACACATAGGAATATATATTACCCTTTATTTGAAGCATATATGAAAGGTCATGCACATAAATGTTTTTATAACAAAGTTATAGGGAAACAAAAATCAGGCCGGGTCAATATGACCCACTTCTGCATTCTATGGAGGCATTAGATTTTAAAATATTTTTTTCCCCACGATACTGAAAAACAAACAAAAAATAAGACACACATAGGAAGAATATATATTACCCTTTATTTGAAGCATATATGAAAGGTTATGCAAAGAAAAAAAATTCGAACAAAGTTAGAGGAAAATAAAAAATCATTACATCCCCAGGGAAAAAGGAGCCACGAACACATTGTGGGAATAAGCTTTCCCTCGATTCTGAACAGAAAAAAAAACAAAACAAAACACACATGTAGGAACATGCGTTACCCTTTATTTGAAGCATTTATAAATGGTCATGCATAAAAATGTTTTTATAACAGCTACAGGAGAACAAAAATCAGGCCGGGTCAATCTGACCCACTTCTGCATTGTAGGGGGTATTAGATTTTTAAACATTTTTCTCTGCAATTGTGAAAAATAAAAAAATTAATCACACACACAGGAATATGTATTACCCTTTATTTGAAGCATATGTGAAATGTCATTAATAAAAATGTTTTGTTATAGTGAAACAAACAATCATTCTTGGCCCGGGTCAATATGACCCACTTCTGCATTATCGGGGTATTTCACGATAAAATATTTTTCCCACAATCCTGAAAAACAAAAAAACAAAACACACACAAAGGAACATGTATTACCCTTTATTTGAAACACTTATGAAAGGTCATGCATAAAAATGTTTTGATAACAAAGTTATAGGAGAACAAAAATCAGGCCAGGTCAACATGACACACTTCTGCATCACAGGGTTCGAGAATAGTTCGGGGGTTTAGTCAAGTTTACAATGGAGGTTGTTCTGCGGTTGATGCCATGTGTTGGAATGTGTTTGTTTTTCAGGCGTGCAACGACTTTTGACGGTCTGGGAATGTGGCTCACGAGAGGTGAGTATGGTTGAGGAAGGCACCCCGGGCGCTGGAGGGTTTGTTTGGCCAGGGTAGGCTGTGAGCTCATGGTGAGCATGGTAAATTTGTGTATGGGCCTGGGTACTCATGGAAAAGGGACCCAGAATACCAATTGCCAGTGAAGAAGCCAAGGGGAGTGGGAGTGGGGGGGGGGGTGGAAGCCGGGAGAGTTCTCGGGGGAAGGGGGCAAATATTGCATGTCACAAAAACCCCTTAAGGAGGGGGGATATTGTTTTATATCCCCAGGTCCTTTATTCTCCCAAAGCTCGACACACACCTATTCACACCATGCACCCGTGTCGACTCACACCATCTTACCTTGACCGGACTCACCACGTGGTTCGCTCCGAGGTCTCATATCCTCCCCACCTGTACCTGCAATGTGTTATCTTGATCTTAAAGCCTTGTTTAAACACATTCCATTGCCTGAGACAGCGTTTTCCACCTCCATCAAACAGGTGTGACTTGATTGACTTTTTTGTGGAAGAATGATGGTACATCCCCCCTGCAGAATTCCACATGCTGGTGGACTCCATACCATGGCGCATACAGGCCGCACTGGCCACACATGGTGGCCCAAAGCCATATGAAGTGACTTTACATTGGTCTTTCCATTTTTTTGTCCACTACTTGTACATGATTGAAAGTAATTTCCGCATTTTAACCATGGAACAGTGAATCAGGGACACTGTGAGTTTTGTGCTTGCTCTGTTAGTGTTTGTATTACTTCCCTCGTTTTGAATGATATTACTTTTATCATGGCCTTGGAAATGTAGTTCTTAACAAATAGTCTGACCCAGGAAAGGCCAGCTGACCTGACCATCGCTTGGAGGTTGGACTTGGACATGATTGTCATAACCAGTACCGCGGAGAGATCAGAGATGAACATACTTGGCTACAAGGCCGTTCTTTTATTGAGAAGCTCGCTAAAGTATCCGGCGTTGCCCGGGGAAAGTCAATTAAATACTCTGATAATTAAATTTGTTTTGATGAGGTCTTAAAGGGTCTTTGGGATCTTCAGGGGTCAGAGTGGTCTTTGAAGGTATTTGGGGAATTAAAGGGTCTTAAGAGTCTTTAAGTCTTAGGGGTCTTAAAGGGTATTTTGGGTCTTAAGGGGCTTAGGGGTCTTAAGGGGTTTTTGGGGTATTTTGGGTCTTTGGGGTCTTAAAGGGTAGTAAATGTCTGAAAGGGTCTTAACAGTAAAGGATCAAAAGGTTTAAAAGATACATTCCTGTTGAACGTAATTAATAGACTATGTGTAGTCAGTGTGCAACTGATGTTCAAATAGTACGTAATTAATAGACATATAGTCACACAGCTTCACGGATGGATGGAGTCTTAAGGGTATTGGGGGTCTCAAGGGTCTTCAGGATCTTTAAGGATCTTAGGGGTCTTCGGGGTATTTGGGTTTTTTTGGGTTTTCGGGGTATTAGGGGTCGTAAAAGTCTTATGGATCTTTGGGGTCTTAAAGGGTCTTTAGGGTTTGGGGTCTTAGAGGTCTTTAGGGGCCTTGGGGGAGGTCTGAAAGGTCTTGGGGGTCTTAAAGGGTCTTCAAATGTCTAAGAGGACTCAACAGTCTGAAGGGTCGAAAGGTTTAAAAGGTACCTTCCAATAGTACGTCTTTAGACATACGTGTAGCCAGGGTGCAACTGATGTTAAAACAGTACGTAATTAATAGACATATAGTCACATGGCTTCACAGACAGACGAAGTTTTAAAGGTCTTAGGGGTCTCAAGGGTCTTCGAGGTCTGAAAGGGTCTTCAGGGTCTTTGAGGTCTTTAAGGATCTTTGGGTCTTAAGGCTTGTACAGATCTTTGGGGTTTTAAGGGTCTTTGGGGTCTTACAAGTCTTTGGGTTAAGGGTCTTACAGGTCTTTGAGGTCTTAATGGGTCTTCAGGGTCTTATGGCTCTTGGAGGTATTTATGGGTCTTAAAGGTATTGGAAGTTTTAAAGGGTCTTCGAAGTTCTAAGGGATCTCAACAGTCTAAAGGGTTGAAAGGTTTAATATGTATATTCCAAAAGTGTAATTTGGGGTGAAATTGACGTTCAAACAGAACGTAATTAATGGACATGTAGTCACATAGATTCATGGATGGCTTCATGAACGTACGAAGTCTTCAGGATCTTAAAGAATCTTCAGGATCTTAGAGTCGTTGGGGTCTTCAGGGTCTTGAAGAGTTTTTGGGGTCTTAAAGAGTCTTTGGGGTATTCAGGGTCTTATAGAGTCTTTGGGTCTTCGAGCCTTCAGGGTCTGAAAGAATCTTCAGGGTCTTAAATAGCTTTTGGGATCTTCACGGTCTTAAAGAGTCTTTGGGGTCTTAAAGAGTCTTTGGGTTCTTCGAGGTCTTAAAGGGTCTTAAGGGTCTTTAGGGTCTTTGGGGTCGAAAGGGTCTTAACAGTCTTAAAGATCTTTGTGGTCTTTAAAGGCTGAGGTGGTGGATGAAAATACCATAAGGCCAATCTTCGGGTCAAACTTGATCTGTGTGCCAAACGTGGTGGTTGTAGGCCCAGCGATCTTTGCAAAAAACATGAACATACAGACAACAAATTATATTATTAGATCAGTAATAGCTGGGTGCTCTCCACAATGACGTAAGCTTGGAGAGCCATAACAATGCCTCCGTATCCATGACTGAGCCCCATCCCTTAAACTGCAACATGTCACATCCTCGAGTAAATGTTGGACGTGTAAGATGGGTGACAACGAGACCTTGCCGAAAGTTATGAGACTGCGGTTTTGCTGCTTGTTTGTATTTTCTTCCTCTTCTTTTTTTTTCAGCACATCGGTGTGGGCAGCATCACCTCCTGGGCACAGCTGTGACACTGGTGCAGTGCCCCCTGTAGGTTAGAGCAGGAATTAGGTCTGTTCAGGGTGCTGGTGCTTGCTTGGCTACTCTTCGTGAAAGATGCCGTGCGACGTTGTCCACCAACTAATGCTGGCAGATCAACTATCCATCCATCCATTGGGACCATACTCTGTAGAGAGTGTCAGTGCTGCTGAAGCAGTCTCCTATGCTATTGGGCACAATCCTGGACGTAGGGAAAAGAAGAATTTTGTCTCTCAAGGGACACTGGATACCATTGACCAGAGTCGCAGGGCCAGGCTGAATGGCAGAGCTGAGCTGTTCAGGGAGCTGAGGCGTAAAACTGTACGTGCACTAAGGGTGGACAAGGAGGCCTATGTGCGAGAATCTGTGAGGGGGTAGAGCATCACCTGTGGTCAAGGGATTCTCGTCCTGCTTACAGGGGAATTCGCACATTGCGTTCAACCAAGCTCATCCCTCGGTGTACTGCAGTTAGAGCAGAGGGTGATAGGCTCTTGACAGAGGAGTATGAAATGAAGGCCCGCTGGGCCAGTTACTTTGAGCGGTTGTACCAGGCTGATCCACCAGTTGTTGAGTTGGACGTCAGGGGTGTTACAATCCCTGTTGCTGACCCTCCAATCAACTGTGGTCCACCTTCGCTTGTGGAAACACAGGCTATGGTGAACCGGTTGAAATGGGGTAAAGCTCCAGGGATATGTGGCATCCATGCTGAACTTCTCAAGGCTGGTGGAAATGCTGCACTAGTGTCGTTGCATGCAGTTCTGTGCTCTGCCTGGAACACAGGCATCATCACAACTGACTGCAAGAGGGGCCTTGTTGTCCCTCTCTGTAAAGGGAAGGGTGATCGCCAAGACTGCAACAACTACCGAGGGGTAACGCTGCTCTCAGTGCCGGGCAAGGCTTTGCTCGGATAATTCTTGATAGGGTTTGCCACCATCTGCTTGAGCACCAGCGTCCAGAGCAGTCAGGCATTACACCAAAGAGGTCAATGATTGACCGTATCATTGCTCTTCGGGTCCTCACCGAACGCAGACGAGAGTTTCGGCAGGGGCTGCTTGCAGCCTATGTTGATCTCTGTAAAGCGTTCGATTCAGTGAATCGGGATGTCCTCTGGAGGATTCTTGGTCTTCGTGGGGTGCCACCAAAACTGATCGATCTGATGTCTGAACTCTACTCTGGTACTGAGAGTGCTGTGAGATGTGGTGCTACCATCTCTGACTTATTTCCAGTTGTTACTGGAGTTCGTCAGGGGTGTGTACTGGCCCCACACTTTTCAGCACTTGTACGGACTGGATTCTAGGGAGGATGTCGGAGAGATCAAGCTGCCGTGCATCGTTGGGAATGTCAAGATCTCTGACCTTGATTTCGCAGATGATGCAGTCATCTTTGCGAGAATTTAGATATCCTTTTGGGGGCTCTCGAGGTGCTGAACGAGGAGTCGGAGCCGCTGGGATTACGGGTTTCCTGGGTCAAAACTAAGATCCAGGCTTTCAAGACATCTTGGATGCCGCTGTCCTGTCTGTGCCTGTTTGTGGTGAGGATGTTGAGGTCGTGGAGAGAATCACTTACCTTGGCATGATATTCATGTCTCTGCCGGCTGTGAGTCAGAGGTCAATAGACGTCTGGGTCGGGCCTGGGGGTCATGGATTCATGGATCATGGGGTGTGGTGCTGCCGGTACCTGTGCGGGAGGACGAAAGTCCAAGTCTTCAGGTCCTTGGTGCTTCCAGTCTTGCTCTATGGATGTGAGACTTGGACTCTGACCAAGGATCTGAGATGAGGTTAATTCCTTTGGTTCCAGGTCTCTTTGGAGAATCCTTGGCTATCACTGGTCGGACTTTGTGTCCAAGAGCAGTTGCTGAGAGAGACACAAATGAGATTTTTACCTGCATAGTCCTGAGCGTCAGCTGCTGCTGTATGGACATGTAGCTCGTTTTCCTGACGCTGATCCTGCTCACCAGATTCTCTCAGCGATGGAGTCTCGTGAGTGAAGAGGCCAATTGGCCGTCACGTGCCTCGTGGTTCAGCAGGTTGATCGGCGTCTCAAGGACATGGGGATGCGGCGTCTCAGGACATGGGGGCATCTGCCTGGGGGATGGCCAGGCGGCGGCTCCTGGAGTACCGGCGAAAGTGGACGGTGACACGCTGCTCTGGCGCATGCTCCCATACCTGACCTGACCTAGGTAGTTTCGAGCGAGTGTGCCTCTAGGCTATCCTGCTATCCCTGTTTGTACTTGACATGATAGTACTGTTCACCAGGTCATGGATTGAGAACCTGAAGTGGAAATTTGATTGAGATTTGTGATTCCAATCACAGTGTTATTTATCCTCTCAAGTTTTACACTTAAAGAGTGGCTTCATGACATTTGGAGATATGAAACACAAACCGCCAAAGGAAAACCAGAAAAGAACATTGTAATTGTTTCCACGAAGGTTACTAGTTTTGGGATTCACACATCAATCCTCATAACATATTTAGCTTTTCTATTCTTTCCCGATATATTATGCCGCTGCATGTGTGACATCTTCATGGGATCAAATCCAGTGGGCTTCAAGATGTCAGTGTGGACAGACGGTCTGTTGTCACATTTATTGTGTGATCATGAGTCCACTGTTTGCTCAGCAAACATGAGAAAATGTTGCTCGAGGAATGTTTACAACATGCTTGTTCTTTCAAATGCCGACATGTTCACCCTGTTTCTCCTCCCTCTCCCCTCCCCTTCTCTCCTCCCTCTCCCGTTACTCTCTCCTCTCTCTCTCCCCTCTCTCTCTTTCTTCCCTCTCTCCTCCCTCTCTCCATCACTCCTCCCTCTCCTCTCTCTCTCCTCCCTCTTTCCTCTCTCTCTTTCCTCTCTTCTCTCTCTCTCTGTATCTGTTTGCTTTGGACTGACTGCATTAGAGCAAGTATGCTTAGTGACTTGTCACGGAATAAAATGGATAAGAGAACCTTCTTGATGACCCCAATGGATGACCGTCGCAGAAGAAAACTAACGAGTTGGAGTTGCTTGCAAAACAACCATGGTTCATTGTCACTGTCTCTGTACCATCAGAACTTGTAAGTTCCTTGACAATTGGAACTTTAATGCAGAAGGTGGCCATGAGACCTCGCAAGCCCACACAATGGTTGCCAACCTTTGGTTGTTTGGCCCCGTGCGTTGTCCTTTTAAAATGCTAAGCGACAAGAAAGGAAGCAGCACGTACCATTTTAGTCTTTGTTATGACTCAGCCAGGTGAGGACTTGGTGAGAAACTCAGGAAGATTCCTTTGGAGAGGTGCTCATTCATATCAACTTTCAACAATTCAGCACCACCCCACGGAGAGCTAAAAATGATACCTTCCATTAGCAGCTCACTATGTAGGGCTGGCAGGATGGCCTAGGTGGAGGTATGCACACTCATCTTCAAGCTGTCTCGCCTGTGTTACAATCTCAGCCCAGCGATAAATTGTAAATCTGTCATCCAGGTGTTTCATCGGCAGGGTGATTCATCAATTGGTGTCCCGTCTGCTGGCATTATTTGGTGGATGTTAAAGATCCCATGGTGCCCTTCATGAAGAGTCAGCGAGCTCTCGCTGGCACCCTGGAACAAATTCAAAATTCCTACCCAACCCTACAGAGGGAACTGCATAAGTGGCACAGCCAAGCCCTCAGTTAATGTTGCCTTGTACTGCGTACGAAAGAAGAAGCTCGCCACGTCGATTGGAACTTGTGCACTGAGGAAGTTGTAGCTCAGGAAGAGTCCTTAAAGGTCCAGCAAATTATAGCTTGAGCTTGAAATGACCTTTTGAAAGTGTTTTGAAAATGTATTATTGCCAGAGGCCCCAATTTATTACTCTGCACTTGTGATTCTGAACAGTTTTTAGAACAAGTGGATCCTTCGAGTTGTGAATGACAGGGTTGGACTGCAGACATGGGGACTGAAAACCCTGCTGTGAAAAAGGTACACCACCAGCCACAGCTTTCACATTCATGATACGACTAAAACCCTCTGATTCATAACCAACAGAACACTCATTTACAATCACAACTCAATGAGGGCTACGGGTCTGCCCCCCGCACATTACAAACCACAATCTTCCCATTCATGACTACAACTCTCACATCGACAAAAGTATTCACAGCACTCTCATCGACAATACACAAAAGGAACGTACTCCAAGGAAATAAACTCGATCAACCATCTGTCTTCCTTCTTCTAATCCTGTGCAGTTCGTTCATGCTGCAGGGTAAATGATTTAGGGAGGTAGCTTCGTGAATCTATCCTTACAAGACTGACAAAAGTGCCAAACCTTTTTGTGATTACCTATGAGATATTTGACAGATATTTATAAAATCCCATGCTCCGAAAAAATTGCCCACGTTAACCCTTTTAACCCTAGTGGCCGTTTTACCAGCCGCTATTCAAACCTCCATATACCTGAGCGGCCAGATTTTTCTCCCATCCGGTTGTCAGCAGAGCGTTCCAGTGGCAGTGTGCTTCGGGGAGGAGCCGCCGGACACCATGACAATGTAATTGCCATGTGTTGCAAATAAATTGGAAGAAAGGGTTCATGCAGGATTAACATTCACCAAGGAGGATCATCATCAGTGGTGAGGTCACGACAAACTCATGGGAAGCGTTAAAAGTGGAATCACCCCCTGCACATCTCCACTTGAAAGATTACACAATTTGGTTACAAGGGGCTTCAGCAAGTGGATCTTTAATGTTCATTCCCCCTTCCCTAAACCATTCTACTTCACCCACCAATACTCTTTTCCCCATTTATTATCTCTCTTCGATCACATTGCTGCCCTCTACTTACGAGCTCCCTGCCCTGTGATCCTTGTACCATACCACCCTCTGCCCCCCCCAACCAACCACCCTCTACCTCCCCTGTCCCCAACCAACCACCCTCTGCACCCCCCCCCCACCCCGCAACCAACCACCACTTTGTTTGTTTTACCTGATGTGGACTGAGTTTCAAGGATGCGAATATGGCGGCACAGACCTGATATACGAGTGCCCTCTTCTCGTGTCCTTCCGTTATGACTGATGTCCATATTCTGTGTGTTAGACGTTTGTTCCGCCGACACAGCTTCTTTGCAAGGGTCTGCTGGGTGGTTTGCAGTCTCTCTCCGCAGTAGTTTAGGACAACAAGGAATTCCAACACAGTGGAGGCATTCGCCATCATGCTGCCGCATCTCGAACCTGCAGCCGCGTACAACACCACTCTATACCACACGCATTCCAAGTGACACAAAGATGAGTATCAACATAGCCAGAAATGATAAAAAGTTTTTAATTAATGAAACAAAAAAATTGTAGTTTTCTTTTTTGTTTTTCTGTTTTGTTTTTTGTAGTTTTTTTTTGTAATTTTCATGTTTTTATTATTTACTTATTTTTCCCTTTCTTCCCCTCGGGGAGGGGGCATGGACTTGGTTTAAAACACACAACATCCAACCACAAACCCCCTCCCACAGCAACCCCCATCCCAACAGCACTCCCGATACTACACAGAGTCAAACGCCTATTAATTCATAAACTACTCGGACAAGAGATCTCTTACAACATTTCACACACCATACCGCGTGTGCGCATCTGCCTATTTAATACTCCAGGTACCGGTCTAATTCTAATTTAACTCACTCACTTTTTCTTGCTGCCACGTACCTTTCCAGGGAGACCATTCCATGCATTAACTAACTCTCTTGAGTGGAGAAGTCCCCTGGCTACTACCTCTGAACTCTCCTCTTCTTTACTCTCAGGCTACGGACCCTGGTTCTGTCACTGTCTACTCTGTTGAATAATTAATCTGCACTTATTTTATCTCTCTCTTTCATTATCTTAAACATCTCTATAATATCTCCTTGTAACCGCCTTCTTTCCAGTGAATAAAGCCCTGTCTCCTTCAGCCGCTCCTCATAGCTGAGTCGAGCTAGGCCCGGAATCAATCTCG
>CM068967.1:31264643-31279743 GCA_035128595.1 Eptatretus atami
GTCGTGATTCAAACCCAAGATAGACAGCTTAGAGCGATTGTGCATTCCTCTCGGCCATCCTTCCAGTCCTTCTTTGTGTTATTCATGGATTCATGGATTCACGGTGTGAAGTGCCAACAACGTTCTTCATATCGTTCACCAACAATAGGTGCTCGAGGAGATAATGTCCCAAAGCACCACATTTTACCCGAGTCGGCGTTTTGCGCTTCATGTTGAAAAATCTGTGGTGCATTTACAACCAACTACAAACTAACTGAGATGGTTATAAATTGGTTACACGTGTGTCACTTTAGGGTCCATCAACAGCACTCCGAAGGTGGGAGGCAGGAGCACCAGCAGGCAGGATTTAAAATAAATCCCCCCCAACCAGGGCCGGATTACGATTTTGTCGGCCCCTGGGCTACAGATACTGTGAGGCCCCCAGTGATAATTAACAAAAGAGAGAGGATCTAAAGGGGTAGTAAATGTCTAGAAGGGTTTAAGTAAAGGATCGAAAAGAGTTGAGAGATACATTCTAGTTTGAAAGTATTAATGACTATGTGTAGTGAGGTCATGTGCACGTTGAATGTCAATGCTAGTATAGTACGTATGTTACGTAGATATAGGTCCGGCAGTTCAGCGGACTGCTGATTCGGTCGTGTTCATAAGCGGTACTTGGGGTTCTCAAGGGTCTTGCACGATTTTAGACGGACTCTTGAGGGGTCTTCGGACGGTATTCTGGGGTTTTTGGGTTTTTGGGCCTCACTCTCTGTGAAGGTTAAAAGTCTATGGACTCTTTCGGGTCTCGGGATCTCTTAGCGCGTTCTGGGGTCTGAGCGTCTTGTAAGGGGCCTTGGGGGAGGTCGAAAGGTCTTGGGGGTCTTAAAGGTCTTCAATATGTCTAAGAGGACTCACACAGATCTGAAGGGTCGAAAGGTTTTTAAGGTGACCTTCCCAATAGAACGTCTTTAGACATACGTGTAGCAGGGTGCAAACTGATGTTAAACCCAGTACTAATTAATACAGACATATATCACATGGCTTCACAGACAGACGAAGTTTTAAAAGGTCTTAGGGGTTCAAGGGTCTTCGAGGTCTGAAAGGGTCTTCAGAGATGTTTGAGGTCTTAAGGATCTTTGGGTCTAAGCTTGTACAGGATCTTTGGGTTTTAAGGTCTTTGGGGTCTTACAATCTTTGGGTTAACGGGCTTAACAGGTTTTTGGAGGTCTTAATGGTCTTCAGGGTCTTAATGGCCTTGGAGGATTTTAGGCTTAAAGGTATTACGGAGGTTTAAAGGTCTGTCAGGGAAGCTTCTAAGGGATTCTCCACCGGTTAAAGTTGAGGAGGTTTAGTAGTATAGGTTCAAGAAGTGGTAGATGTTAGGGGGTGAAATTGGACGTGTCAACGAACAGAACGTAATTAATCGACATGCTAGTCACAATAGAGTTCATGGATGGCTTCATTGAACGTACGAAGTCTTTCAGGAGTCTTAAAGGAATCTCAGGATCTTAGAGGTCGTTGGGCGTCTTCAGGTCTTAACATGAAGTCTTGTGGGGTCTCAGGGTCTTGAAAGTAGTTTTTGGGGTCTATGAAAGAGTTTTGGGGTTTCAGGGTCTTATAAGAAGTCTTATGGGTCTTCGAGGCTTCAGGGTCTGAAGAAATCTGTCAGGGTCCTTAATAGTTTTGGGATTTCACTGGTCTTAAAAGTGCTTTGTGGGGGTCTTAAAGAGTCTTCTTGGGTTGCTTCGAGTCTTCAAAGGGTCTTTATGTGTCTTAAGGGTCTTTAGGGTCTTTGGGGTCGATTAAGGGTCTGTAACAGTCACTGTGAAAGATTGCTTGGGTGGTCTTAAAAGCGCTGAGGTGGTGATGAAAATACATTACGAGCAAAGAGAGGGCATGGGTCAAACTTGACTCTGTGTGCAGAAACGCGTGGTGGGTCTGTAGGCCCAGCGATCTTATGCAAACAGACATGAACATACAGACAACAATAATTATATTTAGGTAGATCAGTAATAGCTGGGTGCTCTCCACAATGCCGTAAGCTTGAGAGCCATAACATGCCTCCGTATTCATGAACTGAAGCCCGCATCCTTTAAACTGGGCCAAACATGTTTGAGATTAGCCGCCCGCGCCCCAGTACGCGCGCCCTCCGAAAAACAGCCCCAAAGGCCCGGGTGCCGCCCATTTGTCCGCCCCGCCCCCACCCTTATCGCGAGGTGGTGGGTGAGTAATTTGGACGTGTAGATGGGTGACAACGAGACTTGCCAAAAGTTATGAGACTGGGCGGTTTTGCCTGCCGTGGTTTGTGATTTTTCTTTCCTCTTCTTTTTTTTGGGCAGCACATGGTGTGGCGCATCACTCCTGGGCACAGGGCTGTGACATTGGTGCAGGGTGCCCCTGTAGGGTTAGGCGACGGGAAATTTTTAAAAGGTCTGTTCAGGCTGCCATGGTCGTTGCTTGGCTACTCTCGTGAAAGATGGCCGGGTGCGGACGTTGTCCACCAACTAATGCTGGCAGATCAACTATCCATCCATGTGCCATTGGACCGTAAATACTCTGTAGGAGAGGTGTCTCCAGTGCTGCTGAAGGCAGTCCTCCTATGCTATTGCCAGCAATCCTGGACGTAGGGCAAGAAGAATTTTGTCTCTCAAGGGACATTGGGATACCATTGGACCAGAGATCGGCAAGGGCCAGGCTGAATGGCAGAAGCTGAGCTTGTTCAGGGAGCTGAAGGCGTAAAAACTGGTACGTGCACTAGGGTGGACAAGGAGGCCTATGTGCGAGATCCTGTGAGGGGGGTAGAGCGATCACCGTGTCAAGGGATTTCTCGTCACCTGCTTACAGGGAATTCGCACATTGCGTTCACCAAGGCTCATGCCCTCGGGTGTACTGCAGTTAAGCAAGAGGGGGTTGATGGCTCTTGACAGAGGAGTATGAATGAAGGGGCCCGCTGGGCAGTTACTTTGAGCGGAGTTGTCAGGCTGATCCACCAGTTGTTTTGAGTTTGAGGAGTCAGGGGTGTTAACAATGCCTCTGTTGCCTGACCCTCCCAAATCAACTGTGGTCCAACTTCGCTTTGTGGAAACAAGGCTATGGTGAACCGGTTGAAAGGGGTAAGCTCCAGGGATAATGTGGCATCCATGCTGAACTTCTCAAGGCTGGTGGAAATGCTGCACTAGTGTCGTTGCATGCCTGTTTCCTGTGCTCTGCCTGGAACACAGGCCATCATCAAACTGACTGCAAGAGGGGCTTGTTGTCCTCTCTGTAAGTGGAGAGGGTGATCGCCAAGACTGCAACAACTACCGAGGGTAACGCTGCTCTCAGTGCCCGGGCAAGGTCCTTTGCTCGGATCAATTCTGTGATAGGGTTTCGCCACCATCTGCTTGAGCACCAGCGTCCAGAGCAGTCAGGCATTACAAAACAAAGAGGTCAATGAATTGACCGTATCATTTGCTGCTTCCGGTCCTACCGAACGCAGAACGAGAGTTTCGGCAGGGGCGTGCTTGCAGGCCTATGTTGATCTCTGGTAAAAGCGTTCGATTCAGTGAATCGGGATGCCCTCCTGGAGGATTCGTTGGTCTGCGTGGGGTGCCACAAACGGATCGTCTGATGTCTGAACTCTACTTCTGGTATGAAGAGTGCTGTGAGATGTGGTGCTACATCTCTGACTTATTTCCAGTTGTTTACTGGAGTTTCGTCAGGGTGGTGTACTGGCCCCCCACACTTTTCAGCACTTGTAGGACTGGATTCTAGGAGGAATGTTGGAGAGATCAAGCTGCCGGTGCATCTTGGGAAATGGTTCCCCATCCCCCAAGAAATCTCTGAACCTTGATTTCCGCAAGATGATGCAGTCATTTTGCGGAGAATTTTAGATAATCCTTTTGGGGGCTCTCGAGGTGGCTGAACGAGGAGTCGGAGCCGCTGGGATTACGGGTTCCTGGGGGTCCACAAAACTAAGATCCAGGCTTTCATGAAGTCTTGGATTGACCGCTGTCTGTTGTGCCTGTTTTTTGGTGAGGATGCTTGAAGGTCGTGGAGAGAAATCACTTAATTGGAGGATTATTCAGTCTCTGCGGCTGTGAGTCGAGAGGTAAATAGACGTCTGGGTGGCCTGGGGCGTATGGATTCACTGGATCATGGGTGTGGTGCGCCGTACGTTGCGGGGAGGACCGAAAGTCCGAGTGTTTAGGTCCTTGGTGCTTCAGTCTTGCTCTAATGGGAATGTGGAGACTTGGACTCTGACCAAGGATCTGAGATGGAGACTTAATTACCTTCGGTTCCAGGTCTCTTTGGAGAATCCTTGGCATCATGGTCGGACTTTGTGTCCAATGAGCAGTTGCTGAGAGAGACACAATGCAGATTTGTTACCAGGGCATAGTCCGTGGAGCGTCAGCTGCTGCTGTATGGACATGTAGCGTCGTTTTCCTGACGCTGAGTTGCCAGCGACTCCGGGTGTGCGCGCCTGCTCCACCAATTCTCTCAGCGATGGAGTCTCATGAGGTGGAGAGGCCAATTGGCCGTGCCACGTTGCTCGTGGTTGCAGCAGGTTGATCGCGTCTCAGAAGGACATGGGAATGCAGCGGCGTCTCAAGGGACATGGGGGCATCTGCCTTGGGGGAGGCCAGGATAATTAAAAAAAAACGGCGGCTCCTGGAGTACCTAGCGGAAAGTGGATGCAGCGACGGCGCTGTTCTGGGCGCATTTGGCCTCCAATACCTGACTTAGGTAGGTTTCGAGCGAAGTGTTGCCTCTAGCTATCCTCGCTATCCGCTGTTTTGTACTTTGGACATGATAAGGTCTGTCAGCAGGGTCATGGATTGAGAAACCTGAGGTTGGAAATTTTGATTGTGACTTTTGTGAAGTTGCAATTTCACGTGTTTATTATATCTCTGATTTTTACCCCCCCTTAAAAAGAGTGGCTTCAATGAGTGACATTATGGAGATATGAAACACAAGGCCGCCAAAGGGAAAACCGAAAAGAAACATTGTTTAAAAATTGTTTCCACAAAGGTACTAGTTTTGGGATTCACACATCAATCTCATAACAGTATTTAGCTTTTTCTATTCTTTTCCTATATATTATGCGCTGCAACTGTGTGGATCTTGCATGGGGACAAATCCAGTGGGGCTTCAAGATGTTCAGGTGGACAGACGGTCTGTTGTGTCACCTGTTTATTGTGTGATCATAGAGTCCACTGTTTGCTCAGCAACAATGAGAAAAGTGCTGCTCGAGAATGGGTTTAGCATACAATGTTTGTTCTTTCAAAATGCCGACAATTGTTCAGCCCTGTTTCTCTCCCTCCCTCGCCTTCTCTCCTCCTCTCGGCGTTACTGCTCATCCTCTCTCCTCTCACCCTCTCTGCGTCTTTCTCCCTCTCTCTCCTCTCTCATCACTCCTCCCTCTCCTTCTCTCTCCTCCCTCTTTCCTCTCTCTCTTTCCTCCTCTTCTCTCTCTCGTCATACTCTTTTTGCTTTTGGGCACTGGACTGAATTAGAGCAAGTAGTGCTTAGTGACGTTGTCACGGAATAAATGGGATAAGAGAACCTTCTTGAGTGACCCAATGGATGAACCGTCGCAAGAAGAAAACCAAACGAGTTGGAGTTGCTTGCAAAACAGACCCTGGGTTCATTGTCACTCTCTCCTGTAAGACCACAGACTGTTGGTAAGTTCCTGGACAATTGGAACTTTAATGCAGAAGGTGGCCATGAAGAACCGTCGCAAGTCGCACGAACAAATGGTTGCGCAACCTTTCGGTTGTTTGGCCACGTGGTTGTCCTCTTTAAATGCTAAGCCGACAAGAAAGGCGAAGCAGCACGGTACTTTAGTCTTTTGTTATGACTCAACCAGGTGAGGATTGGTGAGAAAACCTCAGAAAGAATTCCTGTTGGAGAGGTGCTCATTCATATCAACTTTCAACAATTCAAGCACCACCCACGGAGAAGCTAAAGATGAATCTTCCAGGTTATTGCAGCTCACGGTAATAGTAGGGCTGCAGGATGGCCTAGGTGGAGGTATGCACACGTCAATGCTTCAAAGCTGTCTCGCCTGTGTTACAATGCTCGAGCCGGCGATAAATTGTAAATCTGTCTATACCAGGTGTATTCATCGCAGGGTGATTCATCAAGTTGGTGTCCCGTCTGCCGGCTATTGCATTTGGTGGGATGTAAAGATCCCTGGTGCCTTCATGAAGAGTAGCGAGCTCTCGCTGGCCCCTGGAACAAATGTCAATAATTCCTAACCAACCCCCCCTTAAAGCGAAGGGGAAAACTGCCTAAGGTGGCACAGCCAAGCCGCCCTCAGTTAATGTTGGCCTGTACTGTCGTACGAAGAAGAAAGCTGCCACGTCGATTGGAATTGTGCACTGAGGAAGTTTAGTAGCTCAGGAAGAGTCCTTAAAGGTCCCAGCAATTATTAGCTTTTGGAAAGCCCCTTGCAAATGACCTTGTGGAAAGTGTTTTGAAAATGTATTTTGCCAGAGGCCCAAATTTAATTACTCTGCACTTGTGATTCTGAACAGTTTTTAGAACAAGTGGATCTTCGGTTGGTGAATGACAGGGTTGGACTGCAGACATGGGGACTGAAGAACGCCTGGCGAGTGCGCAAAAGGTGAACGACTCACCAGCCACAGCTTTCACATGTCAATGATACGAACTAAAACCTCTGATTCATAAGCCACAGAACACCATTACAATCAACAACTAATGAGGCTAGCACGGCGTCTGCCCCCGCAGATTCAAACCACAATCTTCCGCATTCATGACACAACTCTCACATTTTCGACAAAGAAGTATTCACAGCACTCTCATCGACAATAACAAAGGAAGTACTCCAAGGAAAATTAAAACCGGATCGAAACCATTCTGTCTTCTCTTCTAATCGTGGTGCAGTTCGTTCATTGCTGCCAGGGTAAATGATTTAGGGAGAGTAGCTTTCGTGAATCTATCCTTACAAGACTGACAAAAGTGGCAAACCTTTTTGTGATTACCATGAGATATTTGACAGATAATTTATAAAATCCCATGCTCGAAAAAATTGCCCACGTTACCTTTTAACCTAGTGGCCGTCTTTAACAGCCGCTATTCAATCTCCATATACCCTGAGCGGCAGATTTTTCTCGCATCCGGTGTTGTCAGCAGAGCGTCCAGTGCAGTGTGCTTCGGGGAGAGCCGCCGACACCATGAAACAATGAAATTGCATGTGTTGCAAATAAATCGGGAAGAAAAGGGTTTTCATGCAGGATTAAACATTCACTGAAGGAGGATCATCATGCAGTGGGTGAAGGTACGAAAACTCATGGGAAGGCGTTAAAGTGGAATCACCCCCTGCACATGCTCACTTGAAGAGATTGTCAGCAATTTGGTTACAAGGGGCTTCAGCAAGTGGATTCGTTAATGTTCATTTCCCTCCTAAACATCTAGACTTCACCCACCTAATATTCTTTTGCCCCCATTTATTATCTCTCTCTTCTTCGCATCACAGTTGGCTGGCCGGCTCTACTGTACGAGCCCCTGCCGTGATCCTTGTACCATACCACCGCTCTGCCCTCCCAACACCTCGCTCTCACCTCCCTCGTCCCAACTAACCACCTCTGCACCCTCCCCCGCAACCACCACCACCTCCGTTTGCTTACCCGGCTATCGATTGGGACCTGAGTTTCATAGGTATGGAATATGGCGGCACAAGACCTGATATACCGAGTGCACCTTCTCGTGCGCTTCCGTTATACTGATGTTCCCATATTCTGTCTGTGTGTTAGAACGTTTTTGTTCCGCCGAAACCAGCTTCTTTGCAAGGGTCATGCTGGTGGTTTTGCAGTCTCTCTCCCAGCGTAGTAAAGGCCCCAGTCACACCTTTGACGTTTTAGCCAACGTATGCCCGTTTTTGAAAAATTTGTCTAAAAACGCTGGCACACACGTGAATACGTTAATGGTAAATTTTGATAAATGAGAGCACGCGTGAAACGACTGCCATAAACGTCGTTGAAACGCTTGGCTTTAAACGTTGTACTTTTCGGTTGTCCTCCAAATTTTTGCATGCTTGAAATTTCACACGTATGCGGCGATGACTCACACGTTCCACTACGCTGGCATAGTTGTAGGCAACGTTATGCCCGATCGTTGACAGAACGTCAAACAATGTTAGCTTGTAAGTTAATCCAATAATTGAGACACGCCGAGCGTAAATTTTAGCCGTACCCGAAACTTTATTCCTAGCTATGATAACGTGTTGTAGGCACATTACGCGATCGTTGACACAACGTCACACCGTACTTTAATTTACTCATGAGGTGAAAAGACGGTCGTATAAGCTTAGCGTGCTGAAACTTATTTTATAACCTAATCAGTGACATGTTTGCTATACAGCTAACAACGATCGTTGCACACTTCGACACTCCCTGCTGTGAAAGTTACTTGTACTCGAATCACGCCGGAGTTATTGTTTCGGGCAAAAGCGGCTTTTATCTACTATGAGTGCGTGCTTTGCAACCTGTGTGTAACCACCTCCGCCGCTACTGCGAGTATGTAGACATATGACGTTTAACCCGGACGACTACAGAACTTAACGAACAGTTCCACCTACAGATACCAGATATGAATGTAATGGCCAGCGTAGGGGGAATTTGGTAAATTAAAAAGGGGGTTTCACAGGAGGAACCCGTCCAGTGTTGCAGACTAATAGCGAGTACATGTCCATGAATTAGAGCAGATGGGTTTTATATCGGCAACGATATCACTACAATATCTTACGTGTCCCCAAACATCAGCATACCCTCAATCGTTTGGCACTGCACCAGTTGCGGTGCCAATAGACGAGAGAAGAAGACATAGAACGGAGGAGAAGGTACTGTGACACCATGGATCGGGATTTTGATTTGCAACCGATATAGATTGCAACCGATAAGATTTGCACCGGATAAGACACCAGTTGAATTTTGCCCGGATAAGACACTCAGTTTGATTTGCACCGATAAGAACACGTTAGTTAAACAACTTGCGATTGTTTGGCGCAAGGTGGTCTATTTTTCAATAGTGGAGTTTGAGCGATTTGCACGTTGAATAGAAAGCCTTCAAATTTCCGAGCGCCAGCGTCAAAAACAGCGAGTGACAGCACTTTAATTCGTTCATTGTAAACAATTAAAATAGTTGAGTGGGCACCTTTAAGTCGTGGATGAGTTGGTAAAAAAATCCAATTGTTGGACGGGGAAGCGTCTAACTTTCAATAGTGGAGTTGCAGCCATTGATATATCTGTTGCGTGGCAAGCCTATGAATAGCACCACTCGGACCGGCAAAGATTAAACTGCGCACGATATGGCAAGTTAAGGCTATCGGTGGGCATAGGTTGGTGAACTGCGGCTAACGAAATTATTCGTTGGTATAACCGTACCTATAAGGGTATCGAGCGCTCTATGTACATTATAGTGACCGTTGAGCATTTGGTCCAACCGTTATGATACACTAAAACGTAAAAACGCCATAGCTCATTGTTGAAAAAACCCCAAAAAATTAGCCGCGAAGAACTTCGAACAATGGTGCAAAGATGTTCCTACCGTGGAACGCGGACGCAGGAGGATTCCATCATCACCCACAACTCCCCATCACACTACACTACTACTGCAACATGAACAAACTAACGACTAAATGATACTGGGATACTGTTTATGCTGACATGGACATCGACTCAAAAAGGAGTCGAAAACACTGATGGGTTCCCCCTGTGGAAGACCATTTTTATATACCAATTTCCCCAAAACGCACTGGGGAACACGTCATTATATGGCAGTTGTAAGTTAGAAACACGTTCATTTAGTTTTTGGTGACGGAAGACCGTCAATGGAATACGTTACATATGTCAATGGGTGCGTTGGGACTACGTAAAGAATGGTTTAAAGCACGTCAAACCATAAGTTAGAAATAAGTTCTCGGCATAAAAAAGACATTACCAGCGTACGTGGTTTTTCGACTTATGAGTAGCTTACAAGTAGCCTTTGTCGACGTGTGTAAGCGCCGGCAATATCGTGTGTACAACTTATTCCTCGCATGCGGAACGTGTGTCATACGCCAAGTACGTCGTAAATTTGACATTGTTAAAATACTTGAACGTACTCCACTTACTACGACGTATGATAGCGTATTTAAGCGTTCTAATTCACGTATACCGAAACTTACCCATACGTATTCGGACGTGCGCCAGCGTTTTAGACACATTTTTCTTAGGTCGGCAATACGCCTGGCAAGATCGCCAACAGGTGTGACTGGATGTTGACACTCCATTTTGGGCGGTTATGATTTGAATCGCTTGTGCGTCAGCCTTTTAATAGGCTACGTCACGTCATCGTCGCGATAACGTGCCAGCGCGCTATGCATAAGTTAGACTATCGTTGGGCAATAGGTTGTGGTAGGCGACAACAGGTTCAGCATTCGGTTGGTATAAGTTTAGCTATAACCAACGAAACGTTCTGTGTCGTTACTAATAAGTTATACAATAAGAAACCAAGTCGTTTATGAATACGTCGAGAATCTTTAAAAAAAAAAACATCAAAAGTTCAACGAAGCCACCGTTTTACATACATTTTAATACGTTGCCATCGCTGGCTAAAACGTCAAGGTGTGACTGGGGCCTTTAGGACAACAGGAATTCCAACACACGGTGGAGGCCATTCAAGCCATCCTGCCTGCGCGAACACCTACACCCATATACACAAGATCCAAGGAAGAAAAATGCAAATAAAAAAAGTTTTTAATTAATGAAAAAAAATGTGTTCTTTTGTTTTCTTTGTTTTGTTTTGTAGTTTTTTTGTATTTTTTTTTATATTTACCTATTTTCCCTTTTCTTCCCTCGGGGAGGGGGCATGGACTTTGGTTATAAAACACACAACATCAACCACACAACCCCCTTGAACCAACAACCCCCACACAAGCACTCCCTACACAATCACCCATCAATATTTCAAACTTAACCGAAAAGTCCTTACAAACATCCCCATAGCCTCTATCTCCATAACTTCCAGAGGTACGGTCTAATTCTATTAAACTCATCTACTTTTTTCTGCTGCCACTACCTTTCACGGGAGACCATTCCAGCATTCTCTCTACTTTGAGGAAAGTCCCTGCCTGCCCACTCATCTGAACTCTCTCTTCTTTACATCTCAGCTACGGACCCTGGTTCTGTCATGTCTACTCTGTTTGCAAATAATTGATCTGCACTTATTTATTCTCTCTCTTTCATTATTCTAAACATCTCTCTATAATATCTCCTTGTAACGCCTTCTTTCCAGTGAATAAAGCCTGTCTTCCTATCAGCCGCTTCCCTCATAGCTGAGTCGAGCTAGGCCCGGAATCATCTCGTCCTGCCACTGAATCTCTCTATGGCATTATGTCTTCCGAACTGTGGGACCAAAAATGTACACAATATTCTTAGATGTGGCCTCACTAAATTCTGTACAATGTTAACAACACCTCCTTTGTTTATAATGGATCCCCTCCGCATACAACCTAAAACCTATTTTGCTCACCTGGTAGCTGCCTGGGCATTGTGCTACCTGCCTTACCTCCCGTATCTTAGACCATTCCCAGATCCTTCTCTGTGTGACACGTCAAAATTAACCCCTGCATCCTGTAACCTCTTATTTTTCATTGTTCTTTCCCATCCCAACACCTTACACTTTGCTCAGGTTTAAATTCCATCTGCCAATCTTTTGTCCAATCCATGGAAGGCATCAATACTTTCATCTGTATCTGATCACCATCGGCCCTCTGATATCCACCTTACCTCAAGCTTTTGTGTCGTCCACAATTTGGAAGCTTACTCTTTACCCATTATCCAAATCGTTGAGTAAGAATGAAGTAGTAATAAATGAATGGTAGTTAATAAGAATAGTCAGCCGCTCCCTCAATACTTCTCGGTGTATATTATCTGGCCCAGAGCTTTATCTATCTTAGCATTACCTAGCTGTTTCCTTTACTTACTCAACTCCAACCTGGTACCTCTGCAAAGCCCTTCCTCACTCTCGATAGATACTCTCAGCTAGTGGCAATTCTCTCTGACTGTTCTTTGTGTAAAAGTTGAAGAAAAATACCTGTTTAATAGCCTGCCATCACTTTCATCACTAACACATCTCCGGTGTTATTCCTCAATGGTCCACACACTGGTCTTTAACCTGTTCTTTTCCGCTGATATACTTAAAGAAAGCCTTGCTATTATGTTTCGTATTCTTAGCCATGTCTTCTCGTCCTCTTCTTTGGCTTGCTGAGTTATATTTCTTAACTTGCCTCTGTTTACTGGTGCCGATATGAATAATCTAACTTCCAGTCCTTTATTTTAAACCAATAAATGCCTTTTGCTTCTCCTTAATAGTATTCCTTATCTACTGCTCAACCACCCTGGTCTCTTTCCACTTCTAGTTAACCTCATTTGGAATATACTTACCCTGCACTCTACACATTTGGTCCTTGAAGGTTTCCCCATTTTCTCTGATGCTGATTGTCCTTGTTTAAGAGTCCTCCAGAATCTACATCACCCAACTCTCTTCTCATACCCTCAAAGTTGCTTCCCTGAATCTAATAGCCTTACCTTACTATCCTGAACTCTAACCCTTAACAGAGTCTCTGCACACACAATGTTATGGTACATTGCTCCGAAATACTCTCCAACCTCCACTCCTCCACCATATTGGGATCATCACTTAAAAGGAGGTCTTACACTGCCTCCCCCTCGTGGGCTTAGCTACATACTGGGTTCAAAGCAATCTTGGAATAAAACGAGGAAAATCCTCATCTGCTCTGCCCTTTTCCTGTTCCTGACCCAATCTAACTCTGCCAAGTTAAAAATCCCCCATAATCAATACTCTTCCTTACCACATGCCCTTTTTAATTCTTCATGTACTTCTCCTTCCTCCTCTTCCTTCACACGCGGAGCCCTATAAAAGCATCCTACCAGTATCTTACTGTTTTTTAAAAATCTCTAATCTCTACCACACAGAACCTCAACTTTATTCCTCCTTAATATCCCCCCTTTTCTTGATGCAATGCTGTCCTTTACCCAGATTGCTACTCCTCCTCCATTCTCTCCTTCCTATCAACCAATACACCTTGAGCCTTCTAATCTTGTCCTCCAGTATTACTCTCCTCCTTCAAACGCAGTCTCACTCACTGCACTATATCATACTCCCTCCTATCTACTTTGGCTTCAAGCTCTTCCATCTTATTATTTAAACTTCTGGCTTGGTGTAAAGAATATATTTAACTTTTCCCTTCCTGAAATTATATTTTCTGCCTGGCCTTACTCATCCCAATTACTTCATCCATTCCTTCCTTTGAAGCTTCCCCACCCTCCGCTGACCTAAAACAGCCTGAATTCCCTTCTCATTCCCACTGCAAACTTGCTGCCCCCTTTATATTTAACATACAGCCATCATTCTGGAAACCTCCCTTTGTCCCCGAAATGATTCCACTGCTTCCTAAATGTAGAACTTCTCCTTCCCATTCCTTCCAGCCATTGGTTGACTGACGTCTATTGCTCTGCTCATAATTCTATATTGTTTCCTACAATCTTTGGGAGGATCCCAAAAACATGCCCCTCACAACCCTTTGCTTTCAGCGCTTCCCCAATATCCTGTTATCTATTTTTCAAAACCTCTGAGTAAACTTTCCCTACATCATTCACACCGAGGTGTACAATAACAACTTGCTTCCTGCCGTGACCGATACATACTGTTTACCCTTCCTTCATGTCCCTAAACTCCCGCTCCTACAAACTACACAGAATTCTGTCTATGATCCTTCACGCCAGAATGAAGATCTACATATTAAATAATCTCATCACCCACAAAAACTGTTCTCCATACCTCATGTCTACCAATTTATACTGCTGCACCTCCACCACTGTCGCACCCACTGCACCTCCACCACTGTCCGCACCCGTTTGGGCAGGAATTTGTAATTTGTTCAGGGTGCAGCAATGGCTCGCCTACTCTTGACGAAGAACACCATGGGATTCTTTATTGTCGGCAGATGGGACGCTTAGTTTAAACGTCCATCCGAGGGAGCAACAACACAATGATGAATCACTGTGACTGAAACCTTGAGCGTCAATCAGTGTGGGACGGAGGCCCATTCCCCCCCCCCCCCCATCATTTTTGGAGGAGGGGGAATAGCATATCAATTGTCCACCCCCCACTTTTTTGGTTAAAATAAGTAGGGGAAGGGTGGGAGGGTGGACAATTGGGAGTTCCAAAGGATGACACGACCCAATTCTCGATGTAATGCCTATCAAGTAGCACCCTCCCGAGTGGAGAGCGAATGACGGACAGGCCTTCCCTGTCGATCATTTTCACCTGAATTTTACATTCCCCCCCCCCCCCCGTTTTTAGAAAGACGTTAGCAGCTTGGAGCGTTTGTTTGCGAGGTACACCTGCTCTTCGTACCACTTGCTCACTTCATCGGTTTTTTGGTTTGACTCTTGTTCCAATTCCTTTCTTGCCGACTTCGATGTTTGTTTTTTTTGTTCCTATTCCTTTATTTTCTAAACCATAGGCACACAAAATAAAGTTAACCCCACCCCCCCCCCCCGCCCCCACCTACCCACCAACCCCTCGAAATAATTTTCCTCGAAAAGGTAGCACAAGCAGCCATATAAAGTGCTTAAAATCCCAAAACCCACGAAGTATTGCCTAGATTATGCTCTAGATTGAAACACCAGGATGCAAGTTTATAGCCAAGTCGTGATTCAAACCCAGATAGACAGCTTAGAGCGATTGTGCATTCCTCTCGGCCATCCTTCCAGTTCTTTCTGTGTTTTCATGGATTCATGGATTCACGGTGTGAAGTGCCAACAACGTTCTTTCATCATCGTTCACCAACAATAGGTGCTCGAGGAGATAATGTCCCAAAGCACCACATTTTCCCGAGTCGGCGTTTTGCGCTTCATGTTGAAAAATCTGTGGTGCATTTACAACCAACTACAAACTAACTGAGATGGTTATAAATTGGTTACACGTGTGTCACTTTAGGGTCCATCAACAGCACTCCGAAGGTGGGAGGCAGGAGCACCAGCAGGCAGGATTTAAAATAACTCCCCAACCAGGGCCGGATTACGATTTTGTCCGGCCCACTGAGCTACGT
>CM068967.1:31279987-31291602 GCA_035128595.1 Eptatretus atami
GCTTGTCAAATAAATATTTAATATTCAAAAACTCTTTTAGTTTTGAAAATATCACAATATCTCTTCTCTTTTTGTTGTGTTACACTTGCACCCATCTATGCGGGCTAATGGTGACATTATGTTGTAGAAGTTGAATAAACCTGATTTGAAAAAATCCGAAAATCGTTTGGCGTGCTTTTGTTAATTATCACTGGGGGCCTCACAGTATCTGTAGCCCAGGGGCCGACAAAATCGTAATCCGGCCCTGGTTGGGGGGATTATTTTAAAATCCTGCCTGCTGGGTGCTCCTGCCTCCCACCTTCGGATTGCTGTTGATGGACCCTAAAGTGACACACGTTAACCAATTTATAACCATCTCAGTTAGTTTGTAGTTGGTTGTAAATGCACCACAGATTTTTCAACATGAAGCGCAAAACGCCGACTCGGAAAATGTGGTGCTTTGGGACATTTACTCCTCGAGCACCTATTGTTGGTGAACGATATGAAAGAACGTTGTTGGCACTTCACACCGTGAATCCATGAATCCATGAATAACAAAAGAGGACTGGAAGGATGGCCGAGAGGAATGCACAATCGCTCTAAGCTGTCTATCTGGGTTTGAATTCACGACTGGCTATAAACTGTCATCTGGTTGTTCAATCTAGAGCATAATCTAAGCAATACTTCGTGGGTTTTGGGATTTTAAGCCACTTTATTGCTGCTTGTGCTACCTTTTCGAGGAAAATTATTTCGAGGGGTTGGTGGGTAGGTGGGGGGGGGGGGGGGGTGGGGTTAACTTTATTTGTGTGCCTATGGTTTAGAAAATAAAGGAATAGGAACAAAAAACAAACATCGAAGTCGGCAAGAAAGGAATTGGAACAAAGAGTCAAACCAAAAAACCGATGAAGTGAGCAAGTGGTACGAAGAGCAGGTGTACTTCGCAAACAAACGCTCCAAGCTGCTAACGTCTTTCTAAAAACGGGGGGGGGGGGGGGGGGAAATGTAAATTCAGGTGAAAATGATCGACAGGGAAGGCCTGTCCGTCATTCGCTCTCCACTCCGGAGGGTGCTACTTGATAGGCATTACATCGAGAATTTGGGTCGTGTCATCCTTTGGAACTCCCAATTGTCCACCCTCCCACCCTTCCCCTACTATATTTAACCAAAAAGTGGGGGGTGGGACAATTGATATGCTATTCCCCCTCCTCCAAAAAATGATGGGGGGGGGGGAGGAATGGGCCTCCGTCAACACTGATTGACGCTCAAGGTTTCAGTCACATGATTCATCATTGTGTTTGTTGTCCCTCGTGACAAGGCTAAACAAAATTAAAATTCAAACATTTGCTTTGCGTAATTTCTTGGTGACAAATTTCTCCAAAACATCAGTAAATTGAAAAAATTTTGAGAACATCATTTTCAATTGCCATGACAGCTAGTCTGTTAAGTCGTTCTTGTGTCATTGTTGACCTGAGTACATTCTTTATATGTTTCAGCCTGGAGAAACTTCTCTCTCCAGTCGCATTAGTTATCATTAAACACAAGTAAATCCGTAGTGCTATTTCAACATTAGGGAATGAAGAAGTTAATCCATTTTTTAGCACAAGGGTGTAGATATCCACAAGCTTGCGGTGTTTCATGCTTGTCCCTGAATTCATCAAATTGCCCAACAAAGTTTTTAATTCCAACAAAAAAAATTCCAGTATATTATACAGTATATTAATTGAGCCCTTTTTAAAGAGATAATTCAGCATACTTTACTTTCATTCTGCATTTACAAATGAAGTAACTTTTCACAGTAAATTAATTTCACTTAATCTCTGGAGGCCCTCAGCTGGTGGAGGCCCCTGGGCTGCAGCCCATAAAGCCCATGCCTTAATCCAGCACCGCCCCCAACCCATCAAAGAATAAACATTCATTATTTCCACCTATAGCCTTCTCCAGTATGTTTATCAACAGCTGTCTTGTTAAGCACTAAGCAGTACGGTATATAAAACTATTTCAACCTGTTGAGCCATCTATTTGGCATACTCTATACATCTCACTCCCCCGACACGTATATCCTTTAAACCTCTTTTCGCTTGTAAAGGTTATCCCACACACCCTACCTTTTTCTCATCTGTCATCCTCTTCCTTTTAAAAAAATTAATTTCCCAATGTGGCTATCTCTGCTTATTAAAGTAATAAATACTGTGTGTGTGTGTCCGAGATGACACGCTTTGAAAAATGTGTAAAACACACAAATTAATCTGTCTTCTCAAATCGTCTTCTTTCTCTTCTTCTTACTTTTATTTTTATTTTAAAAAATAAATTAAAGCGAAAGTATGTCTGTTTGTCTGTATGTCTGGTAACTTGTCTGAGACCCTTGGGCCGATCGACGCCAAATTTTCAGGATATAGTCAGGGAGTCACTACTTAGGTTTTCTGTGAAATATTTTTTCCAAAAATATAGTGTGTGTGTGTGTATGTATATATATATATATATATATATATATATATATATATATATATATATATATATATACATATATATATATCATCGGATTTTTTATAGGTGTTATTAATTTGGGTTATTTCTCCATTGCGGCGGACCAGTCCCATCACTTTATCTGGTAACTGCTCCGAGACCAAGGACCATAGCTCGATAGGACAAGAAACTCCTATTACACATGCATGAGCCAAATTAGAATTGTCTCCCTTTCATTGGAGGTCCCACAAACAACCAGATTACATGACACGTCAATACCTATACCATGGAATATCAAAAACCAAAAATTTGAATAAACAATATTTTAAGATCCCTTTTAGAACCTTTTAAAACTCATTGGACCTTTTAGATCCCCTTAAGACCCTTTAGTTTAGATCCTAACTACTATTAGATGTGGGGGATGTAAATGACCTTTAGACCACTCAAAACCCTTTATACCACTTACACCCTTTTTGAACATTTACATCCCTTAGACCCTTTAGACACACACCACACAAACACCTGTAGAGTTTTCTTGCAATATACAAACTACACTTTTATCAGCAAGTAATGTGCAGATTCTACTCACCCGGTGGATGGGTATTCTGCTCGTCTCTACAATCCTTACAAAAATTCACGACCAGTGTTTCTGTGTTTGTTCGTCATGCTCCTCTTCCTCCAGTTCTGGGCTGATGACATCCAGACTTGCTACATAGGATCAGCATGACCCCAATTAGTATATAGGGGTGTTTTTATTTTTGTCGGTAGTCTTGGGGAGGTGAGGAGTGGACACAAATTCTCTATGTAAATGTGTATCGAGTAGCACCACTCCAGGTGGGAGAGGGCATTACAAGTCTCCATCATTTACAGTGCAGTATTCCTGTCCCCACGTTTTCCAGTGCAGTGAGGTGTTTTGAATTATAAGCGGTCGGTATGTTTTTGCTTCATGCACATAACCTGGGTTTTATTTATTTATTTGGCTGTACAGAGCTGTCAGTTGCCTACACACCGCCCAAATAAAGGTATGTGTCAGAATAACGTGTTGCATGCTTGAAACAAGATAGCCCATAGGGCGGGTAGGCTGCTTGTAAATATTAATATGTAATGGAGGAAGTGTTTGTATGATGTACGTCTGCTCTTTACCCATTGCTTGGACAGTTGGCCTGACTCCACCCATAATTGTAAGGTGAAAAGAAATCATACATCTGCCATTTTGGTGCTATAGTAAGCCTCTGGAAGTGTTATATTCACAATTGCTATACCCTCCCTTTATGTTTTCCATTCAGTGTAAAACAACCATAACAAATGTTAAAAAGATCATCAAAATTTGAAAGGTTGGAGTCGATAGATGTCATGGGCCTTGTGAAGGCAACGATACATAACGGACTCAGGCTTCAGGCCTCTGTTGTCAGTATATGGGCAATGAAATTGGAACTAGAACAGTACTCGGTAGAGTGCCTACCTCCACCAGATTGAACAGTTTGCATTTTGTATCCCACTAATATGGGCTGGATCTGCATCCGGACCTGAAATAAAATCTAATCAATTCATCCTTGTCACACACCCAAGCTGTCCACCAAGTTTTCTCCGAATCCGTCTCCAACTTTTTGAGATATTGTGCTTTTCAGGGTGTTTCAAAAAGAGTGATGCAACTTTAAATGTTTATTTACAAAGAAAGAGAAACCTCAGGAACATGAAGCAAACATTTCTTGAAAGCTTATGACATGGTATTCTCTATCACTCATTGCTATTGCAGTAAGTCACTGCTTGAGTTAGTGAGAGCTCAAGGTCTGAAATTGGCATTTACGCAAAATCCTTGTAATTGACGTTCTCGATGTGTGCTCCTCCGTTCAGACAGGCATTGATCCTGACTCCAAAGTTTTATCCAACTTTCCACTGCTTGGAGGTAGTCTGACAACTCCTGCTTCAGATCATCCAGTGTGGCAGGGTGTTTGGATCATCCAGTAGACAGAGCCTTTGGCAGCCCTTCAGAACGAGTAGTCCAGAGTGTTCAAATCTGGGCTATGGGGTGCCCAGTCATGAGAGGTACCCAGGGCAATAACAAGGAATAACAAAGGGACGTACGCGGCCATAAGTGTGACAGAAGACGTGACAGAAGACACAGGACAGAATAGCCAATTATATAACAGCGCGATGTCGCTGCGCTGTAACAAGGAATCCAACAGAGGTGGAGGCCATTCAGCCCATCATGCCTGCCGAACCCACACCAACCCATCTACACAAGATCCAAGGAAGAAAATGCAAAAACATGTTTTTAATAAATGATTTTTTTGTTTTTTGTTTTGTTTGTAGTTTTTGTAGTTTCTGTATTTTTTTTTCCTTTTCTTTTCCTCAGGGGAGGGGGGCATAGGCTTTGTTAAAAACACACTCAACACCAACAACCCCCCTTGACAAGACCCCCACCAACAGCATCCATACACAATCACCCATCAATGCTTTCCGGTTCCGGTTCCGGGTTTGACGCGTCGGCAGGTCTCCTTCACGGCTCTCTGCTGACGATCTCAAAGTTAAGTTTCGGTCGTTATCTGTCCTTTTAACTGTTTATTTTCTACCTACATGTTACTGTGTGTTCCTAGTTCGGTTTTGTTTCAAAAATCGTGCTATTTTGTGAGATTTCGTCGAACTTGTCTTCTCCGGTGCTTGAGGCTTATCCTTGAGGCTTGAGGCCTACCGGTTCCCCTCGGTGTACGATCGTGTTTATTTGTTTTTTCTCCCATTTCTTCAATCTCTATCTTCCCCACTTTCTTAACGTCCCCACCCTCCCAATTAATCTCTCTATTTCTTATCTTAAATCCAAAAAAAAACAACAAAAAAAAAACGCTACTTTTTCTGATTCTTCTTCTTTCTTCTTTTCTTATTCTTCTTCTTCATCTCTTCTCTTCCTCTTACCTCTTCTTCTTTCTTCTCGATTTTTTTCACAACACTTCCATGACCTAATCTGTTGAAATCTCTCTCAACATTAATAATAATAACATAAACGATCTCTAATAATGCTTCAACTCCTCTTTCACTCGTGTGGTACTCTTTACTGTACCACATGCACTATTTCTGCTATTTAAACAGACTGCTCTCAATTCGACTCTCCTTCATACCTTGCCTAAAAAATCCAACTGTTACAGCGTTTCTTCTCTCCATTCCCTGAATTCGCTCTTTATTGCATCCCTCAAGAAAGTGTTTATCGCATCTCTGACCTAAAACTTTTAAAAACCCCAGTTTGCTATGAATGTTCGCTTTCCATCAACCATTCTTTTTTTTCCAACTTCAGTGCCAACTCACCCTCTCCACCCTCACTCTCAAAGCAACCATCCCACTCTTCTCCCTCCAAGCTTCCCTCTCACCTCTCTCAAAAACTCCCCCTCACCTTTCTCCCACCATTCATCCCCTCACTCATCCTTCTCAAAGTTGCCCCCCCTCCCATCCACAAAGCTGCCTCCTTCCACTGACCTCTCACCTCCATCTCTTCACTCCACCTCCTCAAATCCTCAACTGCCTTCTTCCCTCTCTTGTCCCCCCTCTCCCCCAGCACCACAGAGCCTTTTCTCCTCCTCATTCAGCCCCCTCCCTAGCTATTCTGCAATCCCCCACACTCTTTCATCAACCCTCCTTACCTCCCCCCCCCCTCGTCCTTGTCCTACCCTCCCTCCCCCACCCCCTGCACCAAAAGCCTCCTCCCCTACCTCTTCATTAAAGTGTGGACCTCAAATATCCGGGGCCTTCGCTCAAACCTTTCAGATCTCTCCATACAGGTTGCCACTGACAAACCAGACATAATCTGCCTAACAGAACCTTCCTCCCCCAAGACTTCTGACTCCAAGTATCTCTCCCTGGTTACTCCCTCCTGGTTTGACAGACCTGAGCCTGTCCTGGTGGAGGAGTTGCTTCTTCATCAAAGACTCTATTCCTCACTCTCCATGCACTGCTCACTCCCCCACCCCCGGAATACCTCTGGCTACGGCTTCCCTCCACTCCACCTCTTGTTTATATGTGTACTGTACCGTCCACCAAACAGTGATGACTCCATCTAACTCACTATCGAAAACATGGACCGACTTCTGTCTTCTCATCCAAACTCTCTCTTCCTCATATGTGGCGACTTCAATTGTCATCATGCCAGTTGGCTAGGTGTGGGTACCTCTCTCACCTGTCATGGCACCTCAGCAAAAGCTTTCTGCGACTCATGGGACTGACTCAATCGGTCAACTTCCCGACCCGGATCTCAACCAATGGTACTCCATCTTTCTGGATCTGATTTTGACAAATTTCCCTGACATATCTGCTGCTCTTCCTCGCTCCAATCGGTTCTTCTGACCACGTCCTTGTCAAAGTGGACATCTCTCTGGCTATTATCAGAGAACACCTCACCGCCGTCGAGTCTGGCATTTCACTCAAGCCGACTGGCAGGGTCTCCAAGCACCATCAAACTTATAGACTGGTCTCCTATCGCTACTTTCTCCAACATCAACTCATCCTGGGAATTCTTTCAAAGAACTTGCTCTCCTCATGCACAGATTTATCCCCTCTCGTCTTCAGTTGTCCTACCCTCCTCCCGCCTTGGTTCACTGAAGCTTGTGGTGAGGCAGTTGTCCTGAAACAACTTGCCTTTGCCTCATGGAAAGCAAACCTAACTGATGGCAATCTCAGTTCCTTCCATAAAGTTCGGAACAAGTGTGTATCTACCCTCACGAGAGCCAGAAACAACATCTTTCTAATCTCAAGTCTGAACTCTCAAACCTCTCTCCTCCTCAAAATCCTGGTGGCGTCTAATCTTCCAACCCTTGGGGTTCACCCGATCCCACCCAGGCAAATGCCTGCTCACTTGGACACAGCACGCCACTGCTACCAGTCGCCATCTTCACATGCGGTCCCACCGATGCTCGGTTCCATCTAACCATAGCGGGAGGGAGTCGCACCGCTGGAAGGATTCAGCAAAAGGAAGTTCTCCTCGGCAGGAGGGATTCAACAAAGTGCTCCAAGCCACATGGCTTGGTCACATCTCAAATGCCTCAACCTCACCGAAGCTCAGTCCCATCTTCCCCTGATGGGATGGAGTCAATAAAGCCATCCAGGCTGCATAACCAGGTCGCATCCCATACGCATGTCGATTAGATCAACACGACACCGGGTGCAATGTGCGTGGCCCTCAGCCTCATCAAAGCTGCCGTAGATGTCGGGCCAGGCCGCATCGAATGGCATGACACCGGGCGCCACATGCGCAGTCCTCTATTCCACCAAAGCTGCCACCCTTTCGCGGGCTTCGCTCCCATCAAATGTCATTCGGCACAGTCTTCAGTCCCAAGTCCCTGGCGACAGGGAGGCAGCAAAGCGTTCCGCCTCCACCTCACCTCCATCTTGGACTCTGTGGGTTTCCGAAGGTGGAATGGAGTCCTCCCAGGGCTCAAAGTATCCATCACCATTTTGAGAAGGAATCACCATTCATGGACCGAGCTGTGAAGTTTTCTTGTTCTCAAAGGTTTGTTCCAAGGGACAGCTGTTTTGTTTCAAGATCGTCACTGAGCCCTGAACTGCTTCGATTTGTAGTTTGTTTGTAGTAATATTCCCAGGGTTAGTTTTTTTTAAGACATCCGTAAGGTTCTTCTTTATCATCCTCGTTGCACCAATATTATCACTGGTACAATTTTGGCACTCTTCAACTTCCAAGATCTTTTGACTTCATTTTTTGAGATCTTAGTATTGGGTTATTTTCTTGATTTCTGCATTGTTTCGGCCAAAATCGCTGGGTTCTGACACCTCAATTAACAACGCATTATTTTAATTTTCTTTGTACCTCAGTACTATATCCGGTCACAATGCTTTGTTTTCTTTGTTCACTCTCCACAGGATCACGAGGTCGTACGTGAGCGTTACTTCCTTTGTTTTCAATGACTGCTTTTGGTGCATGTTTCCATGAGTTTTAGGAAATTGGGTTATTGAATGTTTTGCAGAAGTGCTAGTGGATTCCTCCACATTCTTTGTTGTGCCTTTGTGTGTACAGCTGTTCTGACGTGAGTTTTTTACATCGCAATAGGAGGTGACTTGTGCTTTCTGTTTCTACCTTGCAAAACCTACACTTGTCTGATTGACTCAGTCCTGCAATTTTCTTAAAGCCAGTGTCCTTGGTCTTGGGTAGTTATGATATTTGATATTTGTTCTCCATCCCAGTTGAGCTGACATCATCTTAGCCATTCCAATGAGCTTTCTCTGTCTCTGCCCAGTCTGTCCAACTCTTCTTCTTTTTTTTAACTCCCTGCTCATTCTCCAAATTGTCAGCATGTATTTGTTGTTCTTCTTCTTCTCCTCCTCTTCCCCTTATAAGGGATGAGGTCTGATGGCACCAAGCTTTCTTCTCTGCCTTGACCATGATACTCCTCCACCTCCCTCTGTCCTCAACCAACTCTTTCCACTCTCCAATCACCCCTACCTTATGGATATCCCTCCTCACACAATTCTCCCATCTCAACTGCAATCCACCTCTTTTCCTCTGACCTTGCTCCCTCAACCAATCTGCTCTCTTTGCCATTCTCTCTTCCCACATCCACACCAAATGTCCAGTCCATCTCAGCTCGCATTTCACCAATCTCTCCATCAAACTCATCTGCACACCAGTCTCCTCCCTCAGTTCATCAATCCTCCTTCTATCCATCCTCTTCACTCCCACAATCATCCTGACCCAGTTGTTCTCAGAAGCCTGCAACCTCTGTTATTGTTTCTCTGTCAGTGCTACCCTCTCCAGACTGCAAAGATAGGCCAGCATTACACATGACATTGGAACCTTCCCTTTCAATTTCCTTGATATCTTTCTGTCTGACATTACTCCCTCCACCCTCATCCACACATTCGCACCCACCTGAATCCTACTCCGCCCCTCTGCCTCAGAGTTACCATTCCCGGTCACTGTTACTCCCAGATACTCAAACCTATTTCTCTGCCCGATCTCCTTCTCCTCCAACCTGATATTCCTTTCTTTTCTCTGCTGCTTGACCCGCATTACCTCAGTCTTCTCCATATTCATCTTCAGTCCATGCTTCCCAAATGCTTCCTTCCACTCCCCCAGTACTTCCTGCATCTCCCACCCACTCTCCACCACAACAGCCAACTCGCATACAACATCCTCCCCATACTACCCCTCCAGTTCACCTTCCTGCTTACCGGCTGCATCACCACGATAAACATGAGTGGGCTAAGGGTGCTTCCCTGCCTCAAACCGATGTTCACGCTGAACTCCTCAGACATCCCTGGACTAACCAAAACTCTTTCCTTCATTCCCTTGTACATCCCTTCCACCAACCTAACTTCTGCTTCTGGAACTCCCATCCATCTCTGTGTCGCCATCACCATCTCTCTCGGGAAAGCCATAGACCTTCTCCAGGTCCACAAATCCCAACGCCATCTCACCTTGCACCTCCAACCTCTTCTCCACCAGTTGGCTCAGTGTGAACTTCCCATCCGCCATCCCCTTACCCTTATTAAACCACTGCTGCTCTTCTCCGATCTCCATCTCCACACTTCATTATCTTCCCATCCAGAATCATCTCAAGCACCTTCATAACATGATTGAGTGTCATGACTCTGTACTTCCCCGGATCTTGAACATCGCCCTTCCCCTTCCATATCGGCACAATTAACCTTGTCCTTCACTCCTCTGGAATTGATCCCTCTCTTATACATGTGTTCAACAGCCTCTTCGTCCAACTGACTCCGGCTCCTTCTGCTGAAATTCTCATCTCTGCACATACCCCATCAATGCCTGGCGCTCTTCCCTTCATCCTTTTCAATGCCATCCACACTTCCTCCACTGTGATCTCCACCAACTCCACACTTTCCCCTCTACATAACATGGTTGCTCCAGTTCGCCGTTGCTTCCTTCCCAGTTCAACAGCTATTTAAAATATCCTTCCCACACCTTCAATACTGCCCCCCTCCATGTCACTAGCATCCCACCACCATCCTTAATCACCCCTCCCCCCATTCATGCCCTTTCAATCCTCATCTCTGTCACGAGCCAATTAATACATCATCTTCCTCCCACCATCCTTTTCCAACTTGTTTTGCACCTCTTTTTCCATATTATTCATCGCCTTATCCACAGATCTTTGCTGCGTTGTTCTTCTGCCCATACAGGTGTAGCAACTCTACATCCGGCAGCCTTCCCCTTTCCTTGATCTTGCCAGTGAGTGACCCGAGACAATGAGTATCCTCTTCCAAACTTCCTTATATTCACCAACTGCCTTCGCTACCTTCTCCATCCACCATACCTGGTTTCTATCCCTAGATGGTGCACCCTCTCCTGCCGCCCTTACACAATTCCCCTAAACGCCTCTCCATACTTCTTCCACTCCTCCTCTAAACCTTTCGCTTCTTTGCCAAGTTGCTCATACCTAGCCCTCAACCTCTCCTTCTACTGTATGAGGACGTTTCCCTGACACTCCCCCACGTAATAATCTTCGGACCCCTGCCCTAAACCTCCCTCCTTTTCTCCATCCATACCACAAACACCACAGGCTTGTGCTGGGTGGTAATATGCTATCCCTCCACTGTCTTGCAATCCATAACCCTCCACAACTGTTGCTTCCTTACCACCACCAAATCCATTTCTGTTCTCTGACGTCCACTCCTATAGGTAATCTTGTGGCTTTCCCGCTTTTGAAAGAATGAACCAGCTATGGCCATCCCATTCCTCGCCACCAGCTACACCAGCTCTTGACCCTCTCTATTCCTCGTTCCCCAATCAAATTTACCGAAACATTCATCTTCCCCAGCTCCGCCACTCCCACATGGACGTTCAAGTCTCCTGCAATGCACAGCATCACATCCAGCTCAACCATTCCGATCATCCTCTCCAATGCGTCCCTGAATTCCTGCTTCTCCGCCCAAGTCCTTCCTGTTTGTAGCTCATATACCGACATAACAAAACATTTGCCTCTGTATTACCACCAACCATGCCATAACTATCCGTCTCTCCTTGCTTTCCACTCTGACCATCTGCTTGCTGATCTCTTCCGATGCTATTATTCCCATGCCATGACTCCTTCCGTCCTCACCCACGTGCAACAGTTTGTATCCTCCTTCCAACCTCCTCGCCCTGTCTCATTCACATTTGGTCTCCTGCACACACAGCACTTCCAACCTCCTTCTCTGCATAATCTCCACCACCT
>CM068967.1:31322761-31366159 GCA_035128595.1 Eptatretus atami
CCTAATCCTGATGTGACAAATTTCAGCTTGAACACCTTCAGCCAGACCTGCTTACAAGACTTGTGCCAACACTGTGCACGATCATTAGAGGTAAGGTGGATCTCTTGCCATTATATTGTAATAATAATAAATAATAACAATTCCTTTCACGCCGTAACGCACAGAGGGCTGCCGAAGCAGTTTCATTTTGACTAAGGAACACAGTCCTGGACGGGTCATCACTCCGATGCAGCATTCTCGAATTGCTTACTACCCGAGTAAGCTGGTATTCATTTTGCCAACCTTGGAAGGATGGCAGGTTGAGTCAACCCACCTGGTTTTATTTCAACGGTTGACAGGGGCTCAAATTCAAGACCATAATATCTTAAGTTAGCCATCTCAACCATTAAGCCAACATCAGGCTTGCTATTATATTGTACATCAACATTAATAGTTGCAACCACTTTGATCTGCTCACCTGTGTATGTGCTCACCTGTGTAGGTACATAAAACAATACAACAAAAACAGTCCTGCATTTGTGCACTGCCAGAGATTGTACAACTTGGCACTCACTGAAATGGAGGCTCCTGCATGAACCTGCATGTTGACATTTTTACCATGATTCCAAGGGGTGGATTCCTCATTTCCCAGAACTGACATTCGACAGTATACTTGCTATAAATGTCATTCGAAAACCTCCACATCATCGACTTCAGAATGATGTTGAACTACATTAGTTGCATGTTGCTCTTTCTGTTTCCCAATTTGCTTAACTGACCACTTTTCCTTTCTAGAAGCTTTGGCAAAATGCCCCACATGGTGGCAGTAATTTTGTTATCAGGTGAATGGAATGTACTGGAACATCAGAAACATGCTGTAAAATTTCCATTTGAACTTTGACGCCTGTTCCAGTTTTGGGGGTGAGAGTTACCATCGCTGTCAGTGCTGGCAGTACTCCTGGACTGATTGTGTTGTTGATTATAATCGGCCTGAACTTTATGCACTTTCTTCTCTCTCCCTTCGGGGGGGGGGGGGGGGGGGGGGGGAAGCAGAGGCATTCATTGCCAGAATACCTGTTGCATTGTTAGCAGTAATTCCCATCCCTTGCGCTATGTCCCTGGCTTTTTGGAACTCTAAATCCCTTTCGAACAATAACCTACGTTGAATGCGCTCATCGTGGACAGCACACACACAAGTCTGTTTCTGAGCATTTCTTCCAGTATCGCACCAAAATCACAATACTCAGATATATGCGTCTCAGATCAGCAACCTTTGCTGCAATTGTTTGGCCCGATTTCTGAAACGGGCTTGAGTTTGAATCTTTGTACAATCTGGGACGGTTTGGGATTAAGGTGTTCTTCAATTATAACACGAGTTCTTTGAAGGTTCTGTCAGATGGTTTGGTAGGGGGACATTAGACTACGTATGAGACCATACGTTTGAGATCCACAAACACTGAGTAAAATAGCATGCTGTTTGCCTGCATCTTCAATGTAATTCCTGATGAAGTACTGGGTCAGTCGCTCGGTGTACTACGGATGTGCACAGTCTTCATCGTCCACATCAAATTCATTAATCTTTCCAAATGCCACCATGTTTCAACCTCAAAATGATTTCACTGGAAGTTCATATACTTGCCCATTTTATCCTCTTATCCAGCTGTAATGTATCACTCAAAGGCTCAACCGATAAAGGCAAGGTATTAAGACCCTCATTTAATTAATCAAGTTCAAATATAATATGATACTTAAGCGGAGCAAATAAAATAAAACGGTGATTAATACAGTATGAACCAGTGTCAATCCATATATAATGGAGCAAATGTATGTATGTATTTATGTATCATCTATACTCCACCGAGAGGATTTGAACTCGGAAGCTGAAACTTTCAGGGATTAATGAGGGCACCCTTAAGTTTTGCATGTGCAAGTTTCATTTGATTCCATCAAGTTTTTTAAAAAACAAATTGTTTTTTGCCCATCTTGGCCCATTCTCTTCCATTTGGGGGAGAGTGGGTGCAAGTGTAATTATCTGAATTAGAGAACCACAATGTATTATATATGCAGCATGCATATATATATATATATATACAATTTAAGCACAGGTCATAAATACAATTCATTATATAATATATATAATATATATATATATATATTACTGAAATTGTATTTTTAATTGTATTTCCTGGAGCGATCAAGGCAGTGGTCTGTTGCCTATACACCGTCTAAACAAAAGGATGTGTCAGATCAGAAGAATGTGTTGCACGCTTGAAACAAGATCACCGGTAGGGTGGGTACTCTGCTTTGGTATTAATAGCCACAAATATAATAACGTGATCCCCATGGTGACTCCCACAGGGAGCGGGTGCTCTTAGTGCGTAATCATAGAGGTCGTTGAAAATAACAACAGTAATTAAAAATAATAATAATAATAATAACATTCCTTTCATGCCATAAAGCCACTTTGGGTTGCTGAGGCACTTTCATTGGCAAGGAGTACAGTCCTGGACAGGTTGCCACTCTGACATAGGTTACCCCAAATGGTTATTACCCTAGCATGCTGGTACTCATTTCACCAACCTCAGAAGGATGACAGGCTGAGTCAACCCTGCCTGGTGTTAATTCAACAGTAAACATCAGCTTGAATTCAGGACCCTAAGGTCCCAAGCCAGCTACCTTAACCACAAAGCCAACAACAGGCTAACAACAATCATTATGTCGATTTAATAAGAAATGATGCAAAGGAAGGATGGAAGAAAGAAAGAAACAGGAATAGGAGAAAATGAACAAATAATGAGAAGTGCCAAAAGCTCATCCAGCCGGGAAGTGCCAGATATCCTCCATCCCTACCCACCACTCTGCCCCCCCCGCCCCCGGCAGTGCCAAGTAGCCCTTGCAAGAAATAACATACTGTCAATTGACGATCATAAATTTGATGATGAATATGCTGTCTCATTTAATAATCAAATTAAAATTTTCGTAACCATGTTTTAGTTTTAATGGAAAATTTGTAATTTGACCGATGACCATGACCCCCAAAACTTCGGACCCTACCGATCTTCACAAATATGCATTTTTCACTATAGGAATGGGTAGGATTAATAGTGACAAATAGAATAAGGTTCACTAGCTTAGTTTGAAGTAAACCAGATCATTTTTGACGAATAGAGCGAAAAACGATTTTGATCTTTTCGTGACCTTGACCTTTGATCCAATTGGACCCAAAAGTTAATGGGGTCTCCAAGGTTCATTGCCCACCTGTGGATTAAATTTGATAGTGTTTGCTAAAGCCGTTTTGCCGTAAAGTTGCTAACAGACAGACAAACAAACAAACGGACGATTACAATATCCCGCTCCCTCCCTCCGGGGGGGGGGGGGGGGGGATAATAATCAGGCTGAATTTGAATATAATTTTAAGACAAATGATTCAGCACCAAATACATCCATGCAAAACTATACGTACTGAGAATCAATTCTCTGAAAAATTTAAATCCCATGAAAGAAATGTTTTCTCTTTGTTGCATGTTAATGTAAGAAGTATCTATATATTAATACTGAAGGACCAATTTTGTGCTCCTCCTCGCGGTCGTGTCACGTTTTTCTCAGTACTGTGACCTGGACTGAAAGAAACTTCGTACCTGTAAGAGTGCATCGCACATAGTGGCAAGAGTCAACTTTCAACTCTGAAGCAGAATAAACACTTTTCGTTGAGACGGGGCGAGGAGTGAAGAGGTGGGGTGGGGGATGAAGGGGGGGCAAGGAGTGAAGAGGTGGGGCGAAGTGAAGAGGTGGGGGCAAGTAAGCATTTTGCAGGGTAGCAATGGGGGACGGGGAACGAGAGTGGCTGGGGTAGGCGAGGTATGAGGTGAAGCGGGCAGTGGCGGGTCAAGAGCGGTGGGAGTGAGACGGCGACATGGCGGGAGCATGAAGGCGGGTGGAGCAGGGCAGTGGATGAGTAGTGGGGAAGCACGCCCTGTCCAGTCCATATTCCTCGAGTGTGGGTGAGCTGGTGAGGGTGGTTGAATGAACGGAATCCGTCTGTGACGGGGTTTCGGCTAGTTAATAAGAATTTTGGAAATTTGTGCCTGTTCTTAGAAGAAGAAAAAGATCAACCTCAACAGTTCTGAGATTGTTCTTTTAGAGACATGTCTCTATGATAAACCTTGTTTGTTTTTATCATTGCCGGGTTTGATATTGGAACAAATAATAGACAAACTGAAGGGCACTCAGTAGAGCGCATACCTTCGCCAACGCTACATTTTGCCCCCCCTCCCCAGAAACCGTTGATTGTGAGGGTATTTAATCCCATACCACATCTGCCATCTCAATGTGTTTATGATGGATTAAAAACATTAAATTTCCTGTGTCATATCGTATATCACAAGATTTGGCATTGAATTCACAACATTTTGGCATTGGTTGCATGCAAATTGGATAAAAATCGACCGCACTATGGCAAAATGACGATTTTGACCTTTTCATGACCTCGACCTTGACCTTTGTACTCTTAATTTTGTAATTGGTATTAGAGTGTGGGGAACAGAACAGTCAACATTTTGGTGTTGGTTTCATGCAAATCGGATAAGAATTGACCGTGTTATGACTAAAACCGCACATTTTGCAATGTCGTGACCCCCCCTGACCTTTGACTCCCAACCGCTAATAAGGGTTATTACGTCATTGTGTTATGTCACATATCACAAGATGGGGCATTGAATTCTGAACATTTTGGCATTAGTTGCAAGAAATTGGATACAAATTGACCGCCGCTATGGTAAAAGAACGATTTTGACCTTTCATGACCTTGACCTTGACCTTTGACCCGATCGCTCCCAAAATCTAATCAAATGGTCCTCGGATAATAACCAATCATCCCCCAAATTTGCTGCATTCAGTTCAATACTTTTGGAGTTATGCGAATAACAAACAAACAAACACACATATTCACAAATAAATGAATAAATACACAGCGATCAAAACATAACCTTCGCAACAAAGTTTGCGAAGGTAACTAGACGAGAAGGAGTTGCATTATTTGTTTCCTTTAATTATGATTTTAAGATCAATTCTGAGTTCAATTGGATGACTACTGTACTGGAAACGGTTGAAATTATTAATGCTGGTCTAAAAAGGAATTTTGATGGGTATTATTTATAGACCATCACGGTCGAACAAAAATGAATTCTTACATGAATATCAAGTTCTAATATCCAATCCTATATTCATAGAAAGCACTGCTTTTTGACGGGTGATTTTAATGTTGAGGTTCTTCGTTGGAGCCAAAACTCTTTTCATCAAGATTTCTTGGATATAATATTGGCCACTTCATTTACTCCGATTATAGTCAGACTAACGAGAGTAGCTGAACAATCAGCCACGTTGATTGATAATAGTTTATCCATTTCTTGAAGCAGGAATTGCCTAATCAAAAATTGACATTATGGACTTCTTTCCAGTATTGGCAAAATACCTGATTTACTCTGTCGCACGAAACTTACTTCCAGAAAATTAACTCGTAAGTTGACTTCCGAAAATATTAGTAGATTAAAAGAAAATCTAAGTGTAATTGATTGGTGTGAAGTCTTAGTAATGCAAGATAGTAATAAATCTTTTTATAAGCTTTTGGAAATGTTCATTCAGATTTTTGATGAAAAGATCCCTTTGCAGACATTGAAATCCTCTAATTATAAGAAGATTCCAAGATCTCCATGGACCACCAAATCCTTATTGAGAGCAATAAATAATTTGGATTATAAGTATATATCTAATCCTGCTGAACAAACTCAGCTTACATCCACTAATTAGTCTCACCCCAAAGGGATGCGAGACTATTGCAATGCCCCTGTCTGTGTGTGTTTGTGTGTCTTTGTGTGTGTCCGCATATATATTTTTTTGCTTTAAAAATGCTTTTCTCTGCAACTGCTTGGCCAATTGATGCAAAACTTTAAACATGGGAGAGACTCCCAATGGATAATATTTTTTGCTAACTCTGATGTCATAAGTCACATGGTATGGCAGACATATTGGATTAAAGGAAAAAATTTGGACATAATTTTCTCTGAAACCGCTCAATGAAAAAAATTGAAACTTGGCATATGTCATCATCTCCCCATGGGGTATATAGGGTAGGGTGATAACGATGATGTCATTGGTGAAGTGGCACTCCAGCCATAATTGGTTGAATTGAAATTTTTATCAGAAAAATCTGAAACTTCTTATATCTGATGTATGACCGACCGGATGTGAATGAAGATTTCATTTATTACACTCATAATCCATGCCAAGATACTATGTGACATAACAGGGTACATAATAGGATAGCACGGGTATATGGGCCATCACAGCAGTGGGCATAATAGTAGTAGACGAGACGTATTTCTGAGAAATGTGCATCCTCGAAGCATTTTTTAGTAAAGTTGGGAACATGACTTTTAACATAATTAAAGTATGCTGAATTCGACTAGCCCTGTTCCCAAGCTGAATTTTGAGTTTTTGACCATCTAATTAGCATAAACAAAATGGCTGCCAAATTGACAATTTTGGCACTTTCTTGGGGAGCACTACTCTATACCATTTAAATAAATGCACTTTTCACTGTACGTATCTTAGAAATGTCCTTGAGCAATAGATCAAAGCTACAGGCTAATAAAATTCGTAACATGCCAAAAATCTTTATTATGCTAATTAGCTACCGTCATGACCAAAAAATCTATTTTCTGCTGTACTTTGTTACTATGCATGCAAACCTGACAAATGAGATGTCTAGACCTATGTCTTGAGGATCAAGAAATATGATTAAAACATATTTGAAGCATTTTAATTAATGTTTACATGGTTACCGATGTTTATTAAAAATGTAGAAGTTAAAGTTGCTAGTCTGTAATCATAAATACTAAACAAAGTTCTATCATGCTGCTATGTGAACAAATTTCAGTCAGCATAAACAGTTTTCAGAATGCCTAACATTTTTAGGCAAATCACATTGTATTCATGCAAGGAGTCTGATCATCAATCTGTTGCTGGCATGCACACATTGATGTGCATCGTAATCCTGAATTCCGGCATGTGCAGACGGAGTCTTGCATTGTTTCCGACATGCACAGGCTACCATCTCGAGGCAACTGTCTGGAATGGGACTCAATGCCAACAGTATGGGTTGCAGTCGTGATTCCCCAGTCTCCATCCCATTTCAGAGGGTGCAGGGAGCTCAGGTGTGGGGCAGTGGGAATTTCTCCATATCATCGCTTGATAGTGACTCTCATCAAATGGAACGGAGCGCATCACTTGTTTGGGGTCATGGCTTCTGGCTTCCCCTCTTGGAGAACAATAAATGCTGTGCCGCATCAACAGAGTCTGTTGTGTGCACATTGTATATTCTGCAGACAAACGTTTCTGAAATTTGATGGTTTCCTCTGTGAGTTCACCAATGCCCAAGTTCTTCAGCAATTCATGGTGCTCTTCGAAGACCTTCCATGATGAACGTTTGGTGTGATTCCGATGTAGGAGGTGGTGTCACCCAGTCAATGCGTGAATGCGAGCAAGGATGCTGCTGAGCCTCTTGGTAGTTTGTTGAAAACTGCATCAATGGGTTATATACCGCCGTTTCTTAGATGTGCCTGACATCATCCAGAGATGTCGCATTGCATACGTCAAAAGTGGGATACCAGAAGCAGGAGAAACTGGATACCAGAAGCAGGAGAACATTCCAGTGTCCTGGAAGACACAACAACTGTATTAAACTGGCTGTGACGGCTGCAGCACCAATTTGTGTCCGCTTCTTCATGTGTGGATTTCAGAGGTGTCAAATCAGTTGTACCTTTTGATGACTTACCTCGAGTTCCTCTCTAATCCCCCGGCAACTACAATTTCTTTATTCCTTAGGCCCGCGAACACAGTCCTCAGACAAGAATGTGCGGATCTGCTTTATTATCAGCTGTGACAGAAATTTGACCAGTTCTTTGGAAGAGGTACATCACGACCTTCCACAGGCCGTCTGATTGGCCGTGCTGCTTTACTGCACCGCATTCTGGTTGTACCCTTGATTGTTTCTTCCCTGTATCTGTCGAAACACAATATCAATTCTTTTATATTTGGAACCTGCTTTCAGCACAGTTTTCACGTACGTGTTGGCCAGATCTCCAAAGGTTACAGCATCATCAGCTTTCCAAGAGCTACTACCAATGCTTGTCCATCAATGATAAGGCAAGTTGACGTGTCATGAATTTGAATTGTTTCAGGACAGTCTATGTCTTCTGTTACACGTTAGGAAGTAACGACTTGTTTCCAGTGTGTAGTGTACCATTCATTTCGCAAGGGATACAGGGACCGGAAGAACTCATGTTTGAGTACAGATGGCAAATGAACTGGCCGACCCGCCTCATAGGCAGTAATTAGAGTCGGAGGACATTTCTGTCTGTCTTCAGAACAATTTTCTTGTCTTTGTCCTTTGTGTGTTTACCACTTCGTATAAAGTGGCAAATGTTGGGGCGTTATTCCTGTGAAGATGGTCATGGATTGAAACATGTGGCTTATCACATTGCTCAGCCCGATCAACCTGTCTGAACAAATTTCTTGACTTTTTCTTGTCCAAGCTCCTGGCACGTAGTAGTGATCTTGAATTGACTCTTGTTGCTAGGTCTTTGTCGCAAGGTTTTGCAACGTACCTGGATTGATACAAATGAGAAAACACGCTGAATCCCTGGAAAGTGGAAGATAAGAATTCTCGTCATTCATTATCTCTCGTTTGTCGTGATTTGGTTGTTTCGTTGTGAAGGTCTGTACTCCACAGTGGAGACTGTACATTCCATGGGTTTGTTCTGCTATGTGAGATCTCAGGTTAAAGGAGAGTGTCCACCTACACAGAGCTGATTCGTCTTGGTGATACCAATGATACCACCTCCTTTCTTGCCTGTGCCATTTATCCATTCCATGGCCTGGTCAGGATCTACTTGGCTGAACTTGTGAGCAGATCTCTTGACTACAAAATTGCCTCTTGGAACTCTGTTAAAACAGGTTCTGGAAGATTATGCATCTCCACTAGATACACTGGACCCATCGTGCATAGTTCAGGTGGTCATACCGCTTGAAGTAGGGCAACATCAGACTGAAAGAGTAAAGATGGAGATCGCAGTGCCATCACGCTGAGCTCGAGTGTATTGCAGAAGTATAGCGACCATGTCCATATATTTCCACCAGAAGCTGAAGTTCACATCATCAGATCTACTCTCAACAAAATCATCCAGGAGCTTCCTGAACTTTTCCTGATCCGAAATGTTATCGTTCTGGAATCTTCTGCGGGTGTCATCAGAAGCCATCCTGGAAATGCAAGCATGGTAGTCCTCGTCACCTCTGCAAACAAGGAGAGATGGCTTGGCATCAGGAGACGCCACAGAGCTTGCAAAGTCAGTTTGTGGCCCTCATAGCTTTGTTGTATGCCTTTCCTGCCAGAACAAGTTCTACAGCGCCTTGCCCGAGCAGTCCACTCTCCATCACACCTTCAGCTTGTCGGAACCATTCATATAATCTCCTATGACCTTGAGGAAGTTCATCGATACGTGAAGGCCACCTAGGCGAGGTATTAAACTTATCCTGGTATTCTGGAACAGAGCACTTTAGCTCATAAGTCTGGCGTGCAGCGCTTGGTGACTGTGAGGACTGTATGTTCCTGTCCAAATGTGAGATATTGCCATGCAACTCTTCACGGCGTACAAAGTATCCAACTCATGAGCGGAGCAAGGATTATAGGGAAATTCTTACTGCTGTCTGCTCTGGTTCCTCTGATGGCAATGACTGATTGAATAGTGTCCAAGAAGGTTTTATCTCTGAATTTTGATGGCGGCAAGAAGAAAGCTAGTCTGTAGCTTTTGCTTGTTGCATACTCATTGTCCTCCTCGATTTGCCGAAGCAGCTTCGTCGACGGGTGCTGTGAATACTGGCTTGCATTTTCACGAGTTTACTGACAGGATGCAGCTCCTCCAGGCCATTTGGCACAATCAAGTAGTCTTGTGGATAGCTTGAGATTTTTAAGAGAAGCATCAGTTGTTTGGCCTCGTTGCCTGCTGCCATTTTAGTTCATGGAAGGTATTTTTCCATCAAGTGTTTCATCAAGGATGTCAATGTTATCACAGTGTAGTGGATAATTTATTTGCCTCATGTTTGGTGAATGATGGCACCAGTTGCTTTGTCCAATGATTGAGAGTGCTCTCAGCCAGGAAGTGTCTACTTGCAACCCTGTTCGTAACTCAGGCAATGCCTGCCTTTTGAACAATCATACTAGGTCTTTTTTGACTCGTAGCTTGATGAAGAGTATTGCAAGACCAACATGTTTTGGGTCCATTTTTTGCCACCACTGACGCAGTCGACAAGATCTTGTGCACACTCAGAACTCTGCTCCGGACTTGTTCTTCATTGTTCCCAGGGCTTTCATCTTCAGGATGCTGGCCACCGACGATCAGTCTCAGTAGCATATATAAACTCTCGGGAATGCATGCATATAGCATCTTCTCACTGCAAGAGAACCCTTTGTGTCCTGGAGTTCCATCATGTCTCCACGGACTTTCATAGCTACATGAACAAGTGAAAGGAAATGCATATCTGAGGCTATATTTCAGAAGGCTAACTTTTCCTCACTCTCCTCTGTGTTCTGCTTTCATCTGCAAAACTGCTGTTGGCTGGTACTTGGTGGGAATCAATACGGTTTTTGTTCTGATATACAACTGTCAAGAGGTTGAAAGAAATTGAAAATGTCCCAAGCTGTGACTGCAACTTTTCCTTGATGTTCCTCTTCTGCTTTGATAGACGGCTGAATCATGGTTGAAGATTCCTCAGCTAGCTCCTTATACCTTTCCCATACATCATCCAGGAGAATCACATGTCCTTTGTCAGCTGATTGATGGAGCTCTTGGCAAAGCCATATCATAGCAAGGTCGTATTTGCTGACTCCTGCTTTGTTTTGGAGGTAGACCTGTTAAATGCCGAAGACAAGGCAGATGATATTTGGCTTCAGCTGCAATTAGGTAATCACTCCTGCCAGTCAAAGGCCAACTTTGTAGTCAAGATGTGAGGCTTGAATTATTTGATCACTCATTTGCTTGTCATGACGGACGGTGCCTTTTATTTGCAGTTTGACAGAAAATGCAAAGGCTCCAGTTGACTGGCTGCACACCTTTTCGCAATGAACGTCTGTTACCACCTGGAACACCTGAACTGCAACCTGCTTCCTCTGTTGAATACTCTGTCTGAGTCCTCTGAAGACGTTCTTTTACTCTTGTCCATGAAGTGGGATAGCATATTCTGTGCCACACAAGAGATACGGCTGTGGCAGAATCTATTGCATTCTCAAGACGATCAATTAAGTCTATATTTTTGGAGTCCCTCAGCTTCTTTCTGCTACAGGCTGCATTCCTGAGTGTTGTGAGTCCATGTTCAGTTGCTTCACTCAGGTTTTTTCTGGCTTTATGGTTTGGCAGAAAATGCACAGGCTGTAGTCTACAGGTGAGGCCTCTTCAAGCTAATCACGGGATCCATTGTCGCTGCAAACAAGAATGAATCTTAGTATAGGCCTACACAAGCCCTTAACAACTTAACAGTTAATTTACAACTTAACAGTTGTTTACAAATATAATAGATTAGCATTGTGCTGGTATAGTGTGCCTGTCCCAAGAAAGTGCCCAAAATTGTCAATTTGGCAGCCATTTTGTTTATGCTAATTAGATGGTCAAAAACTCAAAATTCAGCTTGGAAACAGGCTAGTCAAATTCAGCATACCTTAATTATGTTAAAAAGTCATGTTCCCAACTTTTACTAAAAAATGTTTCTCGAGCCTTATACAGGGCCCTTTTCAAGAAATAATTCTTCAATAGCATGTTCAGTTAACAAGGTTTTTTGTTCGAATGAACATGCGAGGCAAGACTATGTACTCTACGAGTACTGTTCTAATTATGAAAAAATATATACTTACAAGTCTCTTTAAGAAATGTGAAAAAGAGATTATTTCTCCAGGAAGATCACTCCTGAGATTCATGCAAATAAATTGCCAAAATGATATTAATGGCACTTGGAAAATTATAAATGGCATGATGACCAAGAGTGAGAAAGATACTTTAGTGAGGGAGGCAACTTAAGATAAATAATATTTAAGTTGAGGATAAAAGTGCTTTTGTTGAATATTGTAATGATTATTTTGTGGATATTGGACATAATTTAGCCAGGAGGATTCCTGTTGAGATAGAAGTTTTATCGATTTTTAAACAATCCCAATTAGTTATTTCTTTTCCCAACTCATGCAGGAGAAATTATGGATCTTGTAAATCATTTTAAAAATAAAAAGAATGCAGGTCATGATCGAATGAATAATATATTGGTTAAAAATATACTTCCTGAAATTATAGTTCCTTTGACACATATATTAAATTTATTGCTTGCCTCTGGAGTTGTACCTGAGGAAATGAAAATCTCTAAAATTGTTCCCGTTTTTAAAAAAGACTCTCAAGAGGTTTGCAATTACCACCCAATTTCCTTGTTAACAACCTTCTCCAAAAATTCTTGAAAAATAATATATATATATATATATATATATATATATATAATATATATTCTATATATATATATACATATGTTCGAGTGATTAATTTTCTGAATGATTCTGATTACCCTGTGTAATTCACAAATTAGTTTCCGAGAGAAACATAGCACCACTCATGCTTTATTAACATTCATAAATAAGGTTGTAAATGCCATTGTCTATCATTCCCACAAAGTTAGTATTTTCCTTGACTTCTCCAAGGCATTTGATACCATCGACCATAATATTCTCTTGCATAAATCATCATACTATGGAATTAGAGAAAAGGCTTTGGAGTGGTTTGAGAATTTCCTTACAAATAGAAAACAGTTTGTCGTTTTAAATAATTATGAATCAAGCCAGACACTGGTCACATGTGGTGACATGCAGGGCTCTATATTAGGGCCTCTATTATTCATAATTTATATTAATGACTTGAACAAATTCTTTGATGTGTTGTCTTTCATTTTGTTTGCCGATGACTCAAATCTCGTATTTTCTCATCCAGGTCCACATATTTTACCTGAAACAGTCAGTGTTCAACCGGAACATGTTTTTGATTGGAATCATTGGATTCTGGCGAGTGAGCTCTCACTGAATTTAAATAAAACCAACTACATGGTTTTTTCATCCCACAATTTCTATGCTTCCGGGACCCCATTTTTATTAACCAAACAGATTCATGCAAAGCAGTAAACACCACATTTCATGGTGTTTTAATTGATGATAAGTTGTAGTGGACAATGCATGTGAATAATTTATGCAAGAAAATTTTGAGAAGTGCCAGCATCGAAACATATAAAAACGAAAAGCACGGTCCGTCCGTGAAGCCATGTGATTATATGTCTATTAACTACTTATTGTTTGAACGTTGGTTGCAGACTGCACGTAAATCTATAAACTACATAATATTGGAATGTTCCTTTCACAGTGAAGCCGTGTGACGATATGTCTATTAATTACGTACTGTTGGAACATCAGTTGCACCCTGACTTCACACACATATGTCTATTAACTATGTGCTTTTGGAATGTACCTTTCGACCCTTTAGTATGCTGAGACCCCTTTGACCGTTGAAGACCCTTTAAGACCCCAAAGACCCCACAGACCCAGGTATCCCAAAAGTCCCCTGAGGACCCAAAAGACCCCAAAAACCAAAAATACCCCAAATAACCCGAAGACCCAAAAGACCTAAAATACCCAAAAGACCCTGAAGACACAAAATACCCAAAAGATCCTGAAGACAAAGAAGACCCAAAAGACCCTGAAGACCCAAAGACACATTGGAGCTGAACACCATTTTGACCCGTTACATTCGAGACCATTTAGACCACTTGGACCTTTTTATATTGATAATAAATTTCAAATAAATACAATATCACCAATATTGGAAATAAATTTGTACAAAACAAATTTTTGCATTATGATTGGTGTTTATCATGACAACACAGCAAATCTGTGACATCAATCTCTGCAACGATGTGGGAGAGGCAAGTGTAGTGAGCCGATCCACATGAGTTATCAATAAATTCAAATATTTTTCCCCCCCAAAAAAATTAATTCTTGCATTATATTCCACTCTGATCTTGTCTCAGCTGAATTATTGTTTACCTGCTTGGGGCAATTTCTTAGTTGCAGATAGATAAGATATTATTGATTCATAATGAGTATTGAGATTTATTTTTAAATTTACGTTATCAATCTCATACAAACTATATATTGCTTGCATATAAATTCTCAAACATAAATTAATTATACTTCTTTCATTTGGGAACACATGTTCAAGCAGAGAGAAATAATTACAAACTAACTTTGTGCAATTTATATATATATATATTATATAATATATATATATATATGTATATATACCACACGCATGTACCACACACACGTATAAACATGCATGTACACACACAAACAACATACATATATATAAACACGCACGGACACACACACATATATAAACACGCGTGTACCACACACGTATATAAACATGCATGTAACACCATACCCATATATAACACGCACGTACACACACACACGTATATAAACATGCACATACACACACGTATATAGACACGCATGCATATACACACACGTATATAAACACGCATGCACGTACACACATGTATATAGACACGCCTGCATATACACACACGTATATAAACACACATGCTAATACACACACACATATATAAAACACACATGCATATACACACACACGTATATAAACACGCATGCACGTACACACACGTATATAAGACATGCATGCATATACACACACACGTACAATAAAACACGCATGCATATACACACACACACGTTATAAACACGCATGCATATAACACACACACGTATACAAAACACGCATGCATATACACACACGTATATAAAGACGCATGCACGTACACACACACGCACGATATAAACACGCATGCACTACACACACGTATTAAACATGCATGCACGTACACACACGCATGCACGTAACACACGTATATACACGCATGCATATATACAGATACTCACACACATGTATAAAAATAAAAACGCATGCACGTACACACATACACACACGTGTATAAACATGCACCCACCACACACACACACACACGCACGTACACACACACACGTACACACACACGTATACACACAAGCAACGACACACACATACACACACACGCACGTACACACACACACGCGCACACAATAAACTTACACACACCACACACACACCACACATACACACACACATACACATATATAAACACGCACGTACACACACACATAAACACGCACGTACACACACACATACCAATATAAAACACGCACACACACGTACACACACACACACACATTACAACACATATATAACACGCACGTCACACACACACATACATATAAACACGCACGTACACACACACATAAACACGCACGTACAACACATACTCATATATAAACACACACACGTACACACACACGTACACACACACACGTACACACACACGTACACCACAACACACACTTACACACATATATAAACACGCACGTACACACACACACACCACACACACACACACAACATATAAACACGCACGTACACACACAGTATTAAACATGCATAGACACACATACACACAAACGTTATTAAACACGCATGTACACACACATATATAAACACGCACGTACACACACACGATATAAACACGCATGTACACACACACACACAGACACACACAACACGCACACATATATATATATAGCACGCACCACACACACGTATATAAAACGCATGTACATACACACACGTATATAGAACATGCATACACACACATACGCATATATAAACACGCACGGACACACACACACACACACACATGTACACACACATACACATATATAAACACGCATGTACACACGTATATAACAATGCATGTACACACACAAACACATACACATATAAAAACACGCACGGACACACACACATATATAAACACGCATGTACACAAAAAACATATACACATATATAAACACGCACGGACACACACATATATAAACACGCATGTACACAACACGTACTGTATATAAACATGCATGTACACACACATACACATATATAAACACGCATGTACACACAACAGTATATAAACATGCATGTACACACACCACACAAACACATACACATATATAAAACGCACGGACACACCACACATATATAAACACGCATGTACACACACGTATATAAACATGCATGTACACACACATACACATATATAAACATGCACCGTACACACATGTATATAAACATGACTACACACACGTATATAGACACGCATGCATATACACACACATGTATATAAACACGCACATACACACACGTATATAAACCACTGCATATACACACACGTTATTAACACACATGCATATAACCACGTGTATAAACACGCATGCACGTACACACACGTATATAGACATGCATGCATATACACACCACACGTATATAAACACACATGCATATAAACACACATGCATATACACACGTATAGACACGCATGCATATACACACACACGTACACAAAACACGCATGCATTACACACACACGTAAATAAACACGCATGCATATACACATACACGTATACAAACACGCATGCATATACACACGTATATAAACACAGCATGCACGTACACACACGTATATAAACACGCATGCACGTACACACACGTATATAAACACGCATGCACGTACACACACGTATATAAACACGCATGCACGTACACACACATATATAAACACGCATGCACATACACACACATATATAAACACGCATGATATATACGATAGTCACACACATGTATAAAAATAAAACACATGCACGTACACACACATATATAAACATGCATAAACACACACACACACACACAACATGCACACATACGTGCACACACGCAAACACATGCACACACACAAAAGCATGCACACAAACATGTATCCATGCGCACAAAAATGCACACGCACACAAACACGCAAGCATGCACACACATACAGACACACATACACAAACATGCAGACACACAAACAGCGCACACACGCACACACACACACCCACAAGTGTACACAGACACACACATGCACACACAACTGTACACAAACACACATGTGCACACAACACACACACACACACACACACACACACACTACACACACACACACACACACACACACACACACACACCTGCTGCTGGACAGAGATCCAAATGGTGAAGCATTAAGTGAATTTATCTCACGACACCCCAAACGATAGCTTTACCGCCGCCTCAATACATTCTGGTTCTGTGCCAAGTGGGAAAGGCAAAGTAACCTTCATGGTTTCATGGCTTAAGAGCATCGGGTTCCTGTGGCTTGTGCTCAGTGAGGTCCGTTTCCCCAAAGATCCCGCAGGGAAAGCGTCCGGCGTACAAATTCGAGCACGGGTGACCGACACTTCAGGATGGCCGCTCCAGCCTTCGGGCCCCCGGTTCGTGAGATCAAATCTTCTGACCGCAGCACGTCAAGCAGCTGATCAAATAGCCCGGATTAAGTTGTCCAAATATTTGCATGCTGCTTGGAATCGGAGCAACGCGCGAGCAATCGAGCCCCCGTCACACACGTCTCCCGAGTCACCAAACACTCGCCCCAAGCCCAATCTTGAATGTCTGGGTTCATTCCAGGCTGCGGCATTTAGCGCTTGTTGTGCCGGGCTGTGACAGTTTAGCGGCTTCCCCTGCCAAGGTAACATTGTTCATGACATGCAATATCATGCTCCTGTTTGGGTGTCACGTCTGTGTTTTTATTGCTATCTCAATCTTTGTGTGATCATGAAATCACATTGCTATCCGTCGTCTGTTCAGTCTCCGGATCCACTGAACTAGTTATGTCAGTTTACTCTCGTACGGCAGTAGCTACATGTAAAGGATCTGGATGTGTCAGCATGGGATAAGGCTCCATTGTGATTCAATGGATCATGATTCTTGGATTGCGACAAACTAATGACAGAATCAGAACCTCTTTCGTTAACCTTGTACATGATCTCCGTCTTTCTCCCTGTCTTGGATCACTTTGAGTATCTCATTCATCAAACGTTTTAACAGCTCTCGTACATCTGGCAATGCTTCATAAACAAACCATAAAAACCAAATCACGATGCGTGCTTTTATATCCTGATATCACATAAACCTTTATGTTATGGCCATCAATTTACGACGTACGAGGGAAGGGTTAGTAGAGACGAATGAGGATCCACAAGGAAGGGAAATAAGTTTAGGATGAGGTCGTAGCCCTAAGATGAAGGAAATAAATGAAATGGTCATTACGGAGCCAAGGAAGGGAGGCGGGGTGGGTGTCATGGAAAGGGTTCAGAGCGTGGTTATGAATGGAAAAATTCCAAAATGCTTGACTAGGTAATTAATAGATGGCGTCTTCCACGACAATATTACCAGGCAAATTGGATTTTAATTTTTTTTTCAAATAACCTGTGTTATGCAGCCACCTGCGTCACGTGGCATTGCAGGCCATGGATCGGTAATGCAAGCTGGGAATGGAGGAGTTGGGGGGTGGGGGAGGGGGAGTTGGAATAATACTTCTACAATGACATCACGAATTATGCAACAAAGTCATTACACGGAGTTTAAAAAAGAAAGAAAGAAAAAATCGATAGTTGAGAATGACTTCAAACTTCTTACTCTCTGCACACAACATCCCACGAAGTCTTTATTTTCTTTTTCTCAGTTAACCTCGAGCTGAACCTACACCCTGACTGTAATTCAACCCCTCCCCCTTCCCTCTTTTCCTGAGCTCTTATACATAACTGCTTTCTTTCCCCCCTTTTTACCCCTCTTGTGTCCTTCCTTTTATTCACATACCTTCCCTCCCTCACCTCCTACATCAGCTGCCCTCTTTTATATGCTTCTCGACCTCTCTGTTTCACTGACATGCAAGCCCTCCCCTCCACACTGTGCTTCGTCAGACTCTCCCACCAAACTCTTTTCCCTCTGTCGCTCAGGCATGCAGGTCTCTCCGCCTCTCTCCTTTCTCCTCCATATCTCAGCCTCTTGTCCCCTTTCTGCTCCATCACATTCATTTCCTATCACCCCATCTTAAAAGTGGTCACTATTGCGACCAAAATGTCGGCTTTAACTTGAATAGTTATTATTATTCAGCATATCTTCCCTAATTCTTCCTCAGTGGCCTTGCATGCTCCCACTCTCCCCCACTCTCCCCCTCTCTCCCCCACTCTCCCCCTCTCTCCCCCTCCCCACCATCGTTTCCAAGCCATGTGCAGGACTCTGTGTCTGGGAAAACGACCAATTAGCCCCGACCCCTGCTCCCTGGCAGTGGCAAAGCACACGTGTATGCTGTTTTGCGTACTCTCGTTACCCAGTACACCCACCAGTGTGCTAATCACATTTCGCAAAGCGACATATCCCGGAGGATGAAACCCAACAGGTTCATGATGTCCCCCCATCGGATGATCCTATTGGTATTTTGTCCTGATCGATACCTTACAAATTTTACGCCCGGTTGAATTTGGCTCATTTGATGCAGTTCGGGGCAAGGGCACCTTGGACCACTGTAAAAACCCGTGCACACAAGATCACTGCAGAGATCTGGGCACGTTGGGCAATCGAAAAAACCCACTTACCCTGGACCAATGCAGAAACCTAGTTACCCAGGACTAATGCAATAAACCCAGTTACCCTGGAACAATGCAGAAACCTAGTTACCCAGGACTAATGCAGAAACCTAGTTACTCAGGACTAATGCAGAAACCCAGTTACCCTGGACTAATGCAGAAACTCAGCTACTGTGAACCATGCAGAAACCCAGTTACCCTGAACCATTGCAGAAACCCAGTTACCCTGGACCAATGCAGAAACCCAGTTACCCTGGAACAATGCAGAAACCCAGTTACCCTGGACCAATGCAGAAACCCAGTTACCCTGGACCAATGCAGAAACCCAGTTACTCAGGACTAATGCAAAAACTCAGCTACTGTGAACCAATGCAGAAACCCAGTTACCCTGGAAACAATGCAGAAACCCAGTTACCCTGAACCATTGCAGAAACCCAGTTACCCTGGACCATCAGAAACCCAGTACCCTGGAACAATGCATGAAACCCAGTTACCCTGGACCAATGCAGAAACCCAGTTACCCTGGACCATCGCAGAAACCCAGTTACCCTGGAACCAATGCGAGAAACCCAGTTACCCGGACCATCGCGAGAAACCCAGTTACCCTGGAACCAATGCAGATACCCAGTTACCCTGGACCATCGCAGAAACCCAGTTACCCTGGAACCAATGCAGAAACCAGTACCCTGGACCAATGCCAAAAACCCAGGTACCCTGGACCAATGCGGAAACCCAGTTCCTGTCAACCAATGCAGAGACCCAGGCACAAATACCATTGTGCAGAAACTGGGCATCCGAGACAATTGCAGAAATTCCTGCTGCCCGAATCACTACAGATATGGTAACCATTTTGATAGTTAATGAATGTGGAAATATTCAAGAAATCTACCACATTGGTATCCCAGACTGATGACAATTGAACTGGGAAAACATCTATGATCATGGAAATGACCTTTAACTTTATTTGGAATTCAATTTCATCCTCCATCTGGCACAGAACAGGTAGTCCTAATCTCCAGCAATCTTGTGGAATCGAATCTGAATCACGTCAACATCGGTGGAATCAACATTGATCCAGTCTCCCAATGTACGTATAATAAGCTGGCTGTTTCCTCCACAGCTCCCTGGAATAGTGACGTGTATTCACTAACAATCCTAGGAGGAAAATTGGAGTTAAATTCGGGAAACACACAAAGGAATTGATATTCAGGATAGCATCCATTTTGAAAGCGAAAGTGAGGCAGGAGGTTTTGTTTGGTAGAGAGAGAGAGAGAGAGAGAGAGAGAGAGAGAGAGAGAGAGAGAGAGAGAGAGAGAGAGAGAGAGAGAGAGAGAGAGAGAGAGAGAGAGAGAGAGAGAGAGAGGACAGACAGAGAAGACAGAGAGACAGACAAAGAAACAGAGACAGAAAGAGACAGACAGAGAGACAGACAAAGAGAAACAGGCAGAGATAGAAGGACAGAGAGACAGACAGAGAGACAGAGAGACAGAGTGACAGAGACAGAGACAGAGATGCAGAGACAGACAGACAGACAGAGAGACAGAGACAAACCAAGAGACAGAGAAACAGATACAGAGAGACAGAGACAAACCAAGAGACAGAGAAACAGATACAGAGACCGACAGAGACAGACAGAGAGACAGAGACCGACAGAGAGAGAGAGAGAGACAGAGACTGACAGAGAGACCCAGACAGACAGAGACTGACAGAGAGACAGACAGAGAAAAAAGAGAGACAGAGACAGACAGAGAGAGACAGAGAGAGGCCTGCCAATGAAAATACCATGAAGAACCATCCAAAAAGAGACATTTTGTATCAGCCACACCACACCAGTCTTGGACTTGGACTTGGACCAGTCTTGTTTTGGATTTGATATCCTCTTCAACATTGAAAATTGATTAATTCAATGCTATTAATATGATATGGATAATTTCCTCCATCTCTTCCAGCTGAAGAACGGCAAGATGGGGAATAAACAATGGTGTGCCTTCACCAGGAAAGGAGAAGAGATTATAGATCGCACTGGAAAAAAAACAAGAGTAAAAGTAAAAGAGTAAAGTAAATGCATTTTTACATCCTTTGCAGATCATCACAGTCACGGAGAGATCTCTACAACTAACCAAAGACTCGTCCCCAAGTGAAGTGGCCAAAATAAAATATTAAACATCACATCGCCTCTGGCTGGCCTATCACCTATTAGTCTTGGATTTGGTGTTTTTCAAGTTAATTCGTATGCAGCATGAGGCTGCGGGGTAGCATCATTGGCTGAGGGCGTGGCTGTGCCGCTGATGCAGTGTCCACTGCTGGTTAGGGCAGGAATTTGGAATTTGTTCAGGGTGCCAGCGATAACTCACGTACTCTTCGTGAAGGACAACATGGGATCTTTAACGTCCACAAACATTCATCAGAGGGACGGCACCCACATTGTTGAATCAAACACCGGGATGACAGTTTATAGCTAGGTTGGGATTCGAACCCAAGCTAGACAGCTTAGAGATGAGTGTGCATTCGTCTTCTCCAGGCCATCCTATTAGCACGCTTTTCAAGTAAGAAACACCTTTGAATGTAAAAACGTTAAAAGATTGTGACAAAGCCGAATACATATACGTTTTCCCCTGAAGAGTGCAGTAAATAGTGTTGCAAAGCCACGAAGAGCTTGTCACTATGATTCGCATGCACCTTGGCCTTAGGCCAAAGCACATGCTCGTACAGGGTACACGCGTGGCTTCCGCCTTAATGGCATCTGATGAGCAAGATAAATAACAAACTTGAACTCTACAACTTACAGGGCAATGTGTAAACAGTTGCTGCTGGGTAGTCTGGAAGTACAATGAACAGGATACCTCATTTGGATAGTCCAGTTATCAGAGGGGTCATCATTCAACATTTTACATCAAATTAGGCTGACAAAGTCTGGGGGGGTTAGGAGAGGGAGGGGAGAGATGGATAGAGAGCCTGGAGAATTCCTTCAACTTCTCCCATGGTGGGAGCAGAGACAAGCAATCAGCCATACATTCTCCTATTCAGGCAGGCACACCAGTCAAGCGCCACTAATCGAGAGATGGAAATAAAGCCTTTGCAAGCTTAAACAAAGCTGCAGAGCCTTCAGTGTGCATGCGGTGAGACGTTGGGCCGAGTCACGCTGCGAAGAGATAGAAGCAGCAGAAAGTCCTCCCCTGCCATGCTTCAAAAGGATGGCGACCTTTTGGTTTGCTGAATAGGGCTCACTGCCTCAGCTATTCCTTACCCAACACCCACGGTGCCGGTGCTTGTCGGGATTTCTTGCCAATAAGCTTTGTCGGAGTTGCCCCGTGAACTTGACCCAGTAGTAAAGACCTGCAGATCATTTCAATAAACCTGCTGACAAGATACAAACATTTTTGAAGGAAGTCACAAATCAGGCAGGATGTCTGCTTTGCTTTTGGATGTAGCTCAACCCATTCTAGAGGTTAGTTGGTGTCGTTTAAGATTAGAAATGTCTGATACATGTGTCCACTCCCAGGCAAAAATGCTACAGTTAAAACTATAGTATATAAGAGTTGTATTCTCGTATACTATAGTTGGTAACTTAAACTACATAGTAATGAGATAGTATCTCAGATACTATAGTTGGTAACTATCGGTCCCACTACAGTAGTCTGCACGGAATTGCTTCAGGAAAGGAATGCTATTTTGTCTTGGCTGTCCATCACCTCAAAGCACAATATTAAATTTTTTTCCTGGGAGTAGAAAAGTCCTTCTTTCTGTTCTGTCAGGTCATCAAAATGGCTCATTAGATGGTGTGATCACGAATAGGATGTCCATCTTACGTTAGTAGCTAGTTGCAGGTGCAATCTCAGAACTGGATAGGTGGAGGAAAAACATTTTACAATTGGCTTTACCTGTCACTAATAATTTTCAAGCTTTAAAAGACTGACTTAACTCTGGAACTACATTTCAGTGAAAAAAAAACCTAATATTTAAGCAAAACTGGCTCAACAGATCCCAAAATGGAATTGATGGAATTTTGTGCAAAGATCTCAGTCGGTCTTGTGCGTTTGACTTCCGAGGTTTACACGCTCACTCGAGGTGCGTCTTCCCAGCAGCTCAAAGGCCGTTGACAGATTCAAATGCAACTCGGTCCCCGAGCACCCTGAAACTTAGATGGGCCTGCCACCTGTCTGCCAATTTCACACAGCTGCTCAGCAGCATGGCTGGTGATTGCTCGGCTTCCGTGCATCCAAACAGCATCTCCCAATGGGCCCACTTCTTTTGCTTTCTCATTGCAAAGTGATCACAAAGGATTTGGCTTTGGGGGTTTACTCTTTAGGTGGTTGCGCAGATTGTGGTTGCTAACGAAATGATTAATATGGAAAAGCAAAGCGTCAGCTCATCAGCCTGTTTACAAGCACTGCGCTTGATGGGTGGTGTGAATCAAAATAAATACAAAGTGGAAAATGCATGCGGCATTGGATGCTGGCATATTGGCAAGCGAGGAGTGTAGTAGCACTTTTGGAGGCTGGCTCGAGGGATCGAAACGTTGGCCTTTGGGTTCAGAGGTGCCTGTGTAGGCCTCGTACTGCGGGACATGTTGTGGCAGCAAGTTGACCTACTCCTTCACAAACATGCTTGCTAGCACCAGATAGGTCAAGACTCAATTGTTATTCAATGGCTTGTTGGAAGAAAAAGCTTACTCGCTGCGGATGCGTGTCAGCAATCAGGCCCTTCGTTGTTTTGGCAATTCTGCATTCTAATTATTACAACAAAATGGTTATATCAGACCGACCTTTCCCTCCTTCACCCCACCCCAACCACTACCACCCCCCTCCACCATCTTTGTGGACCCTCGTATTTCCTCTGCGGTAAAATGGGGAAGTGCAAACAAGAAGACAGTCCTCCACCAACACTTTTTATGGAAATGTACAAACTCTCTGGTGAGGAAAGAGGAGATAGTGATTTGGGGGGAGGGAGGTTGGGTGCTTAGGAAAGGGGGGGGGATCAGTTAGTCTCTCTGTGCGTGGTGATTGATCAGATACAGTATTGTGGAGTCGACTCATAACCTCGACCACCTGAAAACCGAACAAGGGAGATTCGACGATTCGAGAAATCAATTCAAATTGGATTTGAGTAAACAGAAGCACCGCCTCAAGAAAAAAATATCTTTCACAAGAAGGATTGATTGTATTGGGAAAAGGAAACACCGATGATGTTTCAAAAAATTTCAGAAATGCAATATCTGGTCATTATCCTTTTTTTATTTTTTTTGATCTTATGTTTAAAAGTGTTGCACATTTTTCGACAGGGCCTAAGGCTCATGGAAGAGTTGAAACAGAAATTTCACACAAACGCATGAAGACAACACCTGACCTGATCTCAAACATAGCCACTGAGCTTGGGGAAAGTGATGTCACTTCCCAGGGCACTCTGGGTATCGGTGATGCAATCTTTATGACGTTGCGGTTCGCTCTGCACTCATTGGGACGGCTAAGGAAGAATTTCCTCCTCCACCAGTGGAACCAACCAATGGCGGTTGTCTTTACTCTATCCCTTTAAGTGCTAAATATCAAGCAAGGAAGCAGCAAGTACCATTTAAAAAAATCTTTTGAACGAGTCGGAGTAAAAAAAAAACTTGCATCGATTTTAAACATGGTGACGGCTTTTCCCAAAACATTCGGAACAAACTGCTCTTCTCAAATGTTGTGGGGTGAGGGTAGCGCGAGTATGCAATGCTCAGGTGAGAGTGATCCACCAACAACGCAGGAAACATGAACTGATTGGAAAACACAAAAGGCAATCAAAATCTCAGATCGCTTTTAACAAAACTCTGTCGTACCGATTCCAGTTTGTAAAATGGAATGGAAACTTAGCCGGCTGCCTGCTCTGGAGATAAAATCACAGGATCTGCAACACCTCTCCAAGCAGATTGATAGGTCACTATTGTGTCGATTTCAGATGTTTGCTTCCTAATATTGTATCCCCAACCCCTCACTCTCTGTACCCAACTGCTCCCGGACTCTGGATCTTTTGCACCTGAGAAGGTGGAGAAGTTTCTGTCAACGCTCGTCTCCGACTCTGCTACTGGAACAGACGGCATCAGCTCACGTGTCCTAAAAACCTGCTCTGGTGCTATTGCACATCCCCTCTCTGCCCTGTTCACACTAACATTTGCCCAAGGTCATCTTCCATCTGCTTTGAAATCAGCCAACATTACTGTACTACCTAAAAAAGGTCCAAAAAAACCAATCCCCTTAACTACAGTCCTTTCAGCTTACTTCCAATCATCAGTAAGGTCATGGAATGCATAATCACAGTTGATATGAAATTCTTTCTTTTCTCCAACAACCTCATCTCAGATCACTAATTTGGATTCAGACCAGGTCACTCCACCTTGGACATGCTGCTTATACTCACCCAACAATCGATGGAGGCCCTCAATATCAGATATGAGATTAGGGCTGTCTCTCTGAACATATCTCGTCGTTTTGATACAGTTTGGCATCCTGCCTTACTCTCCAAACTCTCTGCCAATGGCATCCAAGGTCAACTCCACACATGACCTACTGACTCCCTCCACTTTCGTAGCCAACATGTGGCACTCAACGGAATCCTTTGATCTCCTCTCCCTGTCAAGGCTGGAGTCCCCCAAGGAAGTGTTCTGGGCCCAGTCCTATTCCTGATCTTCCATAAATTATCTCTCTGAATATCTGAAAAATCCCCTTTATTGATTTCATGATGACTTCACACTCTGCCGTGACATTCCTCATCCTTCAGACATGCAAGCTGCAGCCTCTTCCCTCTCTTCAGACCTTGACAAAATCACAAGCCGGTCAAATACTTGGAATAGGTCTTTCAATCCTGACAAATCTCACACCCTCACTATCTTTCTCCGAAAAAGACCGTCTGACAACCCTTCCGATCTACTTTCTCAACAATCCTCTTGAGGAAGTTCAATCATTCAACCTACTGGGTCTCACTATCAACCACGATCTTTCTTGGGCAAAGCACATTTCAACATTGGCCTCCAAAGCCAGTCTAGGCATCCTCCATCGGACAAAGTTATTCCTTGGCACACCTGAACTCCTATCCACCTACATGGCCTTCATCCGCAGCTTGATGGAGTATTGTTGTCCCCTCTGCGCTGACTCCCCTGCATCACATCTTGCTCAGTTTGATTCCATGGAAACCAAGGCCATCAAGATAATTGAAATCTCGCACGCTGAAGCTGAGTCTACGGGCCTATCACTTTCCCATCACAGATGGGTCAGTGGTCTCTCTGTCTTTTACCACGTCCTTTCTGGTCTTGCACCCTCTGCTATTTCCGTGCTATGTCCCCCCCCCCCAGATTTCTGCAGGGTGCACATGGTCCACCATTAACCTCCTCTGGTGAAACTACCTAAATCCAGGATCACTGCTCACCTCCACTCATTTGTTCCTCTTTTCTCCTGCCTGTGGAATCATCTTCCATATATCCTCTTCAATCTCATTCCTCTCTCCAGGTTTTCAAGATAACTGTTCACCCCCCATCTCAGATCAACCCCATCCAAAACCATTACTTGGTGTAGCCCGTTAACTCTCCCCAAGCACACCTCTTTCCAACTTTCCTGTTTTCCTTCCAAAGAGTTTGCTTCTGCATCCAACTTCTCTACCCCCCTGTGTCCTCCCCTAGTCATCAGTCTTACTCACACCCCTTGTCTTCGAAGTCTGTCTCTATGTTGTCCCTCAACTCCGCTGTTGTGGGTTTCCCCCTCTCCTTCAGCTGTTTGTTTGTTCGTCCTGATCCATTCTAAGTTCCAGCGATCTAGCTCCTCCACGAGCCTCGACTCTATAAATAAATAAATAACAAATCGGCTATATCATCAGAACATTCATAAATTGGGAACTTTACATCCATATTCATCACAGACATGCTTAGATAGCCTTGTTGATCTTTTCACACCCATTGCACTCAGCCATCAGTCTTTCGCTAGCTCTAGCAGGTTGCACATGTCTATTCACAAACCCATCTTTGTGTAAATCTCCATACGTCCAAGATTTCTTCTCATCATGAAGTATTGCTATCCTCACGAGAATATACTATACAAGGAAATTTAGACACATGAGGAGGCCAGTTGGTTCCATCATGCTTGTGTTGTATCCACATCACATTAACTACATTTATTACCATGCAGTACATTAAATTTACTAACATATTCCATGTAAGCTCTTGGCGAGAAACTTTACCAGGTTATCAATCCTGGCACATAATGGCACACTCTTTTTGAAAGACATCGTGGGATATTTTACGAGTGTATGAAAGCAGATGTAACACCTAACTCCAAAGGATGGTCCGGACACCCATTGATTCAAGCCCCTGCCTCTGAAGCACCATGATAACTGTTTATAGTCAGGTCAGGAATCAAACCCAGTCTACGCTACTTCTCAGCTATGCTGTCAGGCCCAAAGGAGACTTTCACAAACATGAACTGGCTTTGCTGTACATATAGGCAAATGTGGTCAAAACATGGGTGTAAGTTATCTATTCATCAGCAGACTGTAACCTACAAACAGACCATACAATTTAAGATCGATTCCATTGTGGATGACTGAAGCTGACTGATTATTTTTTAATTACTATTTTAACGAGAGGGTTCATAAGAACGCCTTACCCTACACGATCTTGAGAAAAATGACATGGGAAGGGTCTTTCCAACTCTTTGCCTTTCCGAACCCGACCGATATTTCCTACAAGCCGCCATTTTGTCTGAATCTCAACATTCCCCAATGCTGAGAGCGCGAGCGGCAAATTTGATTGGTCGAGATTGCATAAAATGGCAAAATATTTTGTCCAAGTCCTGCAAAACTGGAGGTTCTTGGAAGTGCCAACAAGGCGATTTGTGTTCTCCACTGTTCAAGGATATAATGTGTGCTCGGGACAAGATTCCGTACAATTTACCAAATTCAGAGCCGAAGTACTGCCAAACTGCAGGTTCGTGTTCCATTTCATATTCTGATTCGTGCTCTCGTGTTCAAAATACATAATTAAATTGAAATTAAGTCGTTCCTTGTCCATAGACCAACGTCTGTGGACGGACAGACGGAGTGAACCAATTGCTTAACCCCCGCTTTCGCTGCACGCGTAGCGAGTAATGAGATGATTCTTAGACAGATGTTGAAGCTGGACAATTTTACAGATTTATCTGACCAAATGAAACAAAATAAACTTTTGTTGCCCACCTGTAAGATAAAAAAAAAACCTTTCAACAAGTTGTCAGTCTGCATGGTTACAAACAGGACAGGACGTTGCCAATCTGCACGGTTACAGGCCCCACAGCATATTGCCAATGACAGCAAGCAACGGTCAAGAAAATAAATAATGTAGCATTGGCAGGTGGACTAATATAATGTTTTCCAATGAGTCCTACTTCAAACAGGACTTCAGAGATCGTAGCCAGGGTAAAGGTCGGAATGTCTGGAGAGGTCATGGAGAATGGGTTCTCGGCCTGCTTTCCAGCAGCACATGACTTGTATGCAAAGGAAGCCGTCTTTGTTCCTAGATCTGTGCAACACCTGCCATCTTGGCCATATCATGCCACGTGCCGACAGCTTCTTTTAATCATATATTTCCAAAAGTTTGGTTTCTTCCTTTTTTCCGTTGAACTGTCCACATTGTTCCATGCACAAGCAAGATGACCGTATTCTAAATATTACATAAAATGCTTTAATTCCTTGAATCTTCGGAATGGCAAGATACCCGTGCGGAATATTACTATGAAAAAATTCAGCACAACGGGCCAAGCCTTTTGCGGTAACTTTAGATTTGTTGCTTAGCTTGGTTTTAACCAACTATGAATGAGTCAGACACGTGACATCACCACTTATGTGTAGGGAAATCGTTAGCAGACGTTTCCTGCTAACTACGGATAACATTTCTCTTGTGCCAATTTAGAAAAATAAAATTCAAATGGAGACAATGTATTGTATCAACAAGCAGCAGCACACCGTATGCAGAAAGGAAAACACAAGTTTAACAAACACAGTTTTTAACTTTATACATACAGTACATTCAATGATGTTCTGATTAAATAACACGTGAACGAAACAGTTCAAAAAGGTAATTTCATTCGCAAGATAAAAGAGGAAGTTCACATGTTTAAAATGTCAATTCTCTATTCCATAAACCAAAGGAATTAATTAATTAACAACCTAACAAACAAGCGAGTAAATAAATAAAAAACATCAGTTTGTTGCCCAATAAGCTGAACGACACAAAGACAATTGTAAATCTAAGTTTTGTAAAAAACGAATGAGTTTTTGGTGTCAGGAGTGGTGCAAAGTTCATGTTATCAAACATGGCCTTGTTGATTTCATCAATGTGGTGTAAGTTTGAATTTCATCTTCCTTTTTTCAAGCTTGATGGGCAAGGCAACACTTACAAAAAATATATAATTAAAAACCCAACTCTGTAAACCTTCCGACGGCCGATAACGTGAAGCCACAATTGTCGACATTTTGGAAATATTATTTTGATTGGTGCTTTATCCCTCACTCGTAAATACGTCCGTTAATGATATGTCATCAAACAATGTCAGGAATATATCGCCGTATGTGTGTGCGTAAGAACAGTGTCTGAACCAGTGAATGCGTGTTCTATCCCATGGCACTTTCCGAAAGTACTTCCCATTTCTATAACAGTTACCGCTCAATTTTAAACGATTGATGTCTTGCTAACCCTTATTTTGCTCCCTTTTGGACAGCGTTGCCAAAATGGCAATTTCTGATAGATGTCCAACTCCACCCTTGCTTCGTCTCCTTCAGTTTGCCTTCCTCTCTTCCACAACCCTCACACCCCCACTGCTCGCAACTACCGCTGCGTCTGTGTTTTGGGGAGGGCAAGATAAGGCCACCGCCTGTTTCCTGCCTTTGACTTCTAGCTGAAGCTTCACCAAAATCATATCCACAGAAAGCTATCATTTTGTCCGATGAGAGCTTAGCCTTAGATAACGCCATGACACGTCGTAACCTGACCGGTTATCTGCACCTCTTTGATGTGTATATTTCCACTGATTGTAAGAAAGAAGTATGGCCTATCACCGAGGAATTCAGTTCAGAGTAACAAGGCCTGCTGTTTTGATTCAATCCAGCTGTAAGTCTGAAGTCGAGCGCGGCACGAGCCGGTCCTTGCCAGGAGAGCGTAACATTGACAATGGCAGAGTTTCGTGCTCAGAACTGGCATTAAACGCACAAGTGTTTGACAGGGAGAACTTCCCGGGGGTGAAAGCACAACACAACGCTTATGCTATCGAATGTGCAGTTCAGTTATTGCTTTCAGGGAGTCAGTGACATTGAAAGCTGGGGGAAAGTAATTCCACTAATTTGCAGGGTGATGATTGTGTGGTTTGCTTTGATTAGTCTGGCTGATTTACTCATTTTGTTACAGGCTTTACTGGCTGATTTTAGGCCTCTGGTCAGGAGAATTTTCATTACTGTATGATTGGTACCAAAACGGTAAACTGGCAGAGCTAAAGTGTTCAGTCTGTTGTCATGGAGTCAGTGAATGATGGATTGAATAAAGAGCTGTATTATGATTGACTGTTTGTGTATATATACATATATATATATATATATATATAATGTATGTATATATATATATACACACACACACACACGTACAAAAATACAGAAATCTAGGCTCATGGAGGAGATAAAAGGCAAAGATTCACAGAACGACAGAGGATCAAATATAACCAGGGAGACGAGACATCGTACATTGCTGAATGAATGACAGAAAGGAAAGGTGTGTAAGGGGGTGGGATAAGTGACAGTAGTCCAATATAGCAGGGGTGGGTATGGGAGGAAGCATGAGGGAACAATGGGCAGCACTCTAGACTGGAGGGAGTGGTATGAAACAAGAAACACAAGGAGTGAGTTTTGCAGACGAGAGAAAAGAGAAATAAAGACAGGAAGGTGAGCATTCAGCTTAAAAGTGGGAGAATAACAAGGTGTGGGATCTTGAAAGAATGCTTGCAACCTTGGCGGGCTGGGGGAGGATGGAGGGATGAGAGGTCGGGAGAGGGATGGCAGAAAGTAAGGTCATGGAAAACTGTCCTCCAACATGACTGCAGTGGACAGGAATCAGACCTTGGAAGTTGGCCTCGTGCTTAGATACATCAATAACACGGAGAGCCTTGGACTCTAATCTCTATATAAAAATAGCTCGGTCTCCGCGTCAGTCGGTCCCTCTGTCTGTCCAGCCGTGTGACTATATGTCTGTTATTTACACACCATTGGAATGTACCTTTCGACCCTTTAGACTGCTGAGACCCCTTAGACCTTTGATGACCCTCGAAGACCCTGAGGACTCACTCTTAAGATGCAAAAGACCCCAAAGACCCGAAAGACCTCCAAGATCCCCGAAGACCCCCAAATGTCCAAGACCCTGAAACCCTCAAAGACCCAGAAACCGCCAAAGATTGCAAAAACTCCAAAGAACCCGAAGACCCAAGACCAAAATCCCAAAATCCCCAAGACCCCAAAGACTACAATGACCAGAAGACCCAGACTCCGACCAGAACCCGACCCGAAGAGCCTGAAGACCCAATGACCCCAAAGACTCCAAAGACCCCCACAACCCTGAAGACCCCAAGACCCCGAAAACCTTAAAGACCCCAAAACCCTGAAGAATCCAAACTCCAAGACCCCAAAGATGCCCAAGATTCCGAAGACTCCAAAGATCCCCAAGACCCAAAAGACTCCAAAACCCCCAAGATGCTGAAGACCCTCAAAGATCCCGAAGACGCCCAAGACCCGAAGACCCCCAAGACCCAAAAGGTCCCCAAGACCCCAAAGACCACCAAAACCAAAAAACACCCCGAGACCCCGAAGACCACGAAGATCCCACAACCCGACAAAACACCAAGACCCCAAAGACCCCCAAACACCCAAGATCCCCAAAACCCCAAATACTCCAAGCAGCCCAAGACCCCCAAGATGCCCAAGACCCAAAAGGTCCCAAGACCCCAAAGACCACCAAAACCAAAAACACCCGAGACCCGAAGGATCCCCACAACCCGACAAACACCAAACCCCCAAACACCAAAGATCCCAAAACCCCCAATACTCCAAGCAGCCCAAGACCCCGAAGACCTCCAAGACCCTAGAAGACCCCCCCAAGACCCTGAATACTCCAAAGACATCATGGCCCCAACGGCCCAAAGACCCCAAAAACCTCAAAGACCCCCAAAACCCTGAATACCCCCAAGACCAAACGAAGACCCTGAAGACCCCCAAGATCCCAAGACCCCCAATACTGCCAAAATCCTGAAGAACCCCAAGACCCCAAAGAAGACCAAGACCCCGATGACCTCAAAGACCCCAAGACCCCTGAATACTCCCAAGACCCAAAAGACCACCAAAACCCTGAAGACCCCAAAGACGACCCTAAAGACCCCATGACCCGAATGACCCAAAAGACCCCCTATGACCGTGAAGACCCTCAAGACTCTGACGACCCCAAAGACCCCGAAAACTCCCAAGACCCTGATGACCCCGACAACCCTGATGATCCCCAAGAGCCAGAAGACCCAGAAGCCCCAACAGACACAAAAGACCCAAAAGACCCCAAAGACCCAAAATGACCCCAAAAGACCTCAAAGTCCCAAAAGACCCTGAAGACCTGAAAAGACCCAAAAGACCTTGAAGAGCCCAAAAGACCCCAAAGTCCCAAAAGACATTGAAGACCCAAAAGATCTCAAAGATTTTTTTAAAACCTCAAAGACCCCTTACACCCTTCAGACAGATTAGACAGCTTAGGCCATTGACCACTTTGACCACTTGGACCCTCTTATATCACAAATGAAACTTCAAATAAATACAATATCAGCAATATTACGAATAAATTTGTAGAAAATAAATGTTTGTATTATGACTGGTGTAAATCATGCCAACACAGGAAATCTGTGATATCAATCTCTGCAACGACGTGTGGAGAGGCGAGTGGAGCGAGCCGAACCACGCTAGTTCCCATAAATGGCGCAAGATGGGAAGTAGGCAGCTGCACAAGCTCAGAGTGGGGAACCATCCGTGATACTTTGGATGAAGGACTTACACACTGTATGTAATGAGCTCTGAGTGGCTCAAACTGGGCTTAGCTCTGTGGAGTACACAGAGGCAGAAGCCAGATTTAGAGGCCAGTTTGGAGATGTGGTCCAACTAAGACAAGTTATGGCAGATAATGAGGCCAAGGAGCTCCAGGGACTGCAAATCTTCGACGAGTTGGCCATGCAGTAACATCGAAAATGAGCAAAGGTTAATAAATGGAATACTCGTTTCCATGAAGGCTAATATCGTTCCGCAACAGTGGACAAATTCAACAATGGATTTCATCAACTGAAAACCACTAAGAGTTGCGTTAACCACCGTGGGAAGCTAGGTGTGGCAAATATTTTGAGCATTTGCCCATCGTTAGAGCAACACAGCAAGGCTAATGCTCGAAATATCAGCCACATCAGACTTCCCGTGGTGGTCAAGATACTCTCATCAGCTTTCCATTGATAAAATCCATAGTTTCAGGCTTAATACAACTTTACACATCAAAACCTGCTACAATAAAGTACCAACCCTTTTGTAAGAGAAAAGAAAGAAGAAAAAAAAAATAGAGGGTTTGGATAGTATCATGCACCATCAAGCAAGTAGGGTGGTGGTATAATTATGTCAAATTTTAAAAGCTTAAACCAACAACCAGTTACTTCGACCAACAACCAGGTGCGGCCATAATTATATAATTAGCAAGACAGGTAAATTGGAGCCATTTTCAGGAAAAAGTCATATTTTGACAGAAAATGACAACACATTCACTGACAAGGAAAGAGAGGGGGATTTGTATGGGATAGTATGACACACTTGCGTCTAGAAGGGTGGAGTTCAATGTTACAAGTGAAAAAATAAGGAAATATCATTATGACCGCTTCAAGATCATTGGAATCTGCCGCAATGAAGCTGAGTCTATGGGCCTATCACTTCGCCATCGCCGACAGATCGGTGGTCTCTCTGTCTTCTACTGCCTACTTTCTGGTCTTGCATCCTCTGCGCTCTCCGTGCTTTGTCCCCCCCCCCCAGGTATCTGGAGGATGCATGTGGCCCACTAACAACCTCCTCCTCGTGAAACTACCGAAATCCAGAACCATTGTTCACCTCCACTCATTTGTTCCTCTTTTTCCCCACCTCTGGAAAGCCTGGAGTTGGCTTAATGGTTAAGGTGGCTGGTTTAAGACCTTAGGGTCTCGAGTTTGAGGCCCTGTTGGCTGTTGAATTAACACGAGGTGGGGTTGACTTAACCCGTCACCCTCCTGTGGTTGGTGAAATGAGTACCAGTATGCTGGTGATCAAGGACACCGCATCAGTAGCACAGCCGTGCCCCCAAAAACTGATGCAACCAGAAACCACAGGCTGCACATGACAGCTAAGCCTGCCTTGTGGAACCAACTTCCACATCCTCTTCAATCTCATTCTTTCCCTCCAGGTCTTCAACACCACTGTTCACCACCATCTCAGATTGTCCTCAAACTATTATCTTTTCGACACCCCCTCCCAAAATTTTTCTTCTGTATCCATCTTAACAACTGCTTGCGTTCTCCCTTACACCTCATCATTACCCACATCTCTTGTTTGTCCATCTCCATCCACTTTCTCCTTCGGTCCTGCTGTTGGCATTTGCCCCCTTCTCTTTCTGTTGTTCCTTTTGTTATGTTGCGTCCTGATCCACTCTATGTTCTACCTCTTCAATCAGCCTTGACGCTGTGTGTGTGTGTGTACGTATATATATATATATATAGAATATATAGCAAAATAGTCATCTCAAGAATGAAGAGGATAAAGGGGGGTGGGCAGAACGAAGGATAGGGAAGAAAAGGAAGGCTAGGGGGTTTGGGAAATCTCGGATGACAGAGGTAAAGGAGGTTGAAAGAGGAAATGAAATGTACAGGAAGTGTTTGGGGGTTGGCGGGGTGGTGGTGGCATGATCAAAAATTCGACTACAAATGGCCCCAAGGTCCACTGTGCAGTAAACAACTGTCTGGTGTCCTATGGACAGCTTTATCTCGGTGAAAGGTTTTACAGCTCACTTATTGCCACTAAAAAAAAACAAAACTGTCACCAGTAAATCAAAGGATTGCATCTGCTGGTGAGTGAGAGACGCTCCTTTGTTTATATTCAAATGTAGTCAGCAGCACTTCACACTGAAAGGCACACTATTTCATACTGATCTAACGCTCATCGAGGAGCTTGGACATGCAGGACAAAGACATTAATTCGGAGACAACTGTGTGCTTTCGATGGATTGCAATGAGATTCGTACGCAACAGAAAAAGACTTATGTGGTATTCCAGGATTTTAATTTGGCTTTCCTGCATCGTGAGTGAAGGGTTCAGATGGGATCACTAACAGGCCAATCTACTTTTCAATTATTTTGCCATTGGCTTGCAACACAAACACACTCCATCAAGCACAAGGCAAACAAACAACACCCTGTTATTCCGAGGAAGGGTTGAGGCCCGAAACGGCAGCTTCTTGCTTCCTTCAGCAGTTAGCATTCCTCAATCAACCTCCTGTTGGTGATTCATCCATTGTTCTACCTGTCTGCCGACGCAGATGATTTCATCCAGTTGTACCTGTCTGTCAATGCAGATGATGTCATCCAGTTGTACCTGTCTGTCAACGCAGATTATTTCATCCAGTTGTATCTGTCTGTCAACGCAGATGATGTCATCCAGTTGTACCTGTCTGTCAACGCAGATGATTTCATTAAGTTCTACCTGTCTGCTGACACAGATGATTTTCATCAAGTTGTACCTGTCTGTCAACGCAGATGATTTCATCAAGTTCTACCTGTCTGCTGACACAGATGATTTCATCAAGTTCTACGTGTCTGTCAACGCAGATGATTTTATCCAGTTGTACCTGTCTGTCAACGCAGATGATTTCATTAAGTTCTACCTGTCTGCTGACACAGATGATTTCATCAAGTTCTACGTGTCTGTCAACGCAGATGATTTCATCAAGTTCTACCTGTCTGTCAACGCAGATTATTCATCCAGTTGTACCTGTCTGTCAACGCAGATGATGTCATCCAGTTGTACCTGTCTGTCAACGCAGATTATTTCATCCAGTTGTACCTGTCTGTCAACGCAGATGATGTCATCCAGTTGTACCTGTCTGCCGACGCAGATGATTTCATCAAGTTGTACCTGTCTGTCAACGCAGATGATTTCATTAAGTTCTACCTGTCTGCTGATGCAGATGATTTCATCAAGTTCTACGTGTCTGTCAACGCAGATGATTTCATTAAGTTCTACCTGTCTGCTGACACAGATGATTTCATCAAGTTCTACGTGTCTGTCAACGCAGATGATTTTATCCAGTTGTACCTGTCTGTCAACGCAGATGATTTCATCAAGTTCTACCTGTCTGCTGATGCAGATGATTTCATCAAGTTGTACCTGTCTGTCAACGCAGATGATTCATCAAGTTCTACCTGTCTGCTGACGCAGATGATTTCATCAAGTTGTACCTGTCTGTCAACGCAGATGATTTCATCCAGTTGTACCTGTCTGTCAAGCAGATGATGTCATCCATGTTTCTACCTGTCTGTCAATGCAGATGATGTCATCCAGTTGTACCTGTATGTCAACGCAGATGATTTCATCCAGTTGTACCTGTCTGTCAACGCAGATGATTTCATGAATTTACCTGTCTGCTGACGCAGATGATTTCATCAAGTTGTACCTGTCTGTCAATGCAGATGAATTCATCCATTGTTCTACCTGTCTGTAAATGCAGATTATGTCATCCAGTTTGTAGCTGTCTGTCAACGCAGATGATTTCATCCAGTTGTACCTGTCCTGTCAACGCAGATGATTTCATCCAGTTGTACCTGTCTGTCAACGCAGATTATTTCATCCAGTTGTACCTGTCTGTCAACACAGATGATGTCATCCAGTTGTACCTGTCTGCCGACGCAGATGATTTCATCCAGTTGACCTGTCTGTCAATGCAGATGATTTCGTCAAGTTCTACCTGTCTGCCGACGCAGATGATTTCATCCAGTTGTACCTGTCTGTCAACGCAGATGATTTCATCAAGTTCTACCTGTCTGCCGACGCAGATGATTTCATCAAGTTATACCTGTCTGCTGACACAGATCATTTCATCCAGTAGGAAAACGAGTTCTTCATTCTGCAAACATTTTCCCAGGGCCGGATTTAGACATGTGGTGGCCCCTGGGCAGCCTTCAGTAGTGGAGGTCCACCCTACGTTAGAATACTAAAAGGTGACAAGACATATTTACAGTCATCCATAAAGTATATTTTTCAAGAACAAAGAATCTGAACTTCTATATAAATAGAGAATGAGATAAGATGGATATCTTATATCTGTTCCCTAAACTACCAACTACCATTCAGGCACTCACAAATACATTTTTCCTTACAATTTTTTTTTTACATGAAATATGTGGAGGCCCCCTTGGTTGTGGAGGCCCCTGGACAACTGCCCAGCTTGCCATGCCTAAATCAGGCCCTGCATTTGCCTATAAAGGGTGAGTAGATATGTGCTTTGATGAAGGATAAGAAAGCTTGTCTTTGACCGAATGACTGTATTTACTGAAATGATGTACTATATTGTGTTCAACTAATTTTTTTATTGTAAAACAGTAAAAACTGTCGTTTCCATCAAGGTGTGCTTTTGTTCTATCGACTTCAGCATCAAGTATTGCACATATAACACCTGCTTGTTCTTCTCTACTACCTCGATCCGTTCTTCATGAAGTGAAGGTAATTGCATTGAGGAGCATGAACAATTTCCAGTTTAGGGTGAAGTTTTGATACCTGGTGATTCAAGAACTAGGAAAGGGGTCTGGACTTGGAAGGTGGAGAACATCCGGTGTTACGTGATGCAAAATGGTCACATATCCCAATAGTTGACTTCAGCCCAGCCTCGGGCCACCTGATTCAAAGTCTGACTTGGTGAAAGAACTGCACTTGGTATGGCTTTGATTATACATGGCTTTGATTATCGGCTGAGGCCTCACCTTCTCTGCCCACCTGTAAGAGAGAAGACACCCCGTCCCCTCTGTTCTGGTGGGGTATGGAGGGGATAGAGAAATGTGATTAGCTTTTCCTGCTCATTCTTCCAGCGCAAGTTACTTCCACCAAGCTCTGTTGAGGACAGGAAAAATGAAATGATTTCTCGCAATGCTTCGCCTGCGGGAAGCTTTCCTGGAATGGAAAAGATTGCTTTACCACTTCAAAGTGATGTTTCCCTAGAAAAAATTTCTACTACGTAAATTCAAGTAATTTGCGGTGTGGAAGTTTTTGATTAAACATTCCTTTAAAAACTATGCTGTAATTTTCTTTAATTTCTTTACATCGAAGAAAGCTTGAATCGTTTTCTGAGATATGGGAACTAAGTAGCAATGATTTTCTTGGGTGATCTTGGCAGCGCTGTCACCCCAAACAACATAACGTTCCAAAACCCTGCAAATGTCCAACCAGCTTGGTTACATATTGTATTAAAATACATGATAAACTGCCCCTGATGAAACTACTTAAATGTGGAATGGAAAATATTTCTTTACAAAGGCCAAACACACACGAAACCAGGGCTTGTTTTGGGTGGTGTTGTGTGCTCGTGTGTTGTGTTGTGTGTCGACGATGTAATTTTATGGTCACACAGCAGACAAACACATATTTGGGTTTTATCGTATAGATTCACGTTCCAAAGGTACGCATTTTATAGATACATATTTTTATTGACAGAGACTATTTTATAATACGTACTTTATAGACATGCTCACATTGTTATTGTACATCTAACTAATAAATGACAGTGTGTGTTTGTGTGTGTGTGTGTCAATTTGTGTGGTGTTGTCATGTGTTGTGTCAAATTTGTGTGTGTTCAATGTGTGTGTGTGTGTGTGTGCGTGTGTGTCAATTGTGTGTGTGTGTGTGGTGTGTGTGTGTGTGTGTGTGTGTTGTGTGTGTGTGTGTGTGTGTTGTTGTTCATTAAGCATAACATATTCTCTTTGCTAACTCCCCTCTCCCCACCCATTTCTCTTTCTCTTTCTCTCTCTCTCTCTGTCCCATCCTCACTCCGCCTAATAACAGAGCAGCAACTCTCTCTTTGGACGTGTCCAGTCGGTGATATGACCAGATGTGTCCAGGCATTGTTTATCTCCGGACAGTGTTTTGTTTGTCTCTGGACATGTCTGGGCGGCGTTGTCTCCAGACTGTTCAGGCGGGTGTTTTGTCTCCAGACGTTTCCAGGCAGTGTTATGGCCGGACAAGAGTTTATCTCCGGATGTGTCTGAGCGGTGTTGTCTCTAAACAGCTTTGCTCTGGACAATCCGGCGGTGTGTTATGTCCGAGCAGTGTTTGTCTCTGGATAGCTTAGCTCTGGACGCGTCTGGGTGGTGTTTGGCTTCGAATGTGTCCAGGCAGTGTTTACGTCCGGGAGTGTGTTTTTTCCGGATGTGTCTATGTTTATATTCAGGCTGTGTTTGTCTCTGGACGTGTCCGAGCGGTTTGTTATACTGGAGGGTATTATTATATGACTGGTAAGAAAATGGATTTCAGACACATTATTTTGTTTCCATCTTCACTGTTCTTCTAAGCAGAAGCATTGATGAGAACAGTATGAATCTTAATTCATGTTCCACCACATGCCTGCCTTCCCTCCCTCACCTCTTGCTGCCTTCCCTTCCCCCACTCCTCCTGACTCCCTCCCTCCTCGCTCCCCCACCCTCCTCCCTCCCTTCCCTCCTCGCTCCCCTCCCTCCTCTCTTTTTTCCCCTCCACCTCCTCACTCTCCCCCTTCTCTCTCCTCTACCCCTCTCTGTCTCTTCTCCCTCCCCCCCCTCAGTATTCCCATCAGCAAAGTGAGGTGGTATTTGCTAGTACTTAATAATAATAATAAAATTAGAGGTACTTGGTTGAAAAAAAAGATAACGTGTAACACTGGCTACCACCAGTTGGCGTTTGTGCCCGACATAAAAACATTAGGTGTGCACAGACAGACAGACAGACAGACAAACAAACATAGCACGATAACTTGCGAAAATCCATAAACAAATTTATGGCCTATGTTGACCTTTTGGCCGATGTCGACCTCAAAATAATTGGGTGGTTGAAATCAGTGGCCTGATATTCAAATCCTGTTCAAATTTATAGTCAATTGGATGAAAATTGAGGATTTATAAATTTGCAAATTTGATTGAACCTTTTGACACTCAAAAACAATATGCTTCTTCCTATGAACAAATCTACCATGTTGGTGAAGTTTCGTAAAGATCGGTTGAAATTGTGACCTGTAGGCGACAAACAGGCAGACAACAGACAGGACACGAATTACTGACAATAAGGGTCACCTATTTCGGCGACCCAACAGACAGACAGACAAACAGACAGACAGACAGAACAGACAGAATAACAAAATTGACTGACCAATATACTTGAAAAAATCTTTGATTTTGCAAGTAATAATGCACACGACGAACCAATATAATGAACAATTTCTCATTTTCGCAAGTAACAAAACCCAAATGCAATCTTCCTCTCTTCTGGCTAGGGTCATAAATTATTGCACATGCACCTTGGTGCAATAATACAGGATGTCCAAAAAGTGTTGTTCGGTTTTAAATTTTTATTGCAAACAAACCAGAACAAGAGTTTGTGCGACACCCTGTGTATTTCTTAACACATCAAAACAGCAAGCTTTCCAAATAAATTTATTGACATTGGTTTCTCCACCCAGCAGACGAGTTACAGTGTTGAGTGGAGAATCCAGTGGTAAATGAACAGGTTTCCATTGACTTTGGTTACATTTTAACCTTCTTATTGTATGCCTTTGGTAACGAAATAGCTATTGAACTATCTGCTGGGTGAACCTGAGCTGCTTTGCGTCAGTATCCAGCACCTCTGTGATAATGTTCATTTTCACGTTTCCAGTACAATGAGATCATTTCCATCTTTTCACTCATCAAATCCCAGGGCTCTTTGTTATCATTCACAAGTTGTCGTCCAATTTCATCTTGCTCTCACAGGTGAGCCGCAGCACATAGAAAGGGAACAAACTGTAATTACTGCAATGTATCATAGATTCCTGTCGACAACACCATGAATTTAGTCCGCAATCCTCCAGGCTTAGTCCCATAGGTTGATCCTTACCTCCATTAAGTAACCACTAGCTTGTGTACAGTCCTCAATAATTGCATTCAGCATTAGCATAATCTTGGCTATGCTTCCTATGTAAAGGTCAAGAACAGCTAGGGTTAAAGAGTCGAGATCATGAATTTCCTCCAAATGTTCCCGACCTCCACCGACCCACAGCTTCCCTCTCTCCCACACACCACATTATGAATTTCCACTGTTGTTATCATGACTGTTCCTTATGTAGTCTGTAGCCTTTTGATTGCTATCAGTTCCGAAGAGGCCTTCAGGATCTTACCTTCGTACTTCCGAGAGGTTACGAGGTCTATTTCTACGTTTGATTAGGTGGTTTTCAGCTAAGAATGTGCTTCAAGTAGTGGAAGTCAGGGGACAATACATCTCATCCGGAGATATTAATCTGGCTGTTCCATGGGATAATCACGTGCATATAAAGATGAATGATACCCTTTGCAAACCACCCTGACGTTGTTGGGCTGCTACCATATGGCAAAATTCCAAAATTCACTTTGTAGAACAAGTACATACAAGGTGAAAGTAATTCTACCTTGTAATTCTAATAAGAAGAAGTGGATATATGACTGCCATTGACAATTAGAACGGAAACTCGGTGGAGCACTTACCTCCGCCAGGCTGAACAGTTTACGTTTTGTATCCCACCGATAGGCCAGATCTGCATCCTGACCTGAACCAAAATCGAATTGGGATTGTTCTTGTCATTTATCCAATTCATTCACCACGTATAGTCCGAATCCGTCAAACAACGTTTGAAATATTGCAGTTATATATGTATGTCGTTCAGCCCATCTCTGAACGGTAAAGAATCACTTTTTTAAAGTTCTAATAACCGGCTCCGTATCCGGATCTTCACCAAATCGAAATCAAGTCGTCCTTGTCCCACACCCAACCTGTCCTCCAAATTTCGTCCAAATCCGTCCACAACTTTTTGAGATATTTTATGCTCACAGACAGATAGACAAACAGACAAGGGTGAAAAATAACTTCCGTTTAACCGCCAAACGAGTGACAGCGAGACCTCTGCAGGCTGAGCAGTTTACGTTTGTATCCCACCGATGGGCTGGATCTGGATCTAACCAAAATCGAATCGGCTTGTTCTGTGACCAACCCAAATACAATCCACCCAGTTTTGTCATAACCCTCCACAACTTTTTGAGATATCCTGTTCAGACATACAAACACACAGACAGACAGACAGACAGACAAAACAGACGGAGTGAAAACATAACCTCCGTCCACCTTCGTTGTGCAGGTAAAGATCAATATAAAACCAATTTAAAGGACGTTGGCAAAATTTCTTCAAATGCCATATGCCAAAAATTGCATTTCTCATCTTTACCTCTCGTTTTGTGCGAATTTACCTTTGTGGTCACAGGTTTCCATGCAAAATGGTGTATTCCCAACATTAGAGCGACATCTTCACTCTGCAGGTAAGCACCCTTTCAGACCTTTTATTTTGCAATTTAAGCTTGTAGAGGAAGATACAATCTCTCTCTT
>CM068967.1:31366336-31378355 GCA_035128595.1 Eptatretus atami
ATTATTTCATCCAGTTGTACCTGTCTGTCAACGCAGATGATGTCATCCAGTTGTACCTGTCTGCCGACGCAGATGATTTCATCAAGTTGTACCTGTCTGTCAACGCAGATGATTTCATTAAGTTCTACCTGTCTGCTGATGCAGATGATTTCATCAAGTTCTACGTGTCTGTCAACGCAGATGATTTCATTAAGTTCTACCTGTCTGCTGACACAGATGATTTCATCAAGTTCTACGTGTCTGTCAACGCAGATGATTTTATCCAGTTGTACCTGTCTGTCAACGCAGATGATTTCATCAAGTTCTACCTGTCTGCTGAGCAGATGATTTCATCAAGTTTGTACCTGTCTGTCAACGCAGATGATTTCATCAAAAGTTCTACCTGTCTGCTGACGCAGATGATTTCATCAAGTTGTACCTGTCTGTCAACGCAGATGATTTCATCCAGTTGTACCTGTCTGTCAAAGCAGATGATGTCATCCATTGTTCTACCTGTCTGTCAATGCAGATGATGTCATCCAGTTGTACCTGTATGTCAACGCAGATGATTTCATCCAGTTGTACCTGTCTGTCAACGCAGATGATTTCATGAAGTTATACCTGTCTGCTGACGCAGATGATTTCATCAAGTTGTACCTGTCTGTCAATGCAGATGATTTCATCCATTGTTCTACCTGTCTGTAAATGCAGATGATGTCATCCAGTTGTAGCTGTCTGTCAACGCAGATGATTTCATCCAGTTGTACCTGTCTGTCAACGCAGATGATTTCATCCAGTTGTACCTGTCTGTCAACGCAGATTATTTCATCCAGTTGTACCTGTCTGTCAACACAGATGATGTCATCCAGTTGTACCTGTCTGCCGACGCAGATGATTTCATCCAGTTGTACCTGTCTGTCAATGCAGATGATTTCGTCAAGTTCTACCTGTCTGCCGACGCAGATGATTTCATCCAGTTGTACCTGTCTGTCAACGCAGATGATTTCATCAAGTTCTACCTGTCTGCCGACGCAGATGATTTCATCAAGTTATACCTGTCTGCTGACACAGATCATTTCATCCAGTAGGAAAACGAGTTCTTCATTCTGCAAACATTTTCCCAGGGCCGGATTTAGACATGTGGTGGCCCCTGGGCAGCCTTCAGTAGTGGAGGTCCACCCTACGTTAGAATACTAAAAAGGTGACAAGACATATTTACAGTCATCCATAAAGTATATTTTTCAAATCTGAACTTCTATATAAAATAGAGAATGAGATAAGATGAATATCTTATATCTGTTCCACTAAACTACCAACTACCATTCAGGCACTCACAAATACATTTTTCCTTACAATTTTTTTTTTACATGAAATATTGTGGAGGCCCCCTGGTTGTGGAGGCCCCTGGACAACTGCCCAGCTTGCCCATGCCTAAATCAGGCCCTGCATTTGCCTATAAAGGGTGAGTAGATATGTGCTTTGATGAAGGATAAGAAAGCTTGTCTTTGACCGAATGACTGTATTTACTGAAATGATGTACCTATATTGGTGTTCAACTAATTTTTTTATTGTAAAACAGTAAAACTGTCGTTTCCATCAAGGTGTGCTTTTGTTCTATCGACTTCAGCATCAAGTATTGCACATATAACACCTGCTTGTTCTTCTCTACTACCTCGATCCGTTCTTCATGAAGTGAAGGTAATTGCATTGAGGAGGCATGAACAATTTCCAGTTTTAGGGTGAAGTTTTGATACCTGGTGATTCAAGAACTAGGAAAGGGGTCTGGACTTGGAAGGTGGAGAACATCCGGTGTTACGTGATGCAAAATGGTCACATATCCCAATAGTTGACTTCAGCCCCAGCCTCGGGCCACCTGATTCAAAGTCTGACTTGGTGAAAGAACTGCACTTGTTATGGCTTTGATTATACATGGCTTTGATTATCGGCTGAGGCCTCACCTTCTCTGCCCACCTGTAAGAGAGAAGACACCCCGTCCCCTCTGTTCATGGTGGGGTATGGAGGGGGATAGAGAAATGTGATTAGCTTTTCCTGCTCATTCTTCCAGCGCAAGTTACTTCCACCAAGCTCTGTTGAGGACAGGAAAAATGAAATGATTTCTCGCAATGCTTCGCCTGCGGGAAGCTTTCCTGGAATGGAAAAGATTGCTTTACCACTTCAAATGTGATGTTTTCCCTAGAAAAAAATTTCTACATTACGTAAATTCAAGTAATTTGCGGTGGTGGAAGTTTTTGATTAAACATTCCTTTAAAAACTATGCTGTAATTTTCTTTAATTTCTTTACATCGAAGAAAGCTTGAATCGTTTTCTGAGAATATGGGAACTAAGTAGCAATGATTTTCTTGGGTGATCTTGGCAGCGCTGTCACCCACAAACAACATAACGTTCCAAAACCCTGCAAATGTCCAACCAGCTTGGTTACATATTGTATTAAAATACATGATAAACTGCCCCTGATGAAACTACTTAAATGTGGAATGGAAAATATTTCTTTACAAAGGCACAAACACACAACGAAACCAGGGCTTGTTTTGGGTGGTGTTTGTGTGCTCGTGTGTTTGTGTTGTGTGTCGACGATGTAATTTTATGGTCACACAGCAGACAAACACATATTTGGGGTTTTATCGTATAGATTCACGTTCCAAAGGTACGCATTTTATAGATACATATATTTTATTGACAGAGACTATTTTTATAATACGTACTTTATAGACATGCTCACATTGTTATTGTACATCTATACTAATAAATGACAGTGTGTGTTTGTGTGTGTGTGTGTCAATTTGTGTGTTGTGTGTTCAATGCTTGTGTGTGTGTGTGTCAATTTGTGTGTGTGTCAATGTGTGTGGTGTGTGTGTGTCGTGTGTGTCAATTTTGTTGTGTGTCGTGTAATGTGTGTGTGTGTGTGTGTGTGTGTGTTGTGTGTGTGTGTTGTTGTTCATTAAGCATAACATATTCTCTTGCTAACTCCCCTCTCCCCACCCATTTCTCTTTCTCTTTCTCTCTCTCTCTCTGTCCCATCCTCACTCCGCCTAATACAGAGCAGCAACTCTCTCTTTGGACGTGTCCAGGTGGTGATATGACCAGATGTGTCCAGGCATTGTTTATCTCCGGACAGTGTTTGTTGTCTCTGGACATGTCTGGGCGGCGTTTGTCTCCAGACGTGTTCAGGCGGGTGTTTGTCTCCAGACGTTTCCAGGCAGTGTTTATGCGCCGACAAGAGTTTATCTCCGGATGTGTCTGAGCGGTGTTCGTCTCTAAACAGCTTTGCTCTGGACATATCCGGGCGGTGTTTATGTCCGAGCAGTGTTTGTCTCTGGATAGCTTAGCTCTGGACGCGTCTGGGGTGTGTTTGGCTTCGAATGTGTCCAGGCAGTGTTTACGTCCGGGAGGTGTTTGTTTCCGGATGTGTCTATGTTTATATTCAGGCTGTGTTTGTCTCTGGACGTGTCCGAGCGGTGTTTGTCTCTGGACGGTATTATTATATGACTGGTAGAAAATGGATTTCAGACATTATTTTGTTTCCATCTTCACTGTTCTTCTAAGCAGAAGCATTTGATGAGACAGTATGAATCTTAATTCATGTTCCACCACATGCCTGCCTTCCCTCCCTCTCACCTCTTGCTGCCTTCCCTTCCCCCACTCCTCCTGACTCTCCCTCCCTCCTCGCTCCCCCACCCCTCCTCCCTCCCCTTCCCTCCTCGCTCCCCCTCCCTCCTCTCTTTTTTCCCCTCCACCTCCTCACTCTCCCCTTCTCTCTCCTCTACCCTCTCTGTCTCTTCTCCCTCCCCCCCCTCAGTATTCCCATCAGCAAAGTGATGGGTGGTATTTGCTAGTACTTAATAATAATAATAAAAATTAGAGGTACTTGGTTGAAAAAAAGATAACGTGTAACACTGGCTACCACCAGTTGGCGTTTGTGCCCGACATAAAAACATTAGGTGTGCACAGACAGACAGACAGACAGACAAACAAACATAGCACGATACTTGCGAAATCCATAAAGCAAATTTATGTTGGCCTATGTTGACCTTTTGGCCGATGTCGACCTCAAAAATAATTGGTGGTTGAAATCAGTGGCCTGATATTCAAATCCTGTTCAAATTTATAGTCAATTGGATGAAAATTGAGGATTTTATAAATTTGGCAAATTTGTTGACCTTTGACCTATGTTGACCTTTTGACCTCAAAAACAATATGCTTCTTCCTTATGACAAACTCTACCATGTGGTGAAGTTTCGTAAAGATCGGTTTGAAATTGTGACCTGTAGGCGACAAACAGGCAGACAAACAGACAGACAGACAGACAGACAGACAGAATTACTGACAATAAGGGTCACCTATTTCGGCGACCCAACAGACAGACAGACAGACAGACAGACGAACAGACAGAATAACAAAATTGACTGACCAATATACTTGAAAAATCTTTGATTTTGCAAGTAATAATGCACACGACGAACCAATATAGATGAACAATTTTCGATTTTCGCAAGTAACAAACCCAAATGCAATCTCCTCTCTTCTGGCTAGGGTCATAAATTATTGCACATAGCACCTTGTGTGCAATAATACAGGATGTCCAAAAAGTGTTGTTCCGGTTTTAAATTTTTATTGCAACCAAACCAGAACAAGAGTTTGTGGACACCCTGTGTATTTCTTAACACATCAAAACAGCAGCTTTCCAAATAAATTTATTGACATTGGTTTTCTCACCCAGCAGACGAGTTACAGTGTTGAGTGGAGAATCCAGTGGTAAATGAACAGGTTTTCCATTGACTTTGGTTACATTTTAACCTTCTTATTGTATGCCTTTGGTAACGAATAGCTATTGAACTATCTGCTGGGTGAACCTGAGCTGCTTTGGTCAGTATTCCAGCACCGTCTGTGATAATGTTCATTTTCACGTTTCCAGTACAATGGAGATCATTTCCATCTTTTCACTCATCAAATCCCAGGGCTCTTTGTTATCATTCACAAGTTGTCGTCCAATTTCATCTTGCTCTCACAGGTGAGCCGCAGCACATAGAAAGGGGAACAAACTGTAATTACTGCAATGTATCATTAGATTCCTGTCGACAACACCATGAAATTTAGTCCGCATCCTCCCAGGGCTTAGTCCCATAGGTTGATCCTTACCTCCATAAGTAACCACTAGCTTGTGTACAGTCCTCAATAATTGCATTCAGCATTAGCATAATCTTGGCTATGCTTCCTACTGTAAGGTCAAGAACAGCTAGGGTTAAAGAGTCGAGATCATGAATTTCCTCCCAAATGTTCCCGACCTCCCACCGACCCACAGCTTCCCCTCTCTCCCACACCACATTATGAATTTCCACTGTTTGTTATCATGACTGTTCCTTATGTAGTCTGTAGCCTTTTTGATTGCTATCAGTTCCGAGAGGCCTTCAGGATCTTACCTTCGTACTTCCGAGAGGTTACGAGGTCTATTTCTACGTTTGATTAGGTGGTTTTCAGCTAAGAATGTGCTTCAAGTAGGTGGAAGTCAGGGGACAATACATCTCATCCGGAGATATTAATCTGGCTGTTCCATGGATAATCACGTGCATATTAAAGATTGAATGATACCCTTTGCAAACACCCTGACGTTGTTGGGCTGCTACCATATGGCAAAATTCCAAATTCACTTTGTAGAACAAGTACATACAAGGTGAAAGTAATTCTACCTTGTAATTCTAATAAGAAGAAGGTGGAATATATGACTGCATTGACAATTAGAACGGAACTCGGTGGAGCACTTACCTCCGCCAGGCTGAACAGTTTACGTTTTGTATCCCACCGATAGGCCAGATCTGCATCCTGACCTGAACCAAAATCGAATTGGGTTGTTCTTGTCATTTATCCAATTCATTCACCACGTATAGTCCGAATCCGTCAACAACGTTTTGAAATATTGTGCTATATATGTATGTCGTTTTCAGCCCCATCTCTGAACGGTAAAGAATCACTTTTAAAAGTTCTAATAACCGGCTCCGTATCCGGATCTTCACCAAAATCGAATCAAGTCGTCCTTGTCCCACACCCAACCTGTCCTCCAAATTTCGTCCAAATCCGTCCACAACTTTTTGAGATATTATGCTCACAGACAGATAGACAAACAGACAAGGGTGAAAAAATAACTTCCGTTTAACGGCCAAACGAGTGACAGCGAGACCTCTGCCAGGCTGAGCAGTTTACGTTTTGTATCCCACCGATGGGCTGGATCTGGATCTGAACCAAAATCGAATCGGCTTGTTCTTGTGACCAACCCAAATCATCCACCCAGTTTTGTCATAACCCCTCCACAACTTTTTGAGATATCCTAGTTCAGACATACAGACACACAGACAGACAGACAGACAGACAAACAGACAGGGGTGAAAACATAACTTCCGTCCACCTTCGTTGGTGCAGGTAAAGATCATATATAAAACCAATTTAAAGGACGTTGGCAAAATTTCTTCAAATGCCATATGCCAAAAATTTGCATTTCTCATCTTTACCTCTCGTTTTGTGCGAATTTACCTTTTGTGGTCACAGGTTTCCATGCAACAATGGTGTATTCCCAACATAGAGCGACATCTTCACTCTGCAGGTAAGCCACCCTTTCAGACCTTTTATTTTGCATTTAAGGCTTGTAGAGGAGATGTACATAGACAGAGACATCAGTAAACATCAATGTATTTGTACGTGAATTATAAAGACATTAATATCCCAAGGACACATCATATGCAGGATTTGAACCTGGAATTGTAATAGCAAGAGCTAGCTGGTATTCGAACAGGAACTCTCAACAGACTTTTCCCATAACTGCTTCCTGTTTTGGGGGTTGGGTCCATATTTTGATGCCTGGTTTTGGGTTGGCTTATTTGTGTTTCCTCTGAGCTCCTGACTCATAATGCACCTCGGTTCAAACATAGCATATCTGTTTGTCTATGGTCTATTCGTGTCTTTTTTCCTGCCTTTAATTTGTCTGCAAGCTCCTCCACGAGCCTTAAACTACCGGAAAGGAGAAAAACCGTATCACTGCTGGATTTGCCCAAAAAGGGTTCCTGAATGGTGAACTTCCAACTGGATGATCAGAGAACACAAAGTTGTGGGGCAGCCTGTGGACTGCATGATGGATAGTTGTATCTTGTGTCATGCTGAAAGAGCTGAGCCTTTAGCGTACTAATAAAGGCAGGGTCATTTTGTTGTGGGTTTAAAAATGACAAGAGTAGCTGACAGAGGAGGAGGATAAGTCCTGTGTTGAATGGTAAGTGCCAATTTATGTTGCCTTTTGCACAATGAGTGCAAACCTTTTACGACTGTTATAGGGGATCAAGAAGGTGCGACAAAAGGAGTTTTTTTTCACACAGATATACAGACACACCTTGGGAAAGACGTGGCGGGATGAGCATCTACCAAGTGTCAGTTACTTGTTTGTAAAAATGCTTTTCCATTCCACATTGTACAATGCCTTTCTTCGACAACAATATTCCTAAAGAGATATTCTCTGATACGGTTGCAGGTGAAACGAGAAGGGCACTCGGTAGAGCACATACCTTCGCCAGGCTGATTAGTTTACGTTTTGTATCCCTCTGAAAGGCCAGATCTAGATCCGGACCTGAACCAAAATCTAACCACCTACCCAACTCATACACCTAGTTTTGTCATAACTCGTCCACAACTTTTTGAGATATCGTGCTTTGCATAGTTTTTTTGGCCTCATCTATCAATGGTGAAGAACCGTGAAAAAAATTCTAGTAGTCGGATCCGGATCCGGATCTTCACCGAAATCTAATCACTTCGTCCTTGTCACACACCCAACCTGCCCACCAAGTTTCGTCCGAATCTGTGCATAATGTTTTGAGATATCCTGCTCACAGACAGACAGACAAACATGGGGTGGAAACATAACCTCGATCCCACCTTCTGTTGTGGAGGTAATAATTAGGACCGTGGGAGCAACCACACACAGCAATGAACTCATCAATAACAACTAGTCAATCGTATATGAACACAGAGCTACAATTAGCAGATTAAAACAAGTTTCCTTTATGGTCATATTAAATGACACCAAATAGAATTAGTGAAATACAATATGAATAGTAAAAACAATATTAATGAAATATTTATATCAATAAACATATTTTTAATCAGTGGTTGCGGAGAGACGGAGTGCAGCACATAGAAAAATCCGTTACAAATGACAGTTGCAGTTTTTGAATAACAGTTTGATTCAGTGGTACGTGTGGTGGTTGTGCTGGGAAGTGGACGTGTTATCTTGAAAGGTAAGGTGTGTATGATTGAATGCACAGTATTGTCATATAATAGAATGTGTGATGGGAGTTATAACTATGTGATAATACATCAAATCCTCCAGCAAGTAAAGTCTGATTAGTGATGTTGCATTGATGGGTTAACCGACTGCCTGGACGAAAGAGAGGTTGTTGATCTGCTTATATCGGGAATCGACTGATGTGGATCCGTGACCAAGGATGTGGATCCGTGACCAAGGTTGTGGATCCGCCGTTTGGAGAGGTTCTGGGCTGAAAGGATCGAAACCTCCAGGAAGAACGGTGCCCAGCTGATGATCCATGTGGTCGGGAAGCCATTAATTTGCTCACAGGTTCAGGTTCTTACTTGAGGTAAGGGAAGGGAATGATGTGATATATATGAGTGTGTGTGTGTTTGTGTGTGTGTGTGTGTGTGTGTGTGTGTTTAACCATTTAATGTTTCACTGGTCAAACTCGTACATGGAAACAATCAACCTCCACTATCATTGTAAATGGCTGTATAGATGGACAGAGAACAACCATTTTTCAAAGTAAGATGTCGGGATGGTTTTTCCATGATCATTTCTCGTGACCATGCGTACCTTGTTTAACATACTTTGTGGAGGAACATCCCAACATCCTTTTACATTTTAAAAAATGTTTTATTTATTTTATCTGTACCTCCTTCACTCAGATGAAAGAAGTCAATGAAGAGTAGAGAAAAATAGTTCCCAGTGTATCTTAAATGTCTGGCAGATCGATCAAAGGGCCCGAAGGGCCCATAAGCCATCGTACGAGCTGCACGAGCTCCTGAGAAGATTGAAATCCACATTTGATACCATCTGAGCTATAGAGATAGGTGGGATGTACACTAACTCTATTAGGAGACCTGCGTACACAACGAGCTGGAGAATGCACATTAATTAAGGTGCACTAGGTGGTTAAACGAGTTTAAGTTGTTTTTCACGCTCCAGGAGTCGAGGAGGCAATTCGATGGAGCACCGCAGAGCCGGGTTACAGCAGCGAGGCAGTTGGTTGGACCGAGGTCAACCGCGGCCCTTAATGCAGTCACTGGCACCAACGTGCTGCCTGGGGGCCGTGCGGGTTGATGGATGTGCCTTGTGGAATTTGTGCGTATTGTGTTTTTGGGCTTTTTTACGCATTAATTCACCCAGCAGGTACCGCAGGTCTCTGGACTGTATCCTTGGACTTTTGGGAATGAAAATGCCAGTATCGTTGCTTTTTCACAAAGCAACACTTTATGCAGACTTGGCATCCTTCTGATAGAAATGAAAGGACGACAGGAATAAGAAGAATGTGTGTTGTACAGAAAAGGGGGGGTGGATGGAGGAGAGGGTCTCTCTTGGCCTCTAACTGCATCACCATTGTTCAACTTTCACTCCATTGTGCTCGAAAATACATGTGACTTGGCAGATTTACTCACCCCTTGTTGTCACAGCTCGCTCTGTCACATCAGGCGTGGTGCACGACGCTGACAGTTGCCTCTGCTGCTGGTAATGCAGGTTGCACCCTTGTTCAGGAGGGGTGCTCACATCATCATTTTGCTAGAGCACGTGTGCACACACACCTACAAACAGACAATTCTCACATACTCATACTGCAGGGGTATATATATATATATATATATATGTCCTGAGTCCTGACAATACACAGTCCAATTGCACTAAATACTGTCCAACTGTTCAATCGTGCCACATACCACCAAATTGTACTAAATACCACCCAATCACACTAAATTATGTCCGATTTGCTGCTCGATAGTACATCCAGGAATTTCTAACTCACCTGGAACGTAGTTCTGGGGAGCTTACGGGATGGCGCGTCGTCCGTCTGTCCGTCCGTCCACAAGTACTTGCAACTTCTTCTCTCAAACTACACATACGATTTCGATGAAACTTTACCAAAATGTTCATCACCGTGTATGTACCAAAGGTTTTCATGGCATTAAAAAAGTCGGGATCTGAGGGGGTCTACAGAGGGAGTTTATGGGGGGTTGCCTCTCCAATGAGGTATTTGCTGTCTTCTCCGAAAGACACACACAATTTCGATGAAACTTGACCACAACCTTCAGCACCCGTGATGTACCAAAGCTTGCTTACAACATTAAAAAAAACTCGAGGTCTAAGGCGTCTAGGGCGGGGGGGGGGGGGTTGCCCCCAAAATAGGTGTTTGCTTTCTTCTGAAAAACTACACACACACAATTCGATGGAACTAGACTACAACCTGCATTGCCCGTGATGTACCAAAGATTGTTCACAGCAAAAAAAAGTCAGGGTCTAAGAGGGTGTATGGGGGGGGGGGGTTGCCCCCCAAAAGAGGTATTTGCTTTCTTCTCAGAAACTACACACACAAATTCGATGAAACTTGACCACAACCTGCATCACCTGTGACGTACTGAGGCTTGTTCATGACATGAGAACAATCGGCATCTAGTGGGGTGTAAGAGGGTGGGTTGCCCCCCAAAATATATATTTGCTTTCTTTTCCGAAACTACACACTCAAATCCGATGAAACTTGACCACCACCTTCATCACCCATGATGTAACAAAGATTGCTCACACCATAAAAACAAAAAATTGGGGTCGAAGGGGTTGTACAGGGGGTTGCCCCCCAAAATATGTATTTGCTTTCCTCTCTGAAACTACACACTCAAATCCGATGAAACTTGACCACCACCTTCATCACCCATGATGTACCAAAGTTTGTTCACGGCATTAAAAAAACATCCATAGGTATTAACTTTCTTCTCCGTTAGATATTTTGTGGGTAATCCATGCCTACCAGTGGTTCCCTGGTTATCTTACCCAGCGACTACCAGGTGAGCACCCAGGGGTATTGCCCCTATGTTTACCAATTACAATGTGAATTTAAATTAGTCAAACCCAAAATGAAAAAGTTATGTTTGAGCAGGAAAAATAATTCGAACCCAAACAAACCCAAACTTGAGCACGAACTTTGAGCTCTTGGTCTCCTTCACTTTTTAACCGCATGGTGTTTCTTGAAAGCCCATGATGCACTTGTTGAGGCTCACAGAAGAGCTAAACGCCGGAGGGTAAGTGGTGAATGTGCTGGTAATGGGATAATATGGAACGGACGGACGTGGGGCAACCAAATGAACAAGGATTTTGAGAGTAGAAATGAAGGATCATGGGTTGGCGGAATATGGTGGTAAGCACCACCTTCACAAAGTGGGGCTGGAGTGGAATTAAATGGAAACATGTTTCCCCAAAGCAACATGCAGTGTTCACCTTTGTGTTGTCTCCACCCAGCCAGGTGAGTAAGACCCCTTAGGCAGGGGTCGAGACGAGTATTGTTTCTTGAGGGGAGGGGTGGGAAAACGCAATGCGAAACACCAAAGTGAAAAAGCCACAAACACAGGTAAAAGTAAACCCTTTACCATTCCTTGAATATCCAGGTGAGATCAAGACTGAAGAGTGTAAAGGAAAGGATTTTTTTTGTTGGAGCTGTTTTAGTCTGATTAAAAGAAGTATAACGTTTTAAAAACGCTTTACTGTTTATCGTTACACTTTTCGATGTGATAGGGAACAGTGATGTTTACAATACTACGGGATACGGGTGAGGGGAAGTGGGAGGGCGACGAGTGTGGAAATCATTCAATCGATTCAATGACACATGTTTGGCAAGAAAATTAATTCTCACGTAGGGACTCACAGAGGAAGCTGGAAGGAGGAGAAGGGGGAATTATTACACACACACACACACACACACACACACACACACAC
>CM068967.1:31378365-31389591 GCA_035128595.1 Eptatretus atami
CACACACACACTGATTGCAAACCCAGAAGGGCCTCTAGTAGTACCAGAATGGAAAGTTAAAAGCTGTCATCACAGCAAGGACATCATCACACGGTGTTTATCCAAGTTCAGAGCACTTCAATCATTCCATTTGTACATCTCTCCACTGCTTAATAACAACGGTGATGCTTCCTGGTTGTGATTGGTGTGCGAAACATATTGTGTCCATGTCGCAGATGGCACTTGTGGGTTGCAAATACAATCTGGCCTCACCAATCAAAGTTAGTGGTGCATCATATGTATATGTATATGTATATTTCACATAATAATAAGAACTAGCCAAAACCCCGTCACAGACGGATTCCGTTCCATGAGCCCAATATGACAACCAGTGGCGGCTCTTGTAAGAGCCGGATCCCAGTCGATGTACTCCATGGCCTTACCTAATGAGGCCTACAAAACGTCCTTGTACACGACATTTTTGGTGTACACCACTCCTTTTTAATTTTTGGACTCCGGTTTTCACTGTCGGTCGCACAAATTATGACCACACAAATATGACACTGAATTTTTTTGGACTCAAAATAGTTACATAGGACATAGGTCATAGGACATAGGACACATAGATAACCCTACCTTAACCCGGGTAGGGACTTCGATGACGCGGCTGTGACGTTTCATCACGGAGTAAAGTATTCATCTGCTAAGGATTTTTTGGACGAAAAGTGTTTATTCTGCTTCAGAGTTGAAGGTTGACTATTGCTACTATGTGCGATGCACTCTTACAGGTACGAAGTTTCTTTCAGTCCAGGTCACAGTACCGAGAAAAACGTGACGCGACCGCGAGGAGGAGCACAAAATTGGTCCTTCAGTATTAATATATAGATTATAATAATATTAATAACAACAACATCAACAACAACTAGAAGGGCACTCAATAGAGCACATACATCCGCCAGGCTGAAGAGTTTACATTTTGTATCCAACTGATAGGTTGGATCTGGATCTGGACCTGAACCAAAATCTAATTGGCTTGTTCTTATCACCGAACCAACTCATCCACCAAGTTTCATTTGAATCCGTCCACAACGTTTTCAGATATTGTGCTATATGTTGTTTTTAGCCCTATCACTCAATGGTGAAGAATCACTTAAAATATTCTAGTATCCGAGTCAATATCCAGATCTTCACGAAAATCTAATCAATTTTTCCATGTCGCACACCCAACATCTTCGCCAACTTTCATCCAAATCCATCTGCAACTTTTTGAGATATCCTACACACAATCAGACAAACAAACAAGAAAGACGTCATGCAGAGCACAATACTTGCAAAATCCCGAAAACAAATTTGACCTCAAAAATAATTGGTGGTTGAATTCAGTGGCAGGATATGCAAATCCTGTTCAAAATTTCAAGTCAATCAAATGAAAATTGATGATTTTAGAAATTCGATAAAGTTGTTGACCTTTTTACCTCTAAATCTAAAGGCTTCTTGCTTGTGACCAACTCCTCCATTTTATGAAGTTTTGTGAAGATCGGTTTGAAATTGTGACCTGCAGGCGATTGGCATACAGGCAGACAGAGAGAATAACAGACCAGACCAACCAATATACTTGCGAATCTTCGATTTCGCAAGTAACAACGAACTAGAAAGGTCTCAAGCAGAGCATGATACTTGTGAAATCCCTAAAACAAATTTGACCAAAAAATAATTGGTGGTTGAAATCAGTGACATAATATACAAATCATCTTCAAATTTAAAGTCAATCGAATGAAAATTGAGGATATTAGAAATTCCAGCGAAGCTGTTGACCTTTTGGCCTATGTTGACCGAAAAACAAATAATGGGGTGGTTGACTCCAGTGACATGATATGCAAACCCTGTTCAAATATCAAGTAAATCGGATGAAAATTGACAACTTTAGAAATTTAACCTCCGTTGACCTCAAAAACAATTGGTGATTAAATTCACTGATGTAATATGCAAATCCTCCTCAAATTCCAAGTCAATCGGATGAAAATTGATGATTTTATAAATATCAATTTATAAAACCTTTGGCCGATGTTGACCTTTTGACCTTTTGATCTCAAAATCAAGAGGCTTCTTACTTATGACCAATTCTACAATTTTGTGAAGTTTTGTGAAGATCAGTTTAAAATTGTGACCTGTAGTTGATTGACATCGACAGACAGAATAACAGACCAAACCAACCAATACAGTTGCAAATCTTTGATTTATCAAGTAACAAACACACAAACAGGGGTGTAAACATAACCTCCGTCCACCTTGGGTAGGTGAAGGTAATAATAATATATATTATAAAAGGAGCTGTATCTGCCTGTCTGTGTTTCTGTCTGTTTGTCATGTTATAACTTCAGAACGGATTAATAGATTTAAATGAATCCAACGACGGTGGATTCAGGGAACTCCCGGGAAGGATTGTGATGCAAAAAATTAAGATTAATAAAATAAAGGTCGGTTTGTACATGGTTGGGTACATGGGTACATGTGGTGAAACTGCAAATGCCAACTTGCGACACTGGTTATCCCTGCACAGAGGCTGCCGTCACTATTGCCGGAACCATGGCTAAATTCCAACTTTCTACACTAACTCCTGCTGGGAAAGCAATGGCAAACCACCCAACATAACCCTTGCTCAAGATGCTGCTTCGGTGGCACCGATGCTCTGCGAAGACTATATGGTACTTTAGAGAGAAAGAGAGAGCTTTGGCATTGCATCACTGGGTGCCACCATTTTGTCTGAATGTCGATGTTCTCACACCCTAAGAGCACGAGCGACAAATTTTATTGGTCAAGATGGCGAGCAATTTTGCCAAAGCACTGCTACACTGAAGGTTGTGTTGTTCAGGGTTCAAGATATATATATCGAAGACGTACCGCAAAGGGGGGGAAAGCAATTGGTGTACTCTGTCTGTGTCTGGCAGTCTATCACTCTGCGTCTGTGTGTCTGGCAGTCCAAAAAAATTACAATTTCTTACAATTTACAATCTCATGGTTTTTTCCCACAGCCTTTAAAACTATTTCCTTCAATTGAATTATACTAGTACGGGCCCGTAGGGGCGTAAACGACGACTGGATTGGGGCATTGTTTCAATTAGATCGGACGCAACCGTATCATAAATGGCCATAACTTGGGAAACACCTGGGAAACATACTCAGGTCCCCAGCGTCAATTGTGACATCATATCAAATGAAGAAGAATTGTGACGCCCCTCTCTCTCGCCCCCCTCACTCCCCTCCTCTCTCGCCCTCCTCTCTCCCCCTCCTCTCTCCCCCTCCTCTCTCGCCCCTCTCTCTCACCCCACTCTCACCCCCCTCTCTCGCCCCCTCCTCTCTCCCCTCTCTTGAATTGTGACGCCCTTTCTCTCCTCCCCCTCTCTCGCCCCTCTCTTGCCCCTCTCTCTCCCCCCTCTCTCACCCCTCTCCTTGCCCCCTCTCTCCCCTCTCTCTCCCCCTCTCTCCCCCTCTCTCACCCCTAGTCCCCCCTCCTCTCTCGCCCCCACTCTCATCCCCCTCTCCCATCCCCCTCTCTCGCCCCCCACTCTCACCCCTCTCTCCCCCCTCTCTCTCCCCCCTCTCCCCCCCCTCTACCCTAGTCTCGCCCTTCCTCTCTCCCCCTCCTCTTCTCGCCCCCACTCTCATCCCCCCTCTCCCGTCCCCCTCTCTCGCAGATATTGGTCGACAGATAAATGGCCGTAACTTGGGAACTGCTCGTCCGATTAATATCAAACCTCGAAAAGGCACATCCGCGGGTCCCCAGCAATATTCCTGGCAAGTTTCAATCAGATCGGACCGTCAATCGTGCAAAATAAATAAAAAATAATAAATAAATAAATAAACATTAATTGTGACGTCATTCGTGATGTCATAGCACCGTGTCTTGTCATTGGTCGACAGAAAAATGGCCGTAACTTGGGAACCGCTTGTCCGATTAATATCAAACCTTGAAAAGGCACATCAGCGGGTCCCCGGCAATATTCCTGGCAAGTTTCAATCAGATCGGACCGTCAATCGTGCAAAAAAATAAAAAATAATAATAAATAAACATTCATTGTGACGTCATTCGTGATGTCATAGCACAGTGTCTTGTCATTGGTCGACAGATAAATGGCCGTAACTTGGGAACCGCTCGTCCGATTGATATCAAACCTCGAAAAGGCACATCTGCGGGGCCCCTGCAATATTCCTGGCAAGTTTCAATCAGATCGGACCGGCGGTCGTCGAGAAACGGCGGTCGCAGACAGACAGACAGACACACACACACACAGAGATTGCTGGAATTATAGATAAGATATCTAATATATATCTATATATATATATATAATATATATATATATATGTCTATATATCTATATCCTGTATTATTTATATATATATATATATATATATATATATATATATATATATATATATAGATAGATATAGATATATAGATATATAATTCAATTGAAGGAAATAGTTTTAAAGGCTGTGGGAAAAAACCATGAAATTGTAAGTTTACCGCTGTTGATGCAGTCTTTTACCCCACCTTGTTTAACATGTTACATTAGTTATTTGTGCCTGTTGTTTGTGTCCTTGATAACATCCCTAAAAACAGTAAGTTTCCTCTTTGGAATGATTTTCAATTTTTTTTGACTGCTACACAGACAGCAAGACAGACCGGGACAATTGCTTTACCCTGTTGTGTGCATGCACGCTGGGGACGAGATGCCGTACAATTTTGCCAAATTCAGAGCCAATTAGTACTGCTAAACTGCAGGTTTTTGTAAGTGCAAACAAGCTGATTCGTGCTCCACAGCGTTCAAAATATGAAATTAAATTGAAAAAAATTAAGTCGTTTCTCGATCATCGACTGCCAGACACACAGACGCAGAGTGATAGACTGCCAGACACAGACAGAGTACACCAATTGCTTTCCCCCCCTTTGCGGTACGCGCGTGGGTTAACAAACGTGGAGTCTATGGCAACAAAACGAGATATTCATGTGTTTCTCCATTAAGCTGTCAGTCGAGTGGTAAAGCCACCGGATTGGTAATTCGGAGTTGGTAGATTCAAATCCAGCTTTAGGCAACATTATTTAGGATTTGGATCCCAATCTTCTGAAAATTGAGCTCGTCCCAGAAGAATAGTAATGTCACTATCGACCTGTCAGTAAAAACCCAGCTGGTTTATTAATGACCTGCAGGGAGAGGGTAATCTGTTCGGAATGATATGATCTCAACGTGGTGCCAGTCCCATGCATTGCGGTTGATGTGTAATGCCCTCAGGGCGACTTGGGATAGGCACTTTCCACTTCAGATACCTCATTTTTGCTACTACTACTACTACTGATACTACTACCGTCACACTTATTCCAACCTTTTTTGGTCGGACGAGTGAAAGTTATGGGCAAAGTCTTTCACAAACCGGCTGTCCAGGCCTGCGTTTGATTGAAGGTGATTTGGCCAGGAATTTGCAACTTGTTCTCATAACTACATCACCGGCAGGCATGGTGGTGTCCTTTGTGCAGTCTTTCATGACTGTAAGCACATGCAAACAAATATGACGTATTGCTCTTAGAAGCTGAACCGACCCTGCCCCCCCTCCTCTCCCCACCATTCCCCAACTGTGTGCAAACCAAGACAAAAAAAACAGTTTGGTCATGTTTGTTTAACTAATCATATGGAGTTGATGGCTGATAACCTGGAAACGAACAGCTTCGTGGAACCTAGTCTATTGAGTAAAGCCATAAAAAAGGCCCTTCAAAAATCCCCACAAAACTGCGTTTTGTTTGGGAAAGTTCTTAATTTTCGGTTTTTAATCTCAAATTTGAATAATTAATCTCTCTCTCTCTCTCTCTTCTCTCTCTCTCTCTGTAAACCTTTGAAATTGGATTTGTGAAAGTTCAAGCCATGGATTCAGATTCAGTGTAAACGTGGAGTGAATGGTACTTACGTTGGTACAGGGATTATGGGTGGATTGGGGTTGGAGATGGAGGTTTTTATGATGAAGCCCAGACTGTTCTAAGCTATTTGTTTGGGAGATTTGCACACACCAGTACCACGTAGCACAACCCAAAAGGGTGAGTGTGCAGTGGTTTGATGAATGGCAAAAGATGACATGAACATAAACCTTGTTACCCTCGCCGAAGAAGAGGGCATTGTGTTTGGGTCCGTTTATCTGTCTGTTTGTTTGTTTGTTCGTCCAAACAGACCTTTTGTCTTTTTCTCTGCAACTGCTTGTCCGATTGAGATGAAATTCTTACCATTGGTGCGACTACTCACGTAGAATGTTTTGATCATAATTATGACATCATAGGTCACATGATGTGGCAGCCGTGTTGGAAAAACGGAAAAAAAATTTGGACCTCTGTATCTCTAAAGCCGCACCAAGGAAAAAATTGAAACTTGGCACACGGTAAGTGTGGGGGAATAAGTGCAATTTTTCCTCCTCATGGGGAATAAGTGTGATTTTTCATGACGTCATAGGTGCCTTCGTTATGACGTCATAATCGCATATGTAGAACGCTATATCTGATCAGTGTGAAAAATTTTGAGGGTCATCTGGGGATAAAATTGTCCACAGAAAAAAATGTGATGACGTCATCAGTCATGTGATTCGGCAGCCATATTGGTTTTTTTTTGGTTTTTTTAACCTTCAAAAATCTTCTCTGAAGTGGCTGAACTGATCGAGGCGAAACTTTACACGTACGACGGCCTATCTATGAGGAACAAAAGGTTCACACATATGATGTCACAAGACACATTGTTTTGGCAGCCATATTGGATTTACCCTAAAACCTATTTTAAAAATATTCTTCTCCAGAACGGCTGGACAGATCGAGGGGAAACTTCACACAAATATTCCCCCAAGCCATAGGTGTACAAGTTTGTTCAGGAATAATTGATAGGTCACATTGTTTGGCAGCCATATTGGATTGAATGAAAATATTAAAACGTCATGGGTCAGGGTCAGGTGTCCGATCAAAGCGGGATGTTTTGGTACCCGGTCATCACTACCAGCAGTTATAAAGTGGCAGTTCTGATTATGTCTCATTAATCACATAACACACCAGTACACAAACGCCACACAAAATACACCACACAAAAGAAGTCCTGGCAAGAGTCTGCAATTTCCGATTGCTCTTTTTCTTGTTTAAGTTTATTATAATTTCCACCGCCGCCACCGACGGTGGACACCGAGGGTGAACGAGGTTACGTTTTCATCCATATGGCCGTCTGTCTGTGAGCACGATATCTCAAAAAGGTGTGGACACATTCGGACGAAACTTGGTGGACAGGTGAAGGTGTATGACAAGGACTAATGGATTCGATTTGGATGAAGAACCGGATCCAGATACGAGGGTTTTTTTTTTAAATTTTCAAGTGACTCTTCACTATTGAGAGATAGGACCAAAAACGATATATATATATATATATATATATATATATATATATATATATATATCAAAGATATACAGTACTGATTTCACTAGCACGAGACTTTCATGTCGGGTGTCTTCTGCTCTACCATGGGCTGGATGAGGGGCAGGCGACATCGGCGACCGACTGGGGCGCTGGGCTCAGGGGACGCCGGCTGCCGGGCTTGGGGTGTGCCTGCCACGAAGCTATTACAAGGATATTTGATGCAGGAGGAGGCCATTCAGCCCATCATGCCTGCGCTACATCAACACCACGTGAATATAATTGTCAACCTCGAGACTTCATTTCATTGCGGGAATGTGGGAAGGAGTGGGGATGAGTGAGGACGAGAAAAGTTTGGCAGGCTCAGAGATATCACCAAGGTGTTAAAAATAAAATAAAGTTTTTAAATTTTTACATCTGCCACCTAAAGTGGACGGAGGTTATGTTTTTGGGTTGTCCGTCTGGCTGTCCGTGCATCTGTCTGTCTGTGCGTCCGTCTGAGATCCAAAAACTTAAGAACGGTTGTGAAGGGATCCACGTCAAACTTGGTACAAGTATGTATCATGATATAAAGATGAAGTGATTCGATTATTGGGTCAAGAGGTCAAAGGTCAAAGGTCTCATGTGGTAAAAATTACATTACCCTGCTAACATGTGAAACAGTGATGGGATTTTGACCAAACTTGGTATAATATATTATGATGCAAAGATGAACCGATTCGATTATGGGGTCAAGAGGTAAAAGGTCAGAGGTTCTGTTAGGTGTAAAACTCTGTTACCATGCTAACTTGTGAACCAGTAATGAGATTTTGACTAAACTTGTTATAAGTATAGTATTATGATGCAAAGATGAACTGATTAGATTTCGGTATCAAGAGGTTAGAGGTCATGTTCGGTAAAATGTGACATTTGAGAACAGCTGAAGGGATTTAAATAAAACTTGGTACAAGTATTATAATGATGTAAAGATTCATTGATGAGATTTTTGGTTCCAAAGGTCAAAGGTCAGATGTTATGTTCGGTAAAATCCTGTCACCGCGCTAACTTGTGAACCAGTGATGGGATTTTGACCAAACTTGGTACAAGTATATATTATGATGCAAAGATGAACTGATTAGATTTTACCATCAAGAAGTCAAAGGTCATGTCAGGTAAAAAAAAAAATTAAGTCATTCTTCAGCATTGAGAGATGGGGCCAAAACCGACATACAATACAGCACAATATCTCAAAAAGTTGTGGACAGATTGTAACAAAACTAGGTGGATGAGTTGGGTAGTTGACAAGAACAACCTGATTTGTTTTGATTGAGGTTCGGATCCAGATCTGGCCTTTCAGTGGGATACAAAACGTAAACTGTTCACCTTGGTTGAGACACGCACTTCCAGCTATTTTTGTTTGGGCGGGAGGTTGGGAGTGGGCTAAGGGAGTTTCAGAGTGAACAATGTACAACACCGACCACACACTATCCCTTGACATGACCCTCTCACAGCCATCACAATCAGCACAGACGTACGCAATCACCCATCCAAACCCAAGCGACCCACGCTGCCAATATCCCTCCATCTCCAATGCTTTTAGGTGCCTGTCTGATTCTAATTTTAATTTATCTACTGTTTCCACTGCCAATACATTTCCAGGAAGACTATTCCATGGATTACCTACTCTATGAATGAAAGACCCTTACTTCACTGTACCATCTTAACTCTCCTCTTCTTCACTCTCGGGCTGTGTGGCCCCAGGTCCTATCACTGTCTATTCTGCTGACAATCTTTTCTGCACTTGTTTTGTTTATACCCTTCGTTTTCTTAAACATCTACATGTCATACCCCCTCATAATTGTCTCCTTTCCAAAGGATAAAGGCCGTCCAGCCAAAGATTGACATCTATATTCTATAACTCTGCTCTTAAATTATATTCCATTTCCTAATTTTCAAAGAATACCACAAAACATGACCTCACAACCCTTTGATTTCAGTCACTTACCCCATTCCCTGTACCTATTTTTCAAAACCTCCTGGTAAACCTTCTCGAATCATTTGCTCCGAGGTGCACCACCACCGTCTTCCTGCCGTGGCCTGGTATGATGTCATTTCCCCTTCTTTCAATGTCCCTAACTCCTGCTCCTTCAAAACTGTACAGAACTCTATGTCTACGATCCTTCCTGCAGAATGAAGAATATACATATTTTATAGTCTCAGCACCCACACAAATTATCCCTGGCCTCATTTCTAACTATCTCCATTGTTTCATCCTCACCACTGCCCGCCATCGCTCCACCCTGTCCACTGCAAGCCCTCGCTACCACCTCACTATTGCCTGCCATCACAACACCCTCACTACTGCCTGTCCTTGCTACCCTCTCACCACTGCCTGCCCTCGCCACCACCTCATAAGATATTTCAAGATTGAACAAATGGAGAGCGAGTGCCGAAGACGCTCCTATACCCACTCGTAAACTTGTCTACTCTCTTGAACCCTACCTCCCTCGCTTACCTACAACCTCGATACTCATGCTGAAGTGTCTGTATGTCCTTTGCTTCCCTGTTCCTCACAACCCAGATAGTTTGTTGGCTTTCCCCACTGTGTTCTCTCAATTCTTCCACGATTCTCGATACATATGCAAAAACCTTCCATCTTAACCATTCTTAGGGTGGTAGACACGACTATGATGACGTTCTCAACGATTCCGTTACATGATACCTGAAATAATGTTCAGATATGACTTTAATTACAAATTTAATTAGAACTGAAATAATATTCGGATGAGTTGAATCCCCCCTCCTCCCACCACACCTTGGCTCCTCCAAACAGGCCAACTGCAAACATAATGCTCCACAATGTACACCATTTACCACCACATTGAAATCTCAATGGACTGCATAGAGTTCTACCGAGATCGATGGCAAATACAGATTATTAGTGGAAGCCCATGGTAAAAAATACCACAGTATAAAAAAGGAAAACAAAAAGCGGAAGCTTTTTATTCTTGCGCTGGATGAGAGAGTTCAAAATGGGAGGTTATGTTGTTACGGTTTTGCAAAACTGGCGCTCCCCCGAGACAATTGCATGCAACATATAGCGGTCCCGAGACAGTTATTTCATTAGTATTCGTTTTAGTTAGCCCTTCCCTTATGTGCAGTGGGTTTATGGAACAATATGCATTGTGTGGGCTCGAGGTAGTGTTTTTCTTTCCGTTCTTTGCATTATTTTGCTTTGCTGCACACGACCTTTCTTCATGCATGCAAGCACACCAAGGACCATAGTAACAGGGACAGGCCACTTGCATATGCATCCAACAGATGTTCCACTTCAGACCTCACCAGACTCAAACCCCCAACATTGCAACATTTCATATACCATCAAGATTCCTTTATAAAAATCACCATGCCATTGGACCACAACCCAAGCTCGCTTACCTTCACCATTGACAGCCACAACCATGATGCCTCAACCACCACAAACAACCATGCCATAACTCACCGCTACACTGCCGCTACAAACACCTCAATCACAGTCACCACCACGACGGCCACCACTCCCTTTCGGACCAACAGGGCACAGGGGGAGCGCGGCATACCATTACAGATACTCGGATCTGGACCTTCTAGTGTATAACTTGAAGTGCAAGAGTGCACGAGACTCCGTTCAACATCATGTGGATAGCCCTAGCACTCTGCTCAATTGCGGCCCTCATTAGGTGTCCAGCACGTGTTCGTGGCCAGAGAGTGCAACCGAATACCCCAGCGCAATGTTAACCTGGAACACAGGAATCATCCCAACTGACTGGAAGAGGGGCCTTGTTGCCCCTCTCTGGAAAGG
>CM068967.1:31391782-31396782 GCA_035128595.1 Eptatretus atami
TATATATATATATATATATGTGTGTAAAGATATACTGTATGTATGATGCCTGTATCAGACGACTTTAACTAAAACCTAGAATGAAGAACTAGTCTTGGTGGTGAAGGCCAGTGTCGATCTGCTTTGGTGGACAGGTATAGCAATCAGGTAAAATCAACAGAACGTTCATTAAGGTATGCTAGCTGCCTTGAAAACTAGACTCAGTGGTGTAATGGTTAGAGCATCTGCTCTGAGTCTGGGAGGGTGGTGGTTCAGACCTCAGCCAAGTCATACCAAAGACTTAATTTACGTGCTACTTCCTTGCTTAATGCTCAGCATTTAAATGAATGGAGCACAGCCAAACAACGTTGGGAAGTTAGCTCAACATTCTGTTGATTTCACCAATTTAGCTTCAAACCTGCCACATTCAAGCGGAGGCCAGTGCATGGAAAATGAACAATAACACCATCCTGTAAAATGCATGGGAACCACATGTCCTAAGACTGGGAGGTTTTCCCTCAACCATAGATTTGTTTCCATACATCTTCAAAATATTGTTTTCTATTAAAAACAAGCTGAAGGAGGACATTTTTCATGAGCTGATCCACGAGTCAAGATCACTAATTCCACTCTATGAACAACACTTATTAAGAGGAAAGGTTTCTATGCCAGTATTTTAGAGGCCATTGAATCAAAGGACTACATGCATTGCCAAGAATATACAGTAAACTAAATCGAATAACGTGATATTAATTAATGGAGCGGTGTAGAGGGAGATCGCATAACCTATGGAACGACCCCTGTGTTGACTCTTTGCTGCATCATAACTCTACCTTGAACAGGGCATCTATACTCGTAAGAGTCAATTGTTGTTAGGCCATACACCTGCACAGTCATCCATAATCACGCATCTGATTTTTGACTGACAGTGATCATTCATTGGCTGAATGTTGTGCTTAATTTCAGGTTGTGACCCAGGGATGTGATTACTTCTGTCACACCCAAAGATAAGCAAAAATAAAGAAAAAGAGACGTTGTGCGCAGGCTAGTAATATAGAATTTCACCCGAAATAGTGTGCAACAGTGAAATATATTGTAAGTATAAAAGCTTCCACCAAGAACCCATCACAGGTACGTTAAATCGCTTTTAAAATGGTTCATAAGAGATGAAAAAACAAAAAGCAGATTGATTTGATAAATTCAAGGAAGAGACAGACACAGGAAGAGGACATAATTAGCCTGTCATGGCCGTGCTGTATACCCATGCAATTAACTTGATCTATCAATTTGTTTATCTTCGACATTGTACTAACCCTATTCTTACCATTACCTTAATTCACTTAACGTCCACATCCCTTTACTGGCACCAATTTATATCTTCGTCGGGAATTTTGCCAGGGTACTGGTGGTACACAATGGCATCCTCCTTTTAAGAGATGCCGTGGGATCTTTTTACTGTATGTCCACAACCCAAAGGCAGGTGGGGCAGCTGGCTTTACGTCCTGTCCGAGTAGATAGAGCATTCCGAGGCGTAGTCCCATTTGCAGGCACTGCGGCATTGTATAGTCTTAGTCGGATTTGAAATTCAGGACCAGACAACTCAGAGACGAGCCGATCCATAAGCCAACAACTCTCGGCATTCTGTGGAAGTTTACCATCCAAGTACCAATCGGGCTGTAATTCTGTTCAACTTAAAGATCCGATCAGTACCGGAAGCATTCAAGTGGATAAGTCATAACATAACTGCGATTTACCATTAGTTCTTGTAGAAAGTCTTTTCCTACATCAAGACAGGCAAACAATTAAGAGAGCCACTTCGATAGTTAGTATGAGTGCTTCCTTATTTCACAACACCCCAAGGTGTTCTCAGGGGGTTATCATTCGCATTTCTCTAATACACAAGTTGCGGCAAACTCTCATTCATGGCTGATTCGTGCTGCCATTTCCTGCACCTCCCATCACAGAAGCCACCATGGGAGCAGAAATCGTCACGGTGGCTACTGATGGATAGACAACATGGTGGCAATGCATCCTGTTCCAACCAGCCACCAAGCCCCAGCCCTACCATAATCATCGAATCCATGGAACGGTGCGGATTAATTGGTAGTGATGGCCAAAGAAAGTGAAAGCGAAGATTCTCAGTGACCCTGACAAATGAAATAAATCAGAGGTCTGTGCACTTGGGAATTAACTGCCTGATAAATAAAAAAATAAAAAAGCTTGTGGAAGCCCAATCAATTCCATGTCCATTTCAAACGTGACCTTTGACTCCAAATTGATCACGCATGTTCTCTGCAAGAATGGTTCTCTTTTAGCTCATAATAATTAAAACAAGAGACATGTGCCTTCGCGTGTACGTATCGACATCTTGCACGTGCCAGGAATTTGTCTCGTGTTACCCGCGGTGGGCCATGATATCCTCTTTGTCCTGTAATACCCTGAAGTTAAAAAAAAACCCTGCACCATATGCATTATAGATTTTGGTGTAAAACAAAAGTAACATTATTTTTATGTTCTCATCAGAGGCCTGTTAGGCACTCTCGAGGGACCAATAGATCGATTAGAGACTAAAATAAGCTATTAGCACAAGGATATCAACATTATATCCAGACCACAAAAGAGAGATGGAGATAATATGACGGACAGGAGGAATGGAAGTGTGTCGGAACACATGGGAGCGCAGGTGCAGCCAATATAATAAAGTCAGAATAAAGGATATTAGGAAAAGCTGACTCAAAACTCAAGTGGTACGTGTTGGCAGAAACACACTTAGCATTGGGGGGTGTCCCAAAAGATGTATTTATGAAATCAAATTTAATTTAGTTGCTAGCTCTCATGAGTTCATGAGGTTTGTGTTATAGCTCGAGGCAGTTCAAAAATGTTTTTCTTCTTTATTATTTACAGGGCTGGATGGGCAAGCTAATGTCCAAGGCAGTGGCAAATTATTGTTTGTTCTTGTAGGCAAGTGGAACAGCCAGCTTACGAACCCTTCTGAAGATGGAAGCCTGGCGACGTTAGAATGTGCCAGAGGCCTGCCACATCAATCGCAGCAACGGTGCCACTGGATACCACCCGTGATTCCACTGCTGCAACGCTGTGGCAAACCGATTGAAGCGTCATCACTTGAAGTTGCATACTGCCTTTTCAACGGGCACACGGACACGCTCTCATATTCCGCAAAAATGTGTGCAAACAATTTGCACGCCTGAATAGGAAGAAGTGCTCGCCTTTGCTTTCTGCCCAGCTCTTCACAAAATCACATTCCTGATATTACAGCAATCGTTCATGTTGTCATTACCGCAATTGTGCAATTCACCGGTTTGGAAGCCAGCTTGTCATGCTGGGGGATCAGTGAAAGAGCTGGATTTGAACCAATGATTCTTGGCAGAAGGCTCTGCAAGTCGAGTTAACCCAGCATGCCATTAAATACGATATGCGCGGCTGTACGGCCTTAACTCAGTTATGACAATATTTATAAGCAAAGAACAGGTCCCATCCAGCATGAAAAGATATAATATAATGCTCTGGGAAAAGAAGATTCCAGGGCATAGCACGATAAATGATAAAATGTGAGCCAACATTGCACTGCTTCCAAAGGCGAAAAAAACAAGGCGAGCATTGTGCAAGACTCATGTCGGCTCTGCAACAGCCTTTGTCGAAGGCACCATACACATGCTCACCCTTGGCACACTAATCTCCCTGAGACAGAACTGTGCGACTCCTCGCTGACCTTCGTGCCTTCGAGAACCACTAAAGTGAACGCTAAGTACATGGCGGTGACAATTCATAACCGCGTGCTTGGCAAAGCACACATTTCTGAAAATGTCCTGGATATGTTGATGTGCCTAACCCTGAAGCCTCGGCCTAGCTGTGTTTTTGAGGCAGGCCAGCATCTGGCTTTCCCGGTTTCTCCCTCCTCTGCCCTCCATTGGAAGTGACAAGCCACTGCTGCATTTGCTTTCCGCACTTTTACCCGATTCGAAACAGGACTGTCCTTCCCAATGTGTTGCCAATCGAACTGCTGCAAAAGGACCGGTTGCTAGTGATACGATAAAATAAAGTGGTATGGCATCGTGTTGAGATGATTACATTGGTGGTGATCACGTGCTATCAGCTATGTTTGTTCCTGCAACATTGCCAAAATGAAAACCGCAATGAATATTCCAACCACATCAAACAAAAAAAAAAGAACACAACCTCACTTCCGTTCCACACAACGTGGGCATCATTAATCAATCTTGGCCTACTGTACAGTACTGTTTTAAGAAGCTTTCAGCAATATTGGTCACTGCTGAAATCGGACGACAGCAACATAAAGATTCAAACTTTCATCAGTTGTATCACAATATTCCTGCCAAAGTAAATAAATGAAGAAATAAATAAATACAAAATAGTTAAACTTGAACTTCAGTTCAACTTGAAGTTGAACTTCAGTTCAACTACCCATTAATCAAAACAATCAAACAAATATTTAAAATAAAACACCTTTTCATGCTACATGATGATTGTGTCACCCTTTCCAGGGAAGCTGTCAAATAGAAAGAATAATACAAGTTTCCTTCTAAGGAACTTCAACGCAGGAGGAGGCCATCGGACCCATCATGCCTGTACAATTGTTGCTGACTCCTGGCTGTGTGTTCGTCCGTGCTCTATCCTTGTTGTTAAAGGCTGAGTACATCAAGCAAGGAAGCAGCACGTATCGTTTTAAAAGTCTTTAATATGACTCGGCCAGGGTCAGGTCACGTTCGAACCATCGACCTCCCAGACTCAGAGCAGACACGAACCATTACATTACCGGGTCTAGCGAAATACACCGGCTTGTTTGTCATGGCCTTCCTAGCAGTAGTCAGGGCAGGGATATTGCCATTTGGGCAGGGTGCTGGCACACAACAGCATACTCTTTGCGAAAGACGCATCTCACACGATGACGTATCCGCAGCTCTGTTTCAAATGTCTAATTCAATGGAAGCAACTCAACACCCCTTGCAGGTATTTTGTAGGGTGGAGTTTATACATCCGCT
>CM068967.1:31401782-31408204 GCA_035128595.1 Eptatretus atami
GGCTGTCCCTCTGCTAGGCCGGCTCGCCTCTTCCCCTCTCTGTCTGTCTCTCTCACCGTCGCACTCCGACCCCTCTCTTCCAACACGTCGACTGGGTTACTCTCCCCTCGTCTCCCCTCTTCGAACACCCCTCGTCAGATTTCTTTAACCGCTTTTTCCTCGTACGTCTGTCTTTGTCCGCACAGTCTGCAGTTGTCCCTCTTCAAGCGATGACGTTTCTTCCTCGGTGATTTCCATTTTATCACCGAAAGCCCCCCAAACAGCCCCCATACTTTCTGTCGCCTGTGTACTGCCGAGAAATTGCGTGTAATTGCTGCCCTAATTAAATATACCCTGTCCTCCCCCCCCCTCCACCTCCCTCTTGCTGTTGGTCCGAATTTCGCGCAATTATTTTCCCAGCTTTTGGCGTCATCACAACCACGACCACGTCTGTTCACGTCGTCGTCAGACACTGTCGAACAAGTAGCGAACAGTAAAGCTCCAAAAGTGGTGACTTCCCGATCCGCGTTGAGCCTCTTCTCCAGATTCCTCATTTCATTCCCCAAACACCGAGTGACGATCCCTCCTCGTCTCGTCCCATTTTTGCCACTTGCACCTCCTGTCACATCTCCATTCTGTCGCGTCTTTCTTTGAGCCCTTTCGCCAACGTCCTTCACTTTCTAGCCGTACCTCCTCCTCCTCCTCCTCCGTGAACATGGATAGCGCTCGGCCGAGCTCCACTCGCCGGAGCCGGCGAACTCGATCTCAGAGGGATCGCCGGAGGGAGGCTGCCAGACTCCCAGGTGGTCCGGCAAGACCTCGGACTCCCAGCTCCGAGAGAGAGACGGCCTCTGCTCCTGGGGGAGCCGTACCCAGGAGGCCGAGACCTCCCCGCCGACGTCGCAGAGAATCTGCGAGCTCCCAGGACGAGGACATCATCGATGGTTTTGCGATTGCGAGCTTCACCACGCTGAAGGCACTTGAGGTGAGGGACGGTGAGGACTGTTTAAGGTGCCGTGTGACCTTGTCTCGTTTTCGCACTCTTATGCACATCCATCCATCCATGCATCCATCCATGCATCATCCACTGCGGTCAATTTCTTAGAATCTCCAGTGTGTGACATTAGCCAGCACGAACGAGCACGGCTCCAGTTGTATCTGGAGACAAATATTTCCTCCAAAGCCCTCCCTCTACCGGCTCTGCCTCCTCTCCTCTCTCTCTAAACCTCCCTCCCCACCACCACCACCTCCCCACCACTAGCAAGCTGTTTCACAGTCTATTGTTCAGGAACAAACTCTGGTTCGACTTTAGTTTTTATCACCGGTGGCTTTGAGGTCAGAGGCCCAATGTTTCTGGATTCCTGAAATGTATCGTTGTGCGCCGATGCTTGCTCCTTACCTGCGTCAGACACTCTGCCCATAAGTAGTGGTTGGGGGTGTGTGCATGTTCCTGTGAAGATGTCTGCTATACCCGCTTGATAAATCATCGTAATTAAGTGGCACCAAAGCTCCATTCTTCTCCGTCTGACACTGGGCCACGTTTTTGCTGTGTGTTTGGCACGGTGGTTATTATAAATTGTGAAGTGACAAGTCCCGGGTGCTTACATTATTACTGCATGTTGGCTGTTGTGATATTCACCTTTTCTCCCTTTTTGTTGTTGTTGTTGTTGTTGTTATTTGCCTTTTCTGCACCCCCATGGAAACTCTTGAAAGGCTCTGCAAACACAGGGGTGTTATCACGACGTGCCCGTGCTTTTTGCTGGCTTAATATAGTACGTCAATGTTTGACGTCTTTCCTTTTGGACTTCGGTGAGTGACGGCGTGTGATTGTACTTCTAATACCTTTGGAGTTCTTATTACATCATCGTGTGGACGAAACCAACAGCTTCGGTGTTACCTTTGGAGCAGAAGTTCACGTCTCTGGTTTTTCCCAACGCACCACATTCTTCCCCGCAACTTGTCCGTTTGGGGGTACGTGCAAGTTTATAACCATACTTGTCCCTTTCCTCTCGAGCACAATGGGTCCTCCCTCCATCAATAAGTTTCTCTTGTTCCTGCCACCTCCTCGCTCAAGTTTTACCTTTCCCCCTCCCCTTGTAACATGTTTCTTGGGGCTTTTGTACTGTATCATTGTAATTCCATTCTGGCCTCCTCGATGCTGTCGTAAATTTTAGTCATTTAATGCTTCCTTTTTCTATGCTGTTCTACTACTACTGGTCGTAGTTCATGAACTGGTCATCATTTGCGTTACAGGGTCAAAATAATCAATTTTTCAGTTTTCTCTGTGTTGATAGACATCACCAAGCTACATGCACTTGTGTGAAATTTTTTTAGCAAAAACCACTAATTAACGGCGAATATGGTATTTTTAATTATGAACTTTAATGGATAATGCATTACAAGGAAAAACATTTTCGCGTTTATCTCGAATTCACCCTTTCTGAGTAAATTGGATGTGGATCAGTTATCCTTTGGCCGTTTTGGACAATTCAAGTGCCAAATTAATCCTGAGAATCTGCTAGATACATAACTATGTAAAGATATTTACTAGATCTCTTTTAGGAGTTTGTACATATTGTTCAGGGTTTGCTGAATAATAACGAGTTGAATAATCAATTTTGCATCATGAAACAGCAAGTCCCAAGTGTTACTCACCTAAAAAAATAACAAAATAGATTAGGTTAAAGCTTATTGATTGAAATAAATTCAGTTTATTCCAAATTTGACTCACCATATCCGCCGCCTCCGCCACATCCGCCGCCTTCGCCTGTTTACTCCACCCTGACTTGTATCACTTATTTGCCTGTTACACAAAAACTATTGCATATTTTTTATTTCTGTTTTTTCCACATTAAACTAGACAAAATTACCTTTCTTCTCATACTAAGATATCTAGATATCTGTGGTTTTTCTGGTCTGTAGTCAAAGTGGAAAGTAGAGTTTTTGAAAAACATGTAACAACTCCGCCTTTTAGGATGACCAGTTCATGAACTACAACCTACTACTACTTATACTACTACTACTACTACTCCTTCAATTATGCTCTGTTTACGAGTGCGCGATTTTAAAGGAAGGGATGGTGTTGGGTATCATGCCAAACGAGCAGTCGTCTGCTCTCAAGTAATTTGACCATGTCTTGATGGGGCTCTTCCAGCTGTGTATGTAATGCTTGTAGTTTTTTTACTCCGCACCATAATGTTTAAGAGCTGCTGGAAACGAGAGAGGTAAGAGGATGAGCCTTTTAATTTGTACCTGGGAGGGGAAAAAAAAAAAGGAAAGAGGTTAATTCTGCTTTGTGTTTAACGTCGTCTTAACTAACGGCTCGAACATTACATTCTCAGGCGTGATATACTCTCCATTTGTTGTTGCCCTAAACCACTGGATCCCAAGTTGCATTTTGCAGGAAAATGAACTTCGTAGGTCATTGGCACTGTTGACTCGAGGTTTGCAAAATGAACGCATTCAGTTAAACAATTTGTACTCTGTTTTATTGTTGGTGCTGGAGTCGATCGATTCCTTTGTATCTGCTGTAAACTGTTTTCTGTTCAACCGTCATGATAACAATGCATGTTGGGTGGGAAAGGGAGATTTGTTGCAGTGATGTTGGTAAGAATAGCATACGTCTCCTATTTGGGGTGTGGGGACGTGGGTGGTCTTCATTTGGCAATGCTTTGTCTTTCGGGGTTTTTTTTGTTTTTTTAAACTTGAGAATGATTACTTGGGTAGTAACTTTTGTGTTCAGTTAAAGGGAATTTCACAGGACTTTGTTGAGCTTGCCCACTAGAATTTTTTCTGGGTTCACCTCATTACTATATATTAAGTAAATGAATATTCACTGCCTGAGACATGTCTATAGGTTTGGACGTGAGATGGACATGTCTGGATGAATGGTTGAAGATTGCAATGCATTGTTGGCAATGTATGCTTCTAATGTAAGACAGTGGTCACCTACTGCCAGTGTTGATTTGTCAAAGAGAGCTTGATTATTTGCAGCTAAAGGGCCTTTTGAAATTGCTACTTTCAACTGGTTGGTACTGCTTCAAAGATTTGGTTAGCTTGCTCGTGAGGCATGGCGACCTTGCAAGTTGTGACACTGTCATATCTTGTGGCTTGACAGCTGTTAGGGATTCTCTGGGTGGCAGAATAGTGACATATATTGTTGCGAGAACGGTCATAATGGGTAGCGGGAGTAAGATAGACTAGATATTTCATTCATGTACGTCTAGCATTCGTGTTTCGTTTCTTTGTAGAATGATGGGACATGTGTTGAAGTGCGTTCAGAAGCAGAATAAATGTGGGCCCTCCCTTGTGTAATGTGTCTCCAGCCCCCACCATTCCTCCCATGTTAATCCTTTAAATTGTTTCCCTTGGTAATGTCATTGTGTTTTTTGATTGATCGTTCACAGTTCCACAAAGCAACATCCTCCTTCTCCCCCCACCCCTCGGAGGAAGGCAAAAGCAAGGCCTTGTGACCGTGTGTAAAGGTAAGAGATTTGCTCGGGAATGACAATCTCTTGAAGCTGCGAGGAACCGCAGAAGCAGCCAAAAGCTGTGAGATGCTCGACAGGGAGCCAATGAGCTCACAGGTACGCACAGTCGCGAGGTGATAAAGGCTGAGGGGTGGGGGAACGGACAAAACAGTTCTGCAGAGAGAACAGAGCAGTACGCTTGAAAACGAGCGGCATCATACAAGCACACGTGTGCCTTAAAGATGAGTTTCAGGGCTTCTTAATGGATGCCAATAAGTTACAACACATGCTTTCCATTGGCTGATAGTAATAGGCTGGTGGAGGCATAGATAACCCTGTGTTACTGGCCGAAACATTGAGCTGTTTGCTGTAACTAAAGGCTGGAGTACTTATTGTAGATTCTGTTGATATATATATATATATATAATCACACACACACTGTGACATCATTTTGAGTCCCACTACAAAGGCTATATCAACGCCATGCGACCCCATCTTTGATGACTGAGTCTTGTGGGCTGCTAAACCATGGCTATGCTGGCCAGATGGATCTGAAATCCCAATAAGGGTCTCGGGCCAAAAAGAAATGCCATGTTACATTCTCATGGGGTTTCTGAGCTGCCTGGGCATCATCCGTTACCACTGCAGGCTGTATTTGATCTGAGCTGAGCGGGACTCTGTCCTTGTACTCTCGATACAGTTCGCAGTTAGCACTAAACGCTGAGCCAATTATCTGTCTTATGGATGACGTGATCGCCACGGGTCATGCACAAAGACCAGGAGACCTCTCTGGTGTATTTGTAAATGAGGGGACCACAAGTCTGTGATAACGCCACAGTCTCCTCTGTCAGAGGTGACTGTTTGCTCGGTGTGCCATGCTTCTGGGATTCGCCTCTTAGCAATCGCACCTTCTTTGCGGATTATGCAGTTTTACAGTGTGAGACATAATACGTGGCTGCTCACCATCACAGACAGGAGGTGAGATTGATGTTTAAACGATAAATGTGGTCATCATTGGTTAGATATTTATCGGTGTGCCGTCCTGATGAGCGTAAATCAGTCTAAAATCCGGATAGGCGGCTCTGTTTGATGTTTAACTGATGTTGACCATGTAATCTTTGTCTGTTTGACAGAGCCGCCGGGACGAGGCCTCCAGATTGGAGGTGACGCTTTGGTGTAGGACCTCCATACATTTCAAGATACATGTATATATATTATATATACACATATATAAATAATTAACACCTCCCACACTCCTCTAGCTGAAGCTGCTACATAAAGCAACCCAAGAGGGCCGACACAAAGTAAGCGCTTCGCTGTTTCAAACCCTTCCCAGAGTTCCTCCACAGCTATAAAGACGTTCACACATCGTACACAATGCTATACACCCCCTCAGCTGCCGGGCCGGTTTCATCACTTATTGGTGAATCTTCAGCGACAGCGCAGACAGTAAAGCATACCAATGAGGCTCCCAAGCATGTACCATGTGCAAACGTCAAAAGCAGTAAATACTTGAATAATAAAGACCCACCCACATCTCTCACCTGTGAATGGAGTGAATAGCCTATCAGGTCTGGCGATGAAACCGGTCCGGCAGCTGAGGGTGTGTATAGCATTGGGATTCTCATGTGTGTATGATGTGTGAATGTTTTTATAGCTGTGGAGGAACTCTGGAAAGGGTTTGAAACAGCAAAGCGCTTACCTTGTTTGTGTAGGTCTTCTTGGGTTGCTTTATCTAGAGGAAGTGTGGAGATGTTAATTATTTGATATAACCCGAGCCACCTGGGTTTACGTTGATTAGATGAGATCTGAATGTGCTAATTCACACTCATTCACAGGTGACGAGATGTGGGTGGGTGTCTATTATTATTAAAAAAAAAAAAAGATATATACAGTCATGCGCCACTTAACGACGGGGATACGTACTGAGAAATGCGTCGCAAAGCGATATCGTCATTGTGCGAACATCATAGT
>CM068967.1:31408214-31421848 GCA_035128595.1 Eptatretus atami
AATAGCGTTTGGATTTTATAAATACATAATCATAGCATCGATGTTATAATTTACAAATGAAGAAACGAGCACCTGTCAATTGTGTGATATCTTTTCGGAACAGTGCGATTGTTTTAATAACATAAAAAGCTTCACTAAAAATAAATTTGTGTTTTAATTTCGACTGTAACAACGACGATTTATTCGCGGAATTCTTTAATTCAAAGGTAATTTACTTGCTAGAAGGTAAACGTGCAAACATTGGTTCAGTTTGAACGCCGATTTTCTTGAATCCCGATTTAGCACGACCCCGTTTTTTTCACGCTGACATTTTATGGACTCAACGATCGCATTATAACGGGGCCACACTGTCGTTGTTTATTATCATTATGAAGTATTATGTACTGTACATAATTGTATGTGCTATCCTGTACTTTTATACGACTGGCAGCGCTACGACGGCTACGCATCACTAGGTGATAGGAATTTTTCAGCTCCATTATAATCTTATGGGACCACCGTCGTATATGCGGTCCATCGTTGACCGGAACGTCGTAATGCGGCGCATGACTGCATATATATATATATATATATATATATAATATATTATAATATAATATATACATACATACATATAAAGTATATCTTTTTAACCACTGATTCACTGACTGACTGATATTTAAGATCAGGACCTTTTGGGTAACGTAGAAAGCTGAAATTTTGCGTGCCGATGGGCATCGAAGCCGACGCACCAGAAAAAAAAATCGGAGAACTGTCGGAAAGCATCGGTAAATGAAAATATATATGAATGAAAATATATAAATGAACAAAAAATGAAAAATGAAAAAACTGCAAGTGAGCGACCTGAGACGATGGGGAATCAGGGTAATTTTGCGTGCTGATGGACATCGAAGCCGATACACCAGGAAAAATCACAGAACCGTCAGAAAGCATCCGTAAATGAAAACACATAAATAAATGAAATTATATAAATTAAATATCAAATGCAGGTGAGTGACCCTTGACAATGGGGAAGCACGGTTCGTATACTTACACTGTGTAAGCACACCCCGCTAGTGTATATATATATATATATATATATATATATATATATATATATATATATATATATATATATATATATATACACACTGATAATTGTGTGTGTTTGTGAACATATGTACTGAGGACAATGCACAGGGTGTTCCAAAAAGACCTGGACAACTTTGGTTGAAGAACTGGACAATATATAGACCTGGACAATATATTTAGAACCACAAATTATATGATACCCTTTGGCTTATACGTTATATGATACAGAAACTCATAAAGTTTTACCATCAATACACTTCAATGTGAGCTCTGCTTGTTGCACGCAGGGCATCAAAGCGGTACACGATTTCTTGCCATGCTCGGCTCAGCATGTTTGTGTCCACCAGTGCGCATGCAGCTGTTATCTGAGAACGAGGATCCTGCAGGTTTGCCACCTTGGTGTTGCAGACATAATCTTTGACAAACATGCACAGAAAAAAATGAAGGGGGGTTATGTCTGGTGATCGTGAAGGCTAGGTGGTTGGTCCATCGCGGCCAATCCAGCGACCTGGAAATTTTTAATTCAGAATGGCTCGAACGATTAAGGGCCAATGAGGGGGAGTGCCGTCCTGTTGAAAAATGATATTGGGTTGCAGGTCTTCAACCTGTGGGAAGGCAAATTCTTCCAACATGTTCATGTAAATTGTTGAGGTCACTGTATCCTTCACCAAAGGAAAACACACCCACCAAGCAGTCATGGAGAAGGCCACACCACACATTGACCTTTGGACTGTCGCGTATGTGTTCCATCACCATGTGGGGGTTTTCAGAGCCCCAGATCCTCACATTGTGCTGGTTGACTTTCCATGATGCATAAAAGCAAGCTTCGTCTGTGAATATGACCTTTTTCAGGTCATCTTCGTCATCCTCCATGTGATTGAGCATTTCCAAGGCAAATGCCTTGCATTTGGGTCTGTCATTTGGTTTGAGTTCCTGCAGAATCTGCACCTTATTGGCGTAAAGCTTCAGACTTTTATGCAAAATATTGTGTACAGTGGTGGTTGATCATCCCAGTCCTCTGGATGCGCATCAGATTGATTTGGATGGAGGGGGTGGGTGTGTTTCGGAGTAGGTTCGATTGCCATGTAACAGACGTCTGTCAGAGTACATCGTTTATGACACGTAATGCTGAGGCAGCTTATGTAATTTATAGACAGGGTAGAGATTAATTATGTAGATGCAAAACCTCTTGTTTGTGGGTCGGACTATGTGTGGACTTCCCTTGGCAGACAGAGGCACATGTGTCACAGGTGTGCAACGAGACTGATTACGATCTCTCTGGCCTTATTGTGCCAGCTATGGTGGCACAGTGGGCTGTAAAGCCCAGAAGAAAAGATGTACCTTTTTATTTTTTATTGGGCTTGCCCCCATGGGTGGGACCAGTTGGTTGGAAGAGAAATAACCTCAGGATGGGTTATGGTTCGATGGGAAATGGGTTTGGTTCGGGCACCCATTCCAAGGAAGATCTTCTGCTCCATGCTGATGAGGGCCAATAAGCCTGAAACACGTGTCCGTTGTTGTTCCCTCTCTGGGGTGGACTGGTTTATAAAATTGAGAATTTAATTATCTTCCTAGTATTGTTTGCAGTACAATCCTATGGAAATGTAGGGGGCTGTAGGTCTGCTAAGCTCCTGCTTAACAGGTAGATCCTATGAAACTGTTTCGTCAGCAGAGCCTTTTATAAGTTTTTGTATGCAGGTAGTGAACAAAAAAAGGAAACACCTGGGTAAATGAGGGACACAAAGTAATGGCTTCCACAAAGGTGTGGCCCATGTGTTAATTATGCAAATAACATTCCAGCATGCTTAGGGTCATGTATAAAAATTCTGCACAGGCATGGTTGCCGATAATTATGACGAGCATGGCTGTAAGAGGACACCCCCTCCCCTCCAATGCCCCCATCCACTGAGTGTGTGGTCACCCAGTGGTTTGATGAGCACGACACTGATATTATCCATATGTCATGGTCTTCTCAGTCACCAGATCTGAACCCAATCGAGCATTTATGGGATATTCTGGAACGACACCTGAGACGGTGTTTTTCACCTCCATCAAACAGGTGTGAGTTGATTAACTTTCTCGTGGAAGAATGGTGCCGCATCCATCCTGCAGAATTCCAGACATTGGTGGACTCCGTGCCACCGTGCATACAGGCCATACTGGCTGCACGTGGTGGCCCAATGCCCTATTAAGTGACTTTACATTGCTGTTTCCATTTTTTTTGTCCACTCCCTGTATATATGTATGTATGTATGTATGTATATATATATATATAATTTGCAAGTAAATTTTACTTAATTCAAAATGTGTCACCCTATAATTTTATTCCAATGTATGTGAAAATTTCATCCATTTTGGACCATATTTAGAGGTTGCTCAATGGGGTTCAAGTTCTGTATTGTTGGCTTGGTTGGTCACTTTTGCATTGATATTGTTTCTTTTTTTTCTGTTTGGGAGCAGCTTCCATGGTCCTGCATAACTTGAACCACCTTCCAGTGTTCTTCTGTTTGTTGTACCTCCCTGTAATCCTCTCTGAACTCCAATGATTTGGGGTTGGAATCCAGAAAACCAGCTGGAATATCAAGGCACCTGATTAAGTCCATTGTGTTTTGACAAAACTTTAGTTGACATGTCCTGATATTCAGCTGGATGCACTTTTGAGGTTTATTCATACCTTCCTTTTCATTTGGTGTTTTTACCATTGCTTGTTTTGACTGATACAGCAAGACAGACACAGATACATATGATGCATAGACAGACAGAGACACATAGATAACTTGATACATAGACACACACACATACACACACACACACACACACACACACACACACACACACACACACACACACACACACACACACACACACTTGATTGGGCATAGACAAATATGGCTCATTGAAATGGCTAAGAAGTGGTCAGCTCAGCTGAGATGGAGAACGAATCATTATAATTAATGCCCAAGACCAGGGACACTACACGAATGGCTTTAAGAAAATGGCAGGACTGAGTCGATCGGACAGGTGTAGGTTCTACAAGGTAGAAATAGAAAGCACAAGCCACCTCCTAGCAGAATGTAAAAAGCTCATGTCAGAACAATTGTACACACACAGGCACAACAGGGTTTGTAGAGTAATCCACTGACACATCTGCAAAAACTTCAATATCCCAGTCCCAGAAAACTCATGGAAACATGAACCAAAAGTGATAATTGAGAACAAGGAAGTAACGTTCACATACGACCTGATTATCCCATCGATGGTGAACATAGAAAACAAAGCATTGTGACCGGATGCAGTACTTATGAATAAAAAAAGAAAAACGGCATTGCTAATTTCGGTATCAGTTCCCAGTGATTTTGGCCTAAACAATGCAGAAATCAAGAAAATGCCCAAATATCAAGACCTCAAAAATGAAATGAAAAGATCCTGGAATCTGAAGAGCACCAAAATTGTACCAGTGATCATTGGAGCAATGGGAATGATGAAGAAGAACCTTCCAGAGATCTTGAAAACCATCTCTGGGAATATTACCAAAAATGAACTCCAGTTGGAAGCTGTCTGCGGCTCAGGTGATGATGCTGAAGAGCCCTCAAAGCAACACAACAACCGTTTGGTCCATGAATCGTGCCCCCTCCCTCCCACATTCCCGAAATGGATACTTCGAGACCTGGGAGGACCCCGTTACACCTTCTGAAACGTGCATATGGAGATAACAACCAACACACACACACACACACACACACACACACACACACACACACACGAAGTTTTCTCGGTGAAGGAAATCATTCGTCGGACGGAATCGACAAAATAATTTGGTGTGTGTGTGTGTGTGTGTGTGTGTGTGTTTTTACATATTTTACTTCTGGTAGGTATGAAAACTGGCGGCACAGATTATATACCAGCCGTGAAACTTAGTGCTTCCACTTGCACAAGGCATTGTCAGAGCATTATTTTGTACGCCTCACATATGCATGAAAAGAAAGTGGAAGCATTAGTTAGGACATCCAATGACTCTGAGCATATACACCACGTGTGCAATATAAATGAATGTAAACTCGAAATTGCATGAATAACAATGTTTGTAAACCTCCGCATGCATTGTGGGGACCTAAGAGCTCCTAAATGAGGTATCATTCAGCATTGTATGTGCTGTGGTTATGATGTTTGCCCCGCTCAGACACTATTGGAATGCCTCTACAACTTTATTGGAGTCCACCCGTGGCCAATTCAATTGATTTGACGTGATTTAGAAAGAAACACACCTTTCTGTAGAATGTCCCACAATTGACAGTGCACATCAGAGTAGAAACTCTCCCATGAAGTCCAAGGAACTGTCCGTAGAGCTCCGATGTGGAATTGTGAGGAGGCATAAATCTGGGGTAGGATATACAACAATTTCTGGAGTGTAGAAAGGTCCTAAGAGCACAGTGGCTCCATCATTAGGAAATAGATAGATATGGAATTACCCAGACTCTTCCTAGAGCAGGCCGTATGACAAACTGAGCAACCAGACAAGAAGGACCTTGGTCAGGGAGGTGACCAAGAACCCAATGACCACTGACAGAACTACAGAGTTTCTTGGCTGAGATGGGAGAACCTGCCGGAATGAAAACAACAGTGTCTGCAGCACTTCATAATCTAGGCTTGATGGGAGAGTGGCCAGACAAAAGCCACTCCTGAGAAAAAGGCTCATGACAGCATGCCTGGAGTTTGTAAAAAGGCACGTGAAAGACTTTGAGAGCATGAGGAAACATATTCTGTGGTCTGATGAGATGAAAATTTAACTCTTTGGCTTCAATGCAAAGCGCTACATCTGGCGGAAACTGAGCACATCTCATCATCCATCTAACACCATCCGTACCATGAAGCATGGTGGTGGCAGCATCGTGCTATGGGGATGCTTTTCAGCAGCAGGTACTGGGAGACTTGCAAGGATAGAGGGAACAATGAATGGAGTTAAATACAGGCAAATCCTTGAGGAGAACCTGCTTCAGAGTGTAAATGACCTAAGACTGCGGTGAAGATTTACGTTCCAACAGGATAATGACCCCAAGCATACAGCTAAAGCAACATTGGAATGGCTTCAGAACAAGAATGTGAATCCTTAAGTGGCTCAGCCAAAGCCCAGACTTGAATCCCATTGCAAATCTGTGCAAGGCCGATACAGACATACCCAAGAAGACTCGAAACTGTGATCGCTGCCAAAGGCACTTATACAAAGTATTGACTCAGGGAACTGAATACTTCTGTAAATTCGATATTTCTGTATTTCACTTTCAATTAATATGTAAAAATTTCTCAAAATATGTTTTCGCTTTGTCATTAATGGGGTATTTTGTGTAGATCGGTGATAAAAAATTTAAAATTAATCCATTTTAAATTCAGGGTGTAACACAACAAAATGTGAACTAGGAGAAAAATACATAAAATGTCAGCCCCCATGGTTTTAGTAATTTTCCTGTACGGAATTAAAGGGCTAGCTACTATTTATTACAACTAAAATGGCCGCCAGTCTACCAGTCAGCCATCTTCGATCATATCGCAAAATAAAGTGAGTTGCACGTGTATGCCATCATATACTGTGCTTGTGCCAAGTTTGAACACAATCTGACCATGCATGTCCAATAAATCGTTGGGGACACGTTTAAGTAACAAAATGGCTGACAGTCGACCATTTTGGATCTGATCTCAAAAATATATGACGTGCACGTGTGCCAAGTTTGAACAAGATTCGTAAATGCATGTCCGTTAAATGATTGAAAATGTGTTCAAAATCGGGTTTTTACAACTAAAATTGCCGCCAATCAGCCATCTTTGATCAAATCATGAAACAGTGATGTGCATATGTATATCATCATGTGTTGTCTTTGTGCCAAGTTTGAACAAAATCGGTCGATACATGTTCAAGATATGGCTGCGGAAGGACGCACGCACGCACGCACGGACGGACGAGACCCAATCCACAAGCCCCTGTTTCGGACTAAGTCCAACGGGGGCTAAAAAGTCAAGGGGTGCGAATACTTTCTGAAGACACTGTATATATACATAAATATACCTGTACAGTAAGTACTGTATATTGTGTGTGTTCATTTGCCATCCCTTCTTTTTTCATTCAAGTGGTTGGAAATGTTATGGAAGCAAATGATACTCTTATCTGTGTGGTTCGTGGCTCATGTAAATTGTTTCAGTAGGTTGGTGAGAGGATCGAGTTTGAGTTGCGTTTTGTGTGCTTAACCAGATAGTGAAGGTCCCATAACCTTTTGAGGGTCGTTGGGGAGCCATGGTAGTGTTTCTATCTGGGCAAATAGACTCTGTGGTGCCCATCTCTCAAGACGACATTTTTGAATAGGCATGACAATCGATCCGACACCGGTGAGGACAATGCAACAAGGCTTTATCCACTGCACTACCAAGCTGCTCTTGTCCAGAGGAAAGGCTTCACAAAATAGGCGATGTGTTAAGTGGTGCCCATGTTACATTGTTATTCAAAACCTAGTTTATTGTGCAGTTAAAATGCAATTATCATAACCTTATATAAATATATTGGTGGAGGTACAAGCTGCAGTTGGTCAAATTTGTTTTTTTTATTATTATTATTATATTAAAGGTCCTAGCTGTTCTTGGCTGAATCTTGTTTGAGTGTTTACATAGTCTCTCCTCCCTTTTGTCGCTCTTTTGGGTTAATCAACCCTGATCCTTTCACCACCCCATCCCCTTCCTCCGACCTCTCAGCAGCAGCACACTTAGCTCCCCCCCTAACTTGTGATGACTGAGTCTATGGTTTTGGGAATTGTTTCACTTGGGAATACCCAAGGCTCACAGGTGTCATCATTATCCCCGTGGTATGAAGGTTTTCACTATTTGCATGTTCTGTTTTGTGTGGGTCACTAAAAACTTGAAGTTCCCAGTTGATGGTGCACAAATCCCTCTAACCAAAACGGATGCATTTAAATCTGTTTGTAGATGCAATCTGTTTCTTTATGTTTACTTTTCTGAAGTCTTGTTTTTTTGCAAAGCGCTAAGATTTAGCAACTGAAAGATGTTTTGATTGATTGACTGAAGACTGATAAAGGTCATTGTTGTCTTTTGGGATATTTTATTTTTCGGCTTGATAATGTTGAGTGTACTCTAACAATGCCCCTTTGAAAGATAAGCTGCTTAACTTGTATGTAATATTTTGCTTGGGATACAGCTGGCTGTTAGAAGATTGTGTGCAGGATTAGCATTTAATAGGAGATAGCTTAGCAATGGTTTGTGTGGGGAGAGGATTTGTAGCCTGTTTAACGTGGCGAAGATTTGATGTGGCTTCGAGCACTTTTCGCTGATTGCTTGCGAGTGGAACTTTGTTTTCCTTTGACTTATCCTTTTTGTATGCATTGAAATCCATTGTGATGAAGTTTTTGTTTATGAATCGGCCATATTCATGTGCTTGCTACAAGTTCAAGTTGCTATCGCCAACTCTCTGAGACTTGGGTTCACATGAAAGAGTAAATTTGAATTTTATGATTTTTAATTTTTCCTGCTTCAGCTGCATTATGGAGCGTGTGACGTTGCAATGCACTTCCCGTAATTGTTTGGAAATTAACTTTTCTACAGAAACTGGAACGACTTGTGCTGGGGGTCTTGTTTTTAAGATGGTGCTGTGTGGACCATTGATTCCTTGGTCATGGCAAGGTTTATGTGGCAGGTGACTTTGGAACCAATAGCTTTTGATATTACTATGATGGTACTTTTCCATCCTTCCAATCGAAATATTTTGATTTAGCGCTATTTGGTCATAAATTTTCAACTAAAGTTTTGAAGCTAATTGTATGGTCCATTCAGACATGTTCATTATGTGGTAGGCAGTCATTAATAAAGATAAAGTTTGGCTCTTGCTATTGGATCTGAGGGACAAGTACATACGTAATGACATTATCCTTGTATCTGACACAAGTCATAACACCCCTCCGAATGATGACGTCGGTTCTTCGGCCAACTTTAATGCCAACCTATACCATGAGGTTGACCCAACCAAACCGATCATGATGCGATTAGTAAATTGTGCCCCACTTTGTCTCCAGACTCCAGCACATCCATTGTTGAAGTCTAGGCAGAATCTAGATGTGTTGGTGATAATAACATGGTGCACCCTCTAGTTGTGATATCACTCATTAGTTGAGGGTGCAGTGTGAGAAGGATGTGGAGCAATGGTCTTCAAGACCTCATACCACTGATATAGGAAACTGTCTTGGTTGAAATTTGATGGTTGATATCATTTTGGGTCCTTGGGTGAGCTGAAATGGGGGCTCTCTGGGGATTGTCCAGTCTTATTGTACCTTTGTAGTGCCCTAAAAATGATACTGCTATGAACATTGTCCTTGGAATCGCCCACATTTTTTTTCATCTTCCTTGAATCATCCTGATGGTGTGGACCATTTAATTTGGTGTTTAAATAATGCTCCACTATTAAACTGACTTGACCACATGGATGACCAATTTAGAGGGTGTTGGCACGAATTATGTATGCAGATTTATGGAGAGATGCGATTCACTCGTGAATTTCCTGGATCGCTCAGTTCAGGTTTGGATCATTGTAACATTACATATTGCATATCCAATTTCCTGACTGTTTCGTTCCTAATCTCCACAGTTTGATTATACACGACTAAAATTTATGAACTGTTAATCCAAATTTTATATTTTACAGTTTCAAAGTTATTGCTTGATCTTTTGTGTGGAGGATTAATATGCAAACCCTGGTAATATAAGTTTGAAAACTGCGTTCATCTTCGAGTAATTTAGAAAGGCGGTGACTTGGGGAGTTGGGGGGGGTGGGGGGTGAGAGATGTTAGAGATGTAAGAGAGATTATTTGATTGTGTCTGCTCTGTGGGTGAATTTTTTTAAACTTGTATTCTGTACATGGTTGTCTTATCTTTTGAACATAGCTTTATCTCAAGCTTTTATGTTCTGTACAAAATGCAATTTTGAATTTGGAATGTTTATGGAAGGAGAGAGAGAGAGACATTAATGGCTTCTGGTTGGACTGTCAAATCGAATGATAATAAAACCAGAATGACACTCGGTAGAGCGCATACCTCTGCCAGGCTGAACAGTTTGTTTTGGATCCCAATAATAGGCCAAATCTGGATTCGGATCTTAACCAAAATCCAATCGATTTGTCCTCGTCACACACCCAACCTGTCCACCAAATGTCGTCCAAATCCGTCCACAACATTTTGAGATATCCTGCTCACAGACAAACAGACGGGTGAAAACATAACCTCCGTCAACTTTTCAGCGGCGGAGGTAACAAAACAAATGGGGGTAGCACACATTGTGCGAAACAGTGTATCAAGTGCAATATGGAAGGGATGGTTGCATTGAACAAAATGTTTTATTCCATGAATGTTGTATTTTATTACATTTGGTGTTGGAAGTAAAGCAATGGTTGTGAAGTGAAAATAAAGAGGAAGTCTATTGCCAACAAACCAGCTTGTTGAAGGCCCAGTGGCGTTGGCTTCCTCTCACCCCGAGTAGTGGATTCTGAATGCAATGAAGTTTATTTATTCACTTTTTATTTATTTAATCCCTATGCTTTTGGACCCTGCAACACCCTGCACACATGTATGCTATATTTTCGATCAGCAAATACTTGTTGCTTGCATCGCTAGACTCATAATCCTAGACAATATAGTGGATTGGTATGTGTAATTTAAGTGCATTCAAGAGGTGACTTGTCTTCTGGTGACAGATTAAAGTACTTTTCTATCTTTTTGCAGCTTGAGAGTGGAGCTTAAACAAGCTTGTACTGAAGGATTTTGGTTTTCCCAGTTTCCCAAAAGGCTTTAGAGCTCGTGCAGGTGCTTTTTCTTGTTTAGGAATAACTGGTCCGGTGAAATGGGGGTGGCAGAGAGTGCCTTTGATGTTTCCGGCTCGCATTAATGTCCTCTGTCTTTCCTCTTGGGCAATTTGCGATGTCCGTGTGCATGCCGGGTGTATGTGGTTAGCTCAGCGAGTAGCCTGACCACCTCATTGATGGAGTGCGAAGCAGTTTTTGTCCTCTATAAAAGGTGTTGAAACGGTAGTAGAGTTTAAAATTAGTATGTGGTTGGAAGTGTCAAATCTTGGTAAAATCGTGGCAGACCTTTTGAAATGGACTTCCAAGATGAATTTATTAAAGGGGCTTTTACAGTGTGGCAGTATGAAGGACTTCATTAGTTCTTTGAATGGTATTGCAACCAATTATGCTTGTAAATTGGCCGAAAATGTCAGAACAAAGATACGAGGCTTTTATTACAGCGCGTGCGCTGTATACAATTGCACCGAGTTTGAAATGTCCCCGGTGTCTACCACGTTCGGTGTCCCCCTGCCCCCCCCCCCCCCACGTGCCTCAAGACAGCCAATGACGGCCGTCCGGTAGATGCAGTGCGTAACCTAGACGGAAATAGCGAGATTTGACGGAAATACCCGAGTATTTCAATGGAAATTTGTGAAACTAATGTGTTATATATATGTGAAAACCATTTAATTTCTTGCTTGACGGGGAAAAAACCAAGAAACACGCCCCTCTCATGTATGAACGAACGAAAGACGTCATTTCCGCCCACCATCGCATTTCGCGCCGAAAGAAAACGTCATTTCCGCCCCCATCGCATTTCGCGCCGAAAGACGTCATTTCCGCCCACCATCGCATTTCGTGCCGAAAGACGTCATTTCCGCCCACCATCGCATTTCGCGCCGAAAACGTCATTTCCGCCCACCATCGCATTTCGCGCAGAATACGTCATTTCCGCCCACCATCGCATTTCGTGCCGAAAGACGTCATTTCCGCCCACCATCGCATTTCGCGCGAAAGACGTCATTTCCGCCCACCATCGCATTTCGCGCCAAAAGACGTCATTTCCGCCCACCATCGCATTTCGCGCCGAAAGACGTCATTTCCACCCACATCGCATTTCGCGCCGATCGCCGAATGCTGAAAGCTAAGTTCTTCTTATGCTATCATTCTTTTGCGGCCCCTGCCACGCTGTATCGAACGATTTCATTCCTTCTGTTATATATAAAGGTGCTTATCACAATAATAACAAGATTTTTACATTTCAAATATTAAGTATGCTTTTTAATTGTTTTTCAACTGAAAAAGCATAAATTGCATATTTTAACATTAGTGTACTCATTTCCTTCACCACACTCGCCTGTATTGAAGGATTTCACTTGTTTTTTTTAATCTATTGTTCCAAATTGTGTGTTTGAGGTCAACAGCACAGAGCCTGAGTGTTCCAAGAGTGCCTTGGCATTTTTGCGGTCATTTTAAATGCCTTGTCACATGATATTGTAACAGTCACGGGTCTTCAAGAGGAGAAGATCTCTGCGTCCACCAGATAATTTGGGCACGATTCGGTGTCGCGCACAACCGCAGCAAATTTTCCTGACAGAATTGGCTGAGCGAGCCGTCAATTCGCCAATGGAGGAGCTTTTTATGCACCGACCCAATTTGCCCATCTGCCAAAACGGGTTAATCTGCCAAATTGCTACGTGCTACGTATTCTGATGCCGATGACCACAGAAGTTCTGATTTAGCAATGGGGAATTATTACACAAAATTGGACAGATAAGAAAAAGAGGACATGGCCCCGAGGTCACGATTCAAAACCAGAAAATGGATTATAAATAACCCACGTGTCCTTCTGGACCTCGCCGGCTTAAATAATTAATTCCTTAGCATATTTATTTGAGGGACATGGGACAGAGAGAGAATTAAATCTGACCCCCGTAGCAATAATTGCCACGGAGTGGGTGGCTTGGTGCAGCAGTCCATTTGGGCTTGTCCTCACACTGCGTGCCCCACACTCTGCATCCTAGCCAGGGAGCTGGAAGGGATCACCTGAGAGCTGCGCACACCAGAGATCCCAACGGGAGAGAGCCAGGGAGCGGCAAGGGACCACCTGAGAGCTGCACGTACCAGGCGAGCGATGCCCAATGGGAGAGAGAGACATTGCAGCACCAGAAAGCCCAATGGGAGAGAGACATTGCAGCACCAGAAAGCCAATGGGAGAGAGACTTGCAGCACCAGAAGCCCAACGGAGAGAGACTTTGCAGCACCAGAGAGCCTAACGGGAGAGGACAATTGCAGCACCAGAGAGCCTAACGGGAGAGAGACATTGCAGCACCAGAGAGCTAACGGGAGAGAGACATTGCAGCACCAGAGAGCCTAACGGGAGAGAGACATTGCAGCACAGAGAGCCTAACGGGAGAGAGACATTGCAGCACCAGAGAGCCTAACGGGAGAGAGAGACATTGCAGCACCAGAGAGCCTAACGGGAGGGGAGGGTTTAAAGGCAAGACAAAAAAGAGATGAGAAAAAGGGAAAGTCGCACTCGGCGCTCCGTTACCCTTTTATCTACTCTGCCAGGCTTGTTGAGCATGCTCATGGGATGTGCCTATTGGGGTGGCATTGCCAGACATGCCATCATCCCGTGTGGCCTTAGCTGCTGTTCTGCTGACCCCCTCCCATCGTGCCACGGGTCATGCCGATTGACTGATAGCTTGCAAAGGGGGTAGGGTGGGGGGGGGGGAA
>CM068967.1:31421873-31433006 GCA_035128595.1 Eptatretus atami
CAAGAGCCCAATGGGAGAGAGAGAGACTTGCAGCACAGAAAGCCCAATGGGAAGAGAGACATTGCAGCACCAGAAAGCCAATGGAGAGAGACATTGCAGCACCAGAAAGCCCAACGGGAGAGAGACTTGCAGCACCAGAGAGCTAACGGGAGAGAGACATTGCAGCACCAAGAAGCCTAACGGGAGAGAGACATTTGCAGCACCAGAGAGCCTAACGCGGAGAGAGACATTGCAGCACCAGAGAGCCTAACGGGAGAGAGACATTGCAGCACCAGAGAGCCTAACGGGAGAGAGACATTGCAGCACCAGAGAGCCTAACGGGAGAGAGAGACATTGCAGCACCAGAGAGCCTAACGGGAGGGGGGAGGGGTTTAAAGGCAAGACAAAAGAAGAGATGAGAAAAAGGGAAAGTCGCACTCGGCGCTCCGTTACCCCTTTTATCTACTCTGCCAGGCTTGTTGAGCATGCTCATGGGATGTGCCTATTGGGGGTGGCATTGCCAGACATGCCATCATCCCGTGTGGCCTTAGCTGCTGTTCTGCTGACCCCTCCCACCATCGTGCCACGGGTCATGCCGATTGACTGATAGCTTGCAAAGGGGGTAGGGTGGGGGGGGGGATCTATAAAACAGAAAGTACATTCTGCTTATTTTATCATGCACTTTGAAATAATGATTCTAATCCCTACACATTTTACCCCCAGGCCATATGCATAACAATATCCTTTCAGTACCTGTTTGTTAATTTAGCATGTGTGCTGTTGTGTCCTTTGAGATCTATTGGCAGTTGGACCCTTGCCCACTTACCATAAGGGCTAATATGGCATAACATTTAAGGTGGCGTAACCGCCAATAAATTGAGCATCTGGTTCACGTATCAAGCACTCATCGCACCTGGTGCACATGATCAATTGAGTTGTACAATGTAGTTAAAAAGGGCATAAAAATGCTTAAAATGTGCCGAACCTTTCATTTTTATTTTCTTATTTGTTGTTTCCATTTTTGGCCAAACGAGAGGTAATTCTGCTGGAAGTGGACATGGGTGACCGATCTAACACACGACATTTATTTTGTGTATGCTAACGTGGGGTTTTGAAAATTCCTTTTGCGAGTTGCAAGTCATGTGCTCTGCAAACTATTTATTGGTGAAGTTTGCCTTCAAAACACTCGACATGAGTGATTTTTATTTATTTATTTATTTATTTTTATAAACCCGTTATACTGTACGCGGCTTGTAAGATCAAAGTAATTTTGATCTGTGGCTCGCCTTGCAGCCCTCAAATTGAAAGTAATATGATGATGAAGCTTGTCCCTATTGTCAGTTGGCTTTTTTTTCTTTTCTTCAATGCCAGAACAATCTGAAGCTTGGATTTGTAATTTCAATTTATTTTTGCAATAAATTCCTGCAATAAAACACAATGTTCCCCTGCAATAAAACTTGATGGCTTCGTCCTTAAATAACGTTGCATTTGCAGGAGCCGTTTATATTATTCTGACTCAAAATCCAAGGCCGAGCTTTGCTTAAGTTCCACGTTTTATCAATCGGCAGGGTGTCTCATTATTGGGTTTTTTTTTGTTTTGTTTGTTTTTTTTCTCTCTCATCAAATTAAATTTGTTTCAGAACATTTAAATGCACTAATGATGCCATTGTCTTGCAGATATGTATTAAGTAATTGGATTTTTAACCGCTTTGTGGAAGAAACGACAGAATCATAAAGCATATCCTGACTTCACAGGTAATTTGGATAAAATTAGGGTTGCTTGTATGAGCTACTGAAAAACTTCCTCCATTGTTTAAATCTGTCACCTTTCAGTCATTGGGTTTTTTTTTATATGCTTCCGGTGATGAAGTCGCCGGTGGCATCGTTTTCGGGTCATACGTATGTATTCAAGTACATACGTCCATCCAAATTTTCTCTGTTTTCTCTGCAACCACTTATCCGATTGACACAATTTTTACCATAGATGCGACTATTAATGCAGAAGTTTTTAAATGATAATTATGACATCATAGGTCACGTGGGTGGCAGCCATGTTGGAAAAATAGAAAAACTTTGGACTTCTGTATCTCCTAAACCGCACCACGGAAAAAATTGAAATTTGGGACATGTGAAGTACTTGTGGGAAACAATGTGTTTTTTTAATGATGTTATACGTGGCTTAGTTATGATAATTGCACATGTCAAACACTTTATCCGATCAGTATCAAAAATTTTGAGGGCTGAATTGTAATTGGCAAAAAACATTGATGACATCGTCATTCACGTGGTTCGGCAGCCATATTGTTTTCAACATAAAACATTCATAAATCTTCTCTGTAACGGCTGAAGAGATCGAGGCGAAACTTGACAGGTATGATCGCCTATCCATGAGGAACAAAAAGTTATCCACCTATGATGTCATAGGTCACATGGTTTTGGAGCGTGTTTTTTTTTTGAAGAATAAACATTTTAACATCTTCTTCCCAGAACGGCTTGACAGATCGAGGGAAACTTCACTTACATGTTCCCCAAGCATTGGGATACCTGGATGTTCGACTAATTAATAGGTCACACGGTCTGGCAGCCATATTGGCTTGAACTTGGCACACCTGAGCTCCTGACCACATACAAAGCTTTCGTCCACAGCCTGATGGAGTACTGCCTCCCCTCTGGGCTGATGCTCCCGCTCTCACCTTTCTCGGCTTCACGCTTTGGAAACCAAGGCATTTAGGATCATTGGTATCTTCCGTGATGAGGCTGAGTGTTTGGGTCTCTCACTCTCTCACCGGCAGGCAGGTCGGTGGTCTTTCTGTTTTCTACCGTCTCCTCTCTGGTCTCCGCCCCCCCTCTCTGTCCCACATTTTGCAGGGCGCCCAAGGTCACCAGCAACCCCTTCTGGTAAAACTACCAAAATCAAGAATCACTGCTCACCTTCACTCTTTCATTCCTCTTTTTTTCCTGCCTTTGGAACAAACTCGCACACTCTCTTCAATCCCACTCTTCCCTCCAGGTCTTCAAAACAGCTGTTCATCACCATCTCTCATCTTCCCCCATCCAAAACCACGATCTTTTTTCCTTGCATTAATCCACCGCAAACCCACCTCTTTCAAATTCCCTGTTGTGTAAGAACCTGAAAGTCCTGTCTGCTGTCATCTTGTTTACCCTGTGTAGTGTGTACTCTGTCCCATCCCGCTCCCTTCCATAGATCTCCTCAAGTCTCTTTCCCACTCTTTTTTCCTTCCCTCTCCTGCCCCTCTTGTGTACTGCTCCCTTGTTGTATGTTCTGTGTGTGAGCTCTCATACGAGTCTTGATACAAATCTACAAAGAAGTTTTCAAAACTATTCAGTTAAAGATAAATAGTCTTCATCCCCAATTCACAAGGAAATATCAGATTGGCTTTGGCACATCAAATAGAGGAAGTCAAAACGATTTTTTAAGTCTGTTGTTGGCTTGGGATCTTAGGGTCCTGAGTTTTTTTTTTTTTAATGCAATTCTATTCCAGAACAGATCTGTTGTAAGATCAAATGGAATTTTTTTTTTTGTCTTTGTGTGAAGCTGACATGTATTTGAACATATTATGGCAAAGACAGTTATTACCTTATCCCAATTACTTGTGAGTCTCTGCCTCATCTGTCTATAGATGTACTTGGTCGTCACCATAAAAGGGTGAAACTCTTTTTCAAGTTGTTTTATATTCTTTCCTTTGCATCCTAAGTTCTCTGATGTCATTGGATTTGGAGGTTGAAAGTTTTTTTTTTTACTGTCGTTACACACAGGGTTGGTAGCTTTCCTGATTTTGTTCACGTTGCTGATTCCAGCAGGGCCAGTTTGACTTTCTGCTCATCCGTATTAGCCGGTCGAATGGGACTCTCTGTCGAATGGGCTGCGTGTGGTCTTTGTGCGTTGCTTCCTGATGTGTTCCTATCGTGTTGGACGTGTGATTGGCGATTCGTGATCCATTTCAAAAGTACATCACATAAAGAGGAGCTGAAAAGTTTCTCTGGAATTCAGCACAGTTCTTTCCCAGCTGGGTTGTCTTCTCGTTAACCGGACCGATTTGTGTGGCAGCATGAAAAGACCGGTGAGTACAAAGGTGAGGAAACCTCCAAACCTGGTCCCAGATATGTCAGATCGATGCTGTACAGAAGATTGCCGCCGTGGGTTGTTTAGAGCGGATGTGAGGATGGCGTATTGAGTTGCTACTGTGTGGCTGGTCTGTTAATGGCTCCTGTTCTCATTGATCATTTTTGCAGTTGCTTTTATGCCTTGTTTGTTATGCTTTATTTTTGCTGTTGTTTAGTCTGCATTAAATGTTGGCGCAGATGAATGAAGGTAAGATTTTGGGGAGATTGTTATCCCATCTGCATTGTTGGCCTTATTAATTATTGGCATTTTTTTTTAACCTTTACCATATTACCAAGATATTTAAAGTACTACCAAGTAAAATGTGCTGTAACTTATGGTTATTTCATGAAGCTGGTGGAATTTCAATGGAATTGCACCATTGTTCTTGTTTTTCTGTTGCTGGTTTGTTGTGGAGCTTTGTGCCTTGCATGTAAAAACCCCTTGCTCCCTCAACCTCCAAGGAGCAAAAATGCCAGTCTGATATTGGTAGGCATGGGTCCAGCAAATGTGTAAAGGGGGAAAGTGGAATGGTTATTAATGCGAGTGGCTAAATGGTATGGGAGGTGTGCGGGGCTAACACACATGCTGATCTCGACAATTACATGCAAACTGCCACATCACTTTTATCATCAGGATCCTTCTTTGTTCTAATGATGAGTTCTGTGATTAAAGCAAAAGTTTGGCTCGGAGATGATAATGATTTTTAAATTGTAATTAATCTTTTGTTTCATTGTTGAGGAAGCCAACAAAGTGAAGTCGACAAAGGCCCCAACCTTTGTGTAGCATTGACGGATGATGCAATTTGTTTTGGATGATCCTCAAATAAGTAGAACCTCAATGTGAAACCGAAGTTGAGCATGAACTGTTTTAGTTGAATGTTTATTCAGGAAGCCTCCTGGTGGCCATGGTGGATTTAAAAATATAATTATGGTAAAGAGCATGAAGGTTTTTGTGGCAGGACATTGAAGTGCTCCGATCATTCTCTCGACCAGAAAGTTTACCAAGTGTCATTCTGTTCTGCCCAAGTTGCTGAAATGGCCGAGCATCGTACTCTCTTGGAATGAGGCCCAATTGCAGCAAAGAAGCAGAAGCTCTGAAATCTTGAACTGAATTTTAAAATGAAGTGGAATTTGGAAGGAAAGCCACTGTTGGCAGAGTTTTTGTCAGTTGTTTTATTACTGGAATAATGTTTATTTGCACTTGCTGTAGGTTTCTTTATTTCTTTCAAACAGTTTGGCTTCTGGATATACACTAAATAGAATGATGGTTTAGGGCTTCTTGGCTTTTCAAAAGTGGATGGACCAACGTAGCAAATTTTTCGAACTGGGGAGGAGGGGGCTAATTTTGCTGTTTTACGCAAAGGTGTGTGTGTGTGTGTGTGTGTGTGTGTGACGACACTGCTTACCGAGAGCCCCACAGCCCCGTTTCATGGATGCGCATTGGTACAGGTGAATTAGCTTCGCTTGTGGGCTTAAGTTGTTAAATGAGACATTATTGCCAGCAATGGTGAAAGGATGTTGTGAACATGTACATAATGTGTATATAGTGAATTGGTGCTTCATCCTGGTTCTGCTAGGACTCATGCTGATGTTCTTGTGTTCCCAATAGACAACATTCGCTGCATAAATGTTTGCGCGAGCGCATGGATGAGTTGAAATACGAGATGTAACTGAATCAATCAACTGCTAACGATGTACACTTGCGATTGATAAGTTTATTACCTACACTGCCGAAGGTGGCCGTAGGTTATGTTTTCGCCCGTCTGTCTATTTGTCTGACTGTCTGTGAACAGGATATTTCAAAAAGTTGTGGACAAATCTGGACAAATTTGGAGGACAGGTTTGGTGTGTGATGAGGACAAAATTATTCGATTTTGGTGAAGATCTGATTCTGGAATTTAAAAAAAGGATTCTTCATCATTTATAAATGGGACTAAAACCTATATATAGCACAATATCTCAAAAGTTGTGGACAGATTCAGACGAAACTTGGCAGACAGGTTGGGAAGTGACAAGATGAAATTGATTCGGTTTTGGTGAAGATCTGGATCTGGATCCGGATGTGATAAAAAATTTTTTTTTATTTTTTTTTATAAGCGATTCTTCACCATTGAGAAAAGGGGCCAAAAACTATAGGTACCACGATATCTCAAAAAGTAGTTGATGGATTCTGATAAAATTGGTGGATGAGGTTGGTTAGATGACATGAACAAGCCAATTAGATTTTGGTTCAGGTCAGCAGATCCGGCTTGTTCAGTGGGATACAAACTTAAACTGTTCAGCCTGGAAGAGGTATGTGCCCCACCAAGTGCCATTCTAGTTTATGTGGGGTGTTATTTTGGATAACAGAGCATATTAATGCAAGTTTTTTTTTTTTTGTGTGTGTGTATGCAAGCTTTAAACATGACTGACATGAAAGACAACATACACTTTGAAGTTATGTCAGTCATTAATCACATGTCGCAACTGGATCGCCGGGAAGGCATTGTTGGGGATAAGTGCAGCTATTCTTTTTGTAGATTTATTTTGTGATGTACAATTTATATTTCTTGGGATATTGTACCACTCATTGGTAATTTTGTACTTCAACCTTTCACTTTGTAGGTGCCGCCTTGAAAATATTATTTGAGGATGCTGTGCAAAATTCAATGTCTACAAGGTTAATTTTGATTGTAAGCAGCCATGGTGTATGGCTCCCCTGAGTCTCATGCTCCCCCAGGTATCTTGGGTGTCCATTATGTGGTGCTTCCTGTTGCTGTTTGACTGCACTGACTGGCATTTAGTAATATCTATTTCTGCTGAGTCTTATCTAAATTCTGGCCATCAAGTTTAACACTCCTTCCTCAATCAGCACTTATGGAATGAGATCGACGTCACCTGCCAGTTCAACCCAGGCTCTGTCTGAGAAACACACAAGAACGGCTCGGGTGTGGAAATGTGAACCCACAAACCATCGCCAACCATCTTGTGGCGTCTAATGCTGAGATGCCAAGCATGGTTATTGCAACAGATGGACGTGCGAGATAACGAGAGTGTAAACATCATTTCTTAAAGGATGGTTGGAACCAAATGTCCAGTGCCTTTTTCTGAACAAAGTTTGTTTCTTTGCCCTTGCATTTAAAAGCTGGGGTGGTCATGAATGATGCTTTTATTAGAAACACAGAAACTACCATTTTGACTTTTATTTGATGATAAAATTGGATTGCTAGAAAATCGTTTTTGTGACAACTCAGAATCCTGGCACAAATTGAGTAAGATTCTGTTTTAATTAATGGAATCAACCGACGTGAATCAAAGAATGCTAACTGCCAGGAGAAGCTGACGTTTGGGTGCGAACTTTTTCGTCTCAGCAAAAGATCAAAACGGCACTGCTAAGACCAGTATAAGCTGATTATTATAAATTACAATACAGCATGGAGATAGGAGCTGTGTCAGCCCAGGGAGTTTCCTGCTTTGTTGGACTGCATAGCTAATTGTGAACCACAGAATAACCATAAGGGCACTCAGTAGAGCGCATGTGTCCACCAGGTTTAACAGTTTACATTTTGTATCCATCAATAGGCTGGATCTGGATCCGGAGCTGAACCAAAAGCTAATCGGCTTGTTTTGCTCACCAAACCAACACATCCAACATAGTTTTGTCATACATCATCCACAATCTTTTGAAATATCATCCATATATCGTTTTTGGCCCCCATCTCTCAATGGTGAAGAATATTTACTAAATTAAAAAATTCACCAAATCGAATCTATTCTTCCTTGTCACACACTCAACCTCTCCACAACGTTTTGAGATATTCATACTCACAGACAAACTGTCAGGGGTGAAAATTAACCTCCATCCACCTTCAGTGGCAGAGGTAACGAAAACTACTTCATTTGATACCCAACTTCCGTATTGAAAGCGTCACGGTTGCTGTTTCGGTTATCATCCTCTCTGTTTTCCCTGCAACATGTGGAATCTGTTTGTTTTCCTTCAATTTGAGTAAAATGTGTGAACAATGTAAATTGCATTACAGGTATAAATTTTATATATTAATATATATATATATATATAGTTAATATATTGTTGTTGTTGTTCGTCTTCGGCTGCCTCCGTTAGGGTCGCCACAGCAGATCATCCGTATATGATCCGCATCTACTGATTTGGCATAGGTTCTATCTCTCTCTTCTATAAAAACAGAAAGTACATTCTGCTTATTTTATCATGCACTTTGAAATAATGATTCTAATCCCTACACATTTTACCCCCAGGCCATATGCATAACAATATCCTTTCAGTACCTGTTTGTTAATTTAGCATGTGTGCTGTTGTGTCCTTTGAGGATCTATTGGCAGTTGGACCCTTGCCCACTTACCATAAGGGCTAATATGGCATAACATTTAAGGTGGCGTAACCGCCAATAAATTGAGCATCGTGTTCACGTATCAAGCACTCATCGCACCTGGTGCACATGATCAATTGAGTTGTACAATGTACTTAAAAAGGGCATAAAAATGCTTAAAATGTGCCGAACCTTTCATTTTTATTTTCTTATTTGTTGTTTCCATTTTTGGCCAAACGAGAGGCAATTCTGCTGGAAGTGGACATGGGTGACCGATCTAACACACGACATTTATTTTGTGTATGCTAACGTGGGGTTTTGAAAATTCCTTTTTGCGGAGTGCAAGTCATGTGCTCTGCAAACTATTTATTGGTGAAGTTTGCCTTCAAAACACTCGACATGAGTGATTTTTATTTATTTATTTATTTATTTTTATAAACCCGATATACTGTAACGCGGCTTGTAAGATCAAAGTAATTTTGATCTGTGGCTCGCCTTGCAGCCCTCAAATTGAAAGTAATATGATGATGAAGCTTGTCCCTATTGTCAGTTGGCTTTTTTTTCTTTTCTTCAATGCCAGAACAATCTGAAGCTTGGATTTGTAATTTCAATTTATTTTTTGCAATAAATTCCTGCAATAAAACACAATGTTCCCCTGCAATAAAACTTGATGGCTTCGTCCTTAAATAACGTTGCATTTGCAGGAGCCGTTTGTATTATTCTGACTCAAAATCCAAGGCCGAGCTTTGCTTAAGTTCCACGTTTTATCAATCGGCAGGGTGTCTCATTATTGGGTTTTTTTTGTTTTGTTTGTTTTTTGTTTTTCTCTCATCAAATTAAATTTGTTTCAGAACATTTAAATGCACTAATGATGCCATTGTCTTGCAGATATGTATTAAGTAATTGGATTTTTAACCGCTTTGTGGAAGAAACGACAGAATCATAAAGCATATCCTGACTTCACAGGTAATTTGGATAAAATTAGGGTTGCTTGTATGAGCTACTGAAAAACCAGTTCCTCCATTGTTTAAATCTGTCACCTTTCAGTCATTGGGTTTTTTTTTTATATGCTTCCGGTGATGAAGTCGCCGGTGGCATCGTTTTCGGGTCATACGTATGTATTCAAGTACATACGTCCATCCAAATTTTCTCTGTTTTCTCTGCAACCACTTATCCGATTGACACAATTTTTACCATAGATGCGACTATTAATGCAGAAGTTTTTAAATGATAATTATGACATCATAGGTCACGTGGGGTGGCAGCCATGTTGGAAAAATAGAAAAACTTTGGACTTCTGTATCTCCTAAACCGCACCACGGAAAAAATTGAAATTTGGGACATGTGAAGTACTTGTGGGAAACAAGTGTTTTTTTTTTTAATGATGTTATACGTGGCTTAGTTATGATAATTGCACATGTCAAACACTTTATCCGATCAGTATGAAAAATTTTGAGGGCTGAATTGTAATTGGCAAAAAACATTGATGACATCGTCATTCACGTGGTTCGGCAGCCATATTGTTTTCAACATAAAACATTCATAAATCTTCTCTGTAACGGCTGAAGAGATCGAGGCGAAACTTTACAGGTATGATTCGCCTATCCATGAGGAACAAAAAGTTATCCACCTATGATGTCTAGGTCACATGGTTTGGGAGCTGTGTTTTTTTTTTGAAGAATAAACATTTTAACATCTTCTTCCAGGGCTTGACAGATCGAGGGAAACTTCACTTACATGTTCCCCAAGCATTGGGATACCTGGATGTTCACGACTAATTAATAGGTCACAGGTCTGGCAGCCATATTGGCTTGATTTGGCACACCTGAGTCCTGACCACATACAAAGCTTTCGTCCACAGCCTGATGGAGTACTGCTCTCCCCTCTGGGCTGATGCTCCCGCCTCTCACCTTTCTCGGCTTCACGCTTGGAAACCAGGCATTTAGGATCATTGGTATCTTCCGTGATGAGGCTGAGTGTTTGGGTCTCTCACTCTCTCACCGGCAGGCAGGTCGGTGGTCTTTCTGTTTTCTACCGTCTCCTCTCTGGTCTCGCCCCCCCCCTCTGTCCCACATTTTGCAGGGCGCCCAGGTCCACAGCAACCCCTTCTGGTAAAACTACCAAAATCAAGAATCACTGCTCACCTTCACTCTTTCATTCCTCTTTTTTTCCTGCCTTTGGAACAAACTCGCACACTCCTCTTCAATCCCACTCTTCCCTCCAGGTCTTCAAAACAGCTGTTCATCACCATCTCTCATCTTCCCCCATCCAAACCACGATCTTTTTTCCTTGCATTAATACCACCCAAACCCACCTCTTTCAAATTCCCTGTTGTGTAAGAACCTGAAAGTCCCTGTCGTGTCCATCTTGTTTACCCTGTGTAGTGTGTACTCTGTCCCATCCCGCTCCCTTCCATAGATCTCCTCAAGTCTCTGTTCCCCACTCTTTTTTCCTTCCCTCTCCTGCCCCTCTTGTGTACTGCTCCCCTTGTTGTATGTTCTGTGTGTGAGCTCTCATACGAGTCTTGATACAAATCTACAAAGAAGTTTTCAAAACTATTCAGTTAAAGATAAATAGTCTTCATCCCCAATTCACAAGGAAATATCAGATTGGCTTTGGCACATCAAATAGAGGAAGTCAAAACGATTTTTAAGTCTGTTGTTGGCTTGGGATCTTAGGGTCCTGAGTTTTTTTTTTTTTAATG
>CM068967.1:31433016-31444557 GCA_035128595.1 Eptatretus atami
ATCTGTTGTAAGATCAAATGGAATTTTTTTTTTTGTCTTTGTGAAGCTGACATGTATTTGAACATATTATGGCAAAGACAGTTATTACCTTATCCCAATTACTTGTGAGTCTCTGCCTCATCTGTCTATAGATGTACTTGGTCGTCACCATAAAAGGGTGAAACTCTTTTTCAAGTTGTTTTATATTCTTTCCTTTGCATCCTAAGTTCTCTGATGTCATTGGATTTGGAGGTTGAAAAGTTTTTTTTTTACTGTCGTTACACACAGGGTTGGTAGCTTTCCTGATTTTGTTCACGTTGCTGATTCCAGCAGGGCCAGTTTGACTTTCTGCTCATCCGTATTAGCCGGTCGAATGGGACTCTCTGTCGAATGGGCTGCGTGTGGTCTTTGTGCTGTTGCTTCCTGATGTGTTCCTATCGTGTTGGACGTGTGATTGGCGATTCGTGATCCATTTCAAAAGTACATCACATAAAGAGGAGCTGAAAAGTTTCTCTGGAATTCAGCACAGTTCTTTCTCCAGCTGGGTTGTTTCTCGTTAACCGGACCGATTTGTGTGGCAGCATGAAAAGACCGGTGAGTACAAAGGTGAGGAAACCTCCAAACCTGGTCCCAGATATGTCAGATCGATGGCTGTACAGAAGATTGCCGCCGTGGGTTGTTTAGAGCGGATGTGAGGATGGCGTATTGAGTTGCTACTGTGTGGCTGGTCTGTTAATGGCTCCTGTTCTCATTGATCATTTTTGCAGTTGCTTTTATGCCTTGTTTGTTATGCTTTACTTTTTGCTGTTGTTTAGTCTGCATTAAATGTTGGCGCAGATGAATGAAGGTAAGATTTTGGGGAGATTGTTATCCCATCTGGCATTGTTGGCCTTATTAATTATTGGCATTTTTTTTTAACCTTTACCTATTTTACCAAGATATTTAAAGTACTACCAAGTAAAATGTGCTGTAACTTATGGTTATTTCATGAAGCTGGTGGAATTTCAATGGAATTGCACCATTGTTCTTGTTTTCTGTTGCTGGTTTGTTGTGGAGCTTTGTGCCTTGCAGTTAAAAACCACCTTGCTCCCTCAACCTCCAAGGAGCAAAAATGCCAGTCTGATATTGGTAGGCATGGGTCCAGCAAATGTGTAAAGGGGGAAAGTGGAATGGTTATTAATGCGAGTGGCTAAATGGTATGGGAGGGTGTGCGGGGCTAACACAACATGCTGATCTCGACAATTACATGCAAACTGCCACATCACTTTTATCATCAGGATCCTCTTTGTCTCTAATGATGAGTTCTGTGATTAAAGCAAAAGTTTGGCTCGGAGATGATAATGATTTTTAAAATTGTAATTAATCTTTTGTTTCATTGTTGAGGAAGCCAACAAAGTGAAGTCGACAAAGGCCCCAACCTTTGTGTAGCATTGACGGATGATGCAATTTGTTTTGGATGATCCTCAAATAAGTAGAACCTCAATGTGAAACCGAAGTTGAGCATGAACTGTTTTAGTTGAATGTTTATTCAGGAAGCCTCCTGGTGGCCATGGTGGATTTAAAAATATAATTATGGTAAAGAGCATGAAGGTTTTTGTGGCAGGACATTGAAGTGCTCCGATCATTCTCTCGACCAGAAAGTTTACCAAGTGTCATTCTGTTCTGCCCAAGTTGCTGAAATGGCCGAGCATCGTACTCTCTTGGAATGAGGCCCCAATTGCAGCAAAGAAGCAGAAGCTCTGAAATCTTGAACTGAATTTTGAAAATGAAGTGGAATTTGGAAGGAAAGCCACTGTTGGCAGATGTTTTTGTCAGTTGTTTTATTACTGGAATAATGTTTATTTGCACTTGCTGTAGGTTTTCTTTATTTCTTTCAAACAGTTTGGCTTCTGGATATACACTAAATAGAATGAATGGTTGTAGGGCTTCTTGGCTTTTCAAAAGTGGATGGGACCAACGTAGCAATTTTTCGAACTGGGGAGGAGGGGGCTAATTTTGCTGTTTTACGCAAAGGTGTGTGTGTGTGTGTGTGTGTGTGACGACACTGCTTACGGAGAGCCCCACAGCCCCCGTTCATGGATGCGCATTGGTACAGGTGAATTAGCTTCCGCTTGGTGGGCTTAAGTTGTTAAATGAGACATTATTGCCAGCAATGGTGAAGGATGTTGTGAACATGTCAAATAATGTGTATATAGTGAATTGGTGCTTCATCCTGGTTCCTGCTAGGATCTCATGCTGATGTTCTTGTGTTCCCAATAGACAACATTCGCTGCATAAATGTTTGCGCGAGCGCATGGATGAGTTGAAATACGAGATGTAACTGAATCAATCAACTGCTAACGATGTACACTTGCGATTGATAAGTTTATTACCTACACTGCCGAAGGTGGCCGTAGGTTATGTTTTCACCCGTCTGTCTATTTGTCTGACTGTCTGTGAACAGGATATTTCAAAAAGTTGTGGACAAATCTGGACAAAATTTGGAGGACAGGTTGGGTGTGTGATGAGGACAAAATTATTCGATTTTGGTGAAGATCTGATTCCTGGAATTAAAAAAAAGGATTCTTCATCATTTATAAATGGGACTAAAACCTATATATAGCACAATATCTCAAAAAGTTGTGGACAGATTCAGACGAAACTTGGCAGACAGGTTGGGAAAGGTGACAAGGATGAATTGATTCGGTTTTGGTGAAGATCTGGATCTGGATCCGGATGTGATTAAAAAAAAATTATTTTTTATTTTTATAAGCGATTCTTCACCATTGAGAAAAGGGGCCAAAACTATAGGTACCACGATATCTCAAAAAGTAGTTGATGGATTCTGATAAAACTTGGTGGATGAGTTGGTTAGATGACATGAACAAGCCAATTAGATTTTGGTTCAGGTCAGCAGATCCGGCTTGTCAGTGGGATACAAAACTTAAACTGTTCAGCCTGGAAGAGGTATGTGCCCCACCAAGTGCCATTCTAGTTTATGTGGGTGTTATTTTGGATAACAGAGCATATTAATGCAAGTTTTTTTTGTGTGTGTGTGTGTATGCAAGCTTTAAACAATGACTGACATGAAAGACAACATACACTTTGAAAGTTATGTCAGTCATCAATCACATGTCGCAACTGGATCGCCGGGAAGGCATTGTTGGGGATAAGTGCAGCTATTCTTTTTGTAGATTTATTTTGTGATGTACAATTTATATTTCTTGGTGGATATTGTTACCACTCATTTGGTAATTTTGTACTTCAACCTTTCACTTTGTAGGTGCCGCCTTGAAAATATTATTTGAGGATGCTGTGCAAAATTCAATGTCTACAAGGGTTAATTTTGATTTGTAAGCAGCCATGGTGTATGGCTCCCCTGAGTCTCATGCTCCCCAGGTATCTTGGGTGTCCATTATGTGGTGCTTCCTGTTGCTGTTTGACTGCACTGACTGGCATTTAGTAATATCTATTTCTGCTGAGTCTTATCTAAATTCTGGCCATCAAGTTTAACACTCCTTCCTCAATCAGCACTTATGGAATGAGATCGACGTCACCTGCCAGTTCAACCCCAGGCTCTGTCTGAGAAACACACAAGAACGGCTCGGGTGTGGAAATGTGAACCCACAAACCATCGCCAACCATCTTGTGGCGTCTAATGCTGAGATGCCAAGCATGGTTATTGCAACAGATGGACGTGCGAGATAACGAGAGTGTAAACATCATTTCTTAAAGGATGGTTGGAACCAAATGTCCAGTGCCTTTTTCTGAACAAAGTTTGTTTCTTTGCCCTTGCATTTAAAAGCTGGGGTGTACATGGAATGATGCTTTTATTAGAAACACAGAAACTACCATTTTGACTTTTATTTGATGATAAAATTGGATTGCTAGAAAATCGTTTTTGTGACAACTCAGAATTCCTGGCACAAATTGAGTAAGATTCTGTTTTAATTAATGGAATCAACCGAACGTGAATCAAAGAATGCTAACTGCCAGGAGAAGCTGACGTTTTGGGTGCGAACTTTTTCGTCTCAGCAAAAGATCAAAACGGCACTGCTAAGACCAGTATAAGCTGATTATTATAAATTACAATACAGCACTGGAGATAGGAGCTGTGTCAGCCCAGGGAAGTTTCCTGCTTTGTTGGACTGCATAGCTAATTGTGAACCACAGAATAAACCATAAGGGCACTCAGTAGAGCGCATGTGTCCACCAGGTTTAACAGTTTACATTTTGTATCCCATCAATAGGCTGGATCTGGATCCGGAGCTGAACCAAAAGCTAATCGGCTTGTTCTTGTCACCAAACCAACACATCCACATAGTTTTGTCATACATCATCCACAATCTTTTGAAATATCATCCCATATATCGTTTTTGGCCCCCATCTCTCAATGGTGAAGAATAATTTACTAAATTAAAAAAATTCACCAAAATCGAATCTATTCCTTCCTTGTCACACACTCAACCTCTCCACAACGTTTTGAGATATCATACTCACAGACAAACTGTCAGGGGTGAAAATATAACCTCCATCCACCTTCAGTGGCAGAGGTAACGAAAACTACTTCATTTGATACCCAACTTCCGTATTGAAAGCGTCACGGTTTTGCTTTGTTCGGTTATCATCCTCTCTGGTTTTCACCTGCAACATGTGGAATCTGTTTTTGTTTTCCTTCAATTTGAGTAAAATGTGTGAACAATGTAAATTGCATTACCAGGTATTAAATTTAAAAATATTAATAATATATTATATATATATATATATGTTGTTGTTGTTCGTCTTTCGGCTGCTCCCGTTAGGGTCGCCACAGCAGATCATCCGTTATGATCCGCATACTGATTTGGCATAGGTTTTACGCCGGATGCCCTTCCTGACGCAACCCTGGTCACCTCTTACGACACAGGGATAAGGATTGGGTTTCGCCATGATTCCGGGCTGCCCTACACCCTCTCATAGCGTGGCCCAGCGCAGAGCCCCGTCCTCAAGCGATCCTCCAACCCAAGCCTCCGAGTAGCCAGATTACAGGCGCACGCCACTACGCTCGTGTATATACATATACATACATATATAAATATAGTTTTTTCTCTCGTTCCTTTCCTCAATTGAAACAAATTTGGCTTCCTTAAATTGCAACAGTGGATGACTTTTGTCGATTGCTTTTCACACTTTTCACAAAAGCAACTAAATGAAATCTCTGGAACAGTAATGTTGTTGAAATAGCATCCAAGGTTATGTTTGTTGTTTCTTGATGCGAACCCCCTTTGGCATGGAGGATGCTAACGGTGATCCGTCCAACTTTGTTGTGATGACAGTAATTTCAGGAATTTTCTCTGTCTCAAGCAAGTGATATTGTCGACTGGCCGGCTTGAACCGGTGTCGCGCCATCCCGTTCCTACGGGTTTATTGGCTTATTCTTAGGATGTTGTTTTCTCGTAGAGGATCTCCATTGAGATGATATTGTGGCATGATGTGTAAATTGTGCTGAACCTGAAGGTTTACTGTGAATGTTGTTTACACTGTAAAACCTGTTGGCCAGGCACATCTTCAAAGCACAGAAAACATTAAGCTTTACTTCTGCTCTCATTGCACTCTTGACTTGGGTAAACATGCACACGAAATATGCATTTTCACAGAACTTGAAATAAAATAGATAAGTTGCCACTTGTGTTTTTGGCGTCTGGAACAGTAATGTTTTTAAAATATTGTTGCGAATTCGCGCCCGCCGGCGTGCGATCGGCCACGTAACTCGAATCGCGACCGCGTCGCCCGACGGACAATTCAGTCGTGACCCTCCTGGACTACGCCAGAAACCAGTCACGGTGGGGTTTAACCCCACCACCACCCAGTCCGCAGTCCACCCGCGCGAGATACGGGTAAATCGCCGAAAGTCGATAACCTATGGTACTCGCACGGGTAATCTGCCGAGGGATGGGACCACGCCACAGGCCGACTCCGGACAACGAACCGCTTAAGCGGTTCGTTCCGTATTACAGGAAACGAGCGGAGTTATCGTCGGCCTTGACGTTTCCGATTAATTACCGGGATGTTGAACCCACTACGAATCCCTTACGTGATGCAAGATGGAGATTCAATTAAAGGAAAAGACGAAGCGAAACGGGAAAACAGTCACACAATGCACATTTATTTCACACACACAGAGACAAGCAGTATTACAGTCAGCAACAGTTTCATACAGTCAAAGAAAGAACGAAAGCAAGAACTACAACCGAATATGACTTACACGGGCACACTTACACAGTTCTACTTTACAAGACTGGCGCCAAACACACACATACACCAAAAGCAAAGAAAAGAAAAGTAGTGACTTCCCTGCGCGCGTCGAGTCCTCCTCCCGCGACCTCAGCTCCCAGCTCCTCCGGTGTGGTCGGTGAGCTCGTGCTTCGCGCCGGCACGTGTTGGCCGCTCGACGCCAAGCGACGGGGTTTCCGGCGCTATCTCAGCGCAGATAAAGGGGGGAAACCGTGGATGCCAGGGTCGGGAGAGGGAATGGCAGACGCTCCGTCCCGCCAGCGGGGTCTCGGGACTCACCGACAGACAGAACCAGAAACCAGACCACAGGCGAGACGAGCCAATACGAACGACGAGACCAGCTCCAGGACGAAGAGAGCGAACCACCCCGTGTGCGCGCCTTTATAGACTGAGGGAGGAGCGTGTATGCAAATTCCCGGATCAAAATGCATTTGGAGGCGGGGCCACACCACCCCTTGGTCAGCCATTGGTCGGGAAAAAAGGGGGCGTGAGCCTCTTTTGATCCGCATTTCTGCCCAAGAGAGTAAGATCGATCATTCACCATTGACGAAAAGGGCCAAAACTATAGGTACCACGATATCTCAAAAAGTAGTTGATGGATTCTGATAAAACTTGGTGGATGAGTTGGTTAATGACATGAACAAGCCATTTATAGATTTTGGTTCAGGTTCAGCAGATCCGGCTTGTCAGTGGGATACAAACACTTAAACTGTTCAGCTCTGGAATGAGGTATGGCGCCACCAAGTGCAATTCTAGTTTTATGTGGGTGTTATTTTGGATAACCAGAGCATATTAATGTGCAAAGTTTTTTTGTGTGTGTGTGTGGTATGCAAGCTTTAAACACAATGACTGAACATGAAAACAACATACACTTTGAAAGTTATGTCAGTCATCAATGCACATGTCCGCAACCTGGATCGCCGGGAGGCATTGTTGGGGATAATGCAGCTATTCTTTTTGGTAGATTTTATTTTTGGGTGAATGGTACAATTTTTATATTTCTTGGTGGATATTGTTACCAACTCATTTGGTAATTTTGTACCTTCAACCTTTCACTTTGTTAGGTGCCTGCCTTGAAAATATTATTGGAGGGATTGCTGTGCAAAATTTCATGTCTACAAGGTTAATTTTGTTTTACAGCAGCCATGGTGTATGGCTCCCCTGAGTCCTCATGCTCCCCCAGGTATCTTGGGTGTCCATTATGTGGTGCGCTTCCTGTTGCTGTTTGACTGCACTGGACTGGCATTTTAGTATATCTATTTCTGCTGAGTCTTTATGCTAAATCTGGACCATCAAGTTTAACAGCTCCTTCCTCATCAGCAACTTATGGGAATGAGATCGACGTCCCTGCCAAGTTCACACCAGGCTCTGTCTGGAGAAACACCAAGAACGGCTCGGGGTGTGGAATGTGAACCGAAAACCACGCCACCATCTTGTGGCGTCTTAATGCTGAGATGCCAAGCATGGTTATTGCAACAGAAGATGGACGTGGCGAGATAAACGAGAGTGTAAACAATCATTTTCTTAAAGGATGGTTGGAAACCAATGTCCAAGTGCCTTTTTTCTGAAAAAGTTTTGTTTCTTTGGCCGTTAGCATTTTTTTTTATTTTTTTTTTTTTATTATTTTTTTTTTTTTTTTAAAAGCTGGGGTGTACATGGAATGAATGCTTTTATTAGAACACAAGAAACTACCATTTTTGATTTTATTTGATGATAAAATTGGATGCTAGAAAATCGTTTTTGTGACAACTCAGAATTCCTGGCAGCAAATTGAGTAAGATTTCTGTTTTAATTATGGAATCAACGCCGAACGGTGAAATCAAAGAATGCTAACTGCCAAGGAGAAGCTGAACGTTTTGGGTGCGGAACTTTTTTCGTCTCAGCAAAAGATCAAAACGGCACTGCTAAGACCAGTAAAGCTGATTAATTATAAATTACAATACAGCATGGAGATAGGAGCTGTGTCAGCCCAGGGAAGTTTCCTGCTTGTTGGACTGCATAGCTAATTGTGAACCACAGAATAAACCATAAGGGCACTCAGTAGAGCGCACATGGTGTCCACCAGGTTAACAGTTTACTTTTGTATCCCATCAATAGGCTGGATTCTGGATCCGGAGCTGAAACCAAAAGCTAATCGGCTTTGTTCTTGTCACCAAACCAACACATCCACATAGTTTGTCATACATCACCACAATCTTTGAAATATCATCCCAATATCGTTTTTTGGCCCCCATCTCTCAATGGTGAAGAATAATTTACTAAATTAAAAAATTCACCAAAAAATCGAATCTATTCCTTCCTTGTCACACACTCAACCTCTCCACAACGTTTTGAGATATCTACTCACAGACAAACCGTCAGGGGTGAAATATAACCTCCATCCCACTTCAGTGGCAGAGGTAACGAAAACTACTTCATTTGATACCCAACTTTCCGTATTGAAAGCGTCACGGTTTTGCTTTGTTCGGTTATCATCCTCTCTGGTTTTCACCTGCAACATGTGGAAATCTGTTTTTGTTTTCCTTCAATTTGAGTAAAAAGTGTGAACAATGTAAAGCATTACGCAGGTATAAATTTTATATATATATATATAATGTGATTGGTTCTCTCGGCTGCTACCCGTAGGTCCCAACAAATCACCGAATGAACGCATACGATTGGCATAGGTTACAGCCTGGATGCCCTACCTGAACGCAACCCTGGTCACCTCTTACGAAGAGGTAAGGATGGGTTTCGCCATGATCCGGGCTGCCCTACACCCCTTATAGCGTGGCCCAGCGCAGAGCTCCGTCTCTAAGCGATCCTCAACCCAGCCCTGAGTAGACAGAATTACACGGCGCACGCCAACTGACGCTCGGTATATACATAATAGCATTATACATAACATATATATAATATATATAATTATCATACATATAAATGTAAATATAGTTTTTTTCATATCGTTCCTTTCCTCAATTGAAACAAATTTTGCTTCCTTAAATTGCATGAGAAAAAGAAAGAAAACAGTGGGGCAAGGTGGGGGGTGTGAGAGGTGGGGAAGAATGACTTTTGTCGATTGCTTTTTCACACTTTTCAACAAAAGCAACTTAAATGAAATCTCTGGAATAGTAATGTTTTTGAAATAGGCAATCGAAGGTATGTTTGTTGTGTTCTTTGATGCGAACAGCCCCTTTGGCATCGAGGATGCTAACGTGATGCCGTCCAGCGTTGTGGATGACTAGTAATTTCAGGAATTTTCTCTGTCTCAAGCAAGTGAATTATTGTCGACTGGCCGGCTTGAACCGGTGTCGCGCCATCCACTCCCGTTCCTACGGGTTTATTGGCTTATTCTAAGGATGTTGTTTTCCTCGTAGAGGACTCCATTGAGAGATATTGTGGCATGATGTGTAAAATTGTGGCTGAACCTGAAGGTTACTGTGAATGTTTGTTTACACTGTAAAACCTGTTGGCCAGGCACATCTTCAAGCAACAAGAAAAACATTAAGCTTAGCTTCTGCTCTCATTGCACTCTTGACTTGGGTAAACATGCACACGACGGAAATATGCTATTTTCACAGGAACTTGAAATAAAATAGATAAGTTGCCACTTGTGTTTTGGCGTATGGAACAGTAATGTTTTAAAATATTGTTGCGAATTCGCGCCGCGAGCGCGGTGCGATCGGCCACGGTAACTGAATCGCGACGCGTCGCCCACCGGGACGGACAATTCAGTCGTGACCCTACCTGGGACTTACCGGAAACCAGTCCGGGTGGGGTTTAACCCCCACCACGCACCCACGTCCGCAGTCCACTCCGCGCGAGATAGGGTAAATCGCCGAAAGTCGATATACCTATGGTACTCGGCACGGGTAATCTGCCGAGGGATGGACCTACGCCACAGGCCGAACTCCGGACACGAACCGCTTAAGCGGTTCGTTCCGTATTACAGGGATAACCGAGCGAGTTATCGTCGGCCTGGACGTTTCCGATTAATTACGGGGAATGTTGAAACCCACTTACGAATCCCTTACGTGATGCAAGATGGAGATTCAAATTAAAAGGAAAAGACGAAGCGAAACGGGAAAACAGTTCACACAATGCACATTTATTTTCACACACAACACAAGACAAGCACGTATTCACAGTCAGCAACAGTTTTCATACAGTCAAAGAAAGAACGAAGCAAGAACTACAACCGAATATGACTTACACGGGCACACTTACACAGTTCTACTTTACAAGACTGGCGCCAACACACAGCATACACCGAAAGCAAAGAAAGAAAAAGTAGTGACTTCCCTGCGCGCGTCGAGTCCTCCTCCCGCGACCTCAGCTCCCAGCTCCTCCGGTGTGGTCGGTGAGCTCGTGCTTCGCGCCGGGCACGTGTTGGCCGCTCGACGCCACACGGACGGGGTTTCCGGCGCTATCTCAGCGCATGAAATAAAGGGGGGGAAAGCCGTTGATGCTCAGGGTCGGGAGAGGGGAATGGCAGACGCTCCCGTCCCGCTCAGCGGGTCTCGGACCCACCGCAGAAGACCAGACCAGACCAACCAGGCGAGACGAGCCAAGACGAACGACGAGACCTAGCTTCCAGGACGAAAGAGAGCGAACCACGCCCGTGTGCGCGCCTTTATAGACTGAGGGAGGAGCGTGTATGCAAATTCCCGTGATCAAATGCATTTGGAGCGGGGCCACACCACCGCCTTGGTCAGGCCATTGGTCGGCGAAAAAAGGGGGCGTGAGCCTCTTTTGATCCCCGCATTTCTGCCCAAACGGAATTCACATACAACCGCGTTTTGGAGCGGGGCCAAGCCGCCCCACGCTCGCACCATGGAGCGGGGAAAAGGGGGCGTGAAGCTCCCCCGATCCGTTTCTCTCCCTCGGAAAGGCCGCCATTCGCGCTCTGCGGCTCGATGCGTTAGGCACCAATGCGCCGAAACGGGCCCAAGACAGCCCGACGTTTCAGTGTTCACAGGTGGTGGCGGTTGCCTGGTTGTGAAGGAGAAAGGGCGAAGGTGGTGGAGGTTTGCCGTGGTGGTTGGGCCGTTGTTGGGCGTCGTTAGAGAATGGCGCGGTGGAAGCGATGCTTGCGGGTTGGGTTGTGGAGGTGAAGGTAGTGGGCGGTTTGGTGGTAGTTTGTTTTTCGGGGGCGTTGTTGATGGTGGCGATTTGGTTGTTGGGGTGGTGTTTGAGTTGTTGGCGGCTTAATGGTCGAAAAATAACAATAGAGAAAGAAAAAATGGCTAACTCAAAGCGTCGCAGCCCGGATGAATCACACATATTCCCTCTATATACAACGGGTTTGGGCTAACTACACATGAACTACGG
>CM068967.1:31484064-31496021 GCA_035128595.1 Eptatretus atami
TACCCCCCCCCCAAAAATTCCAGTTCTTCCTTCCTGAGAGTTTGCTTCTGTAACCATCTTATCCACCCCTGCATTCTCCTCTACACCTCATCATTACCCGCATCGTTTATTGTCCATCTCTGTCTATTTTGTCCCTCAGCCCTCCTGTTGGCGTTTCCTTTTCTCTTTCTGCTGTTCCTTTTATTCTGTTACGTCCTGATCCATTTTTTGTCGTCTCGCTGTTCCACGAGCCACATACAAAATTTATATACAGTATATATATATATATATATGGTTCCACTACTGTTTTAGAGGGTATGCATGAAGTAATTGTGTCTGCTGTAAAGGGCAGCAAAAGCTGCATCGTGGAGTGGAAGAACAAGTGGACAGGTCGTATACAGTGCCTGTCTTAAAATCCGATTAAAGTTTCCATGACAAAATGGGGATCGCAGTCGTGTAATGGTACATTAGCTTGCTTGGAGGACGTGCAGTCACATTTATTATTCACTGTGTGCGAGATGGGTGGAAAGAGACATTGCTTGTGGAGTCCCTGTCAAACCCCATTGAATATCACGAGCCCACGAGGACAGTAATAATGAAAGGCTGTGACTGCATTCATTCCAAGAGTGTGTATTTCCCCTTGCCGGGTTTGCTTCTGAGCATGGGTCTCGCCAAGAAGCCATTGGTCTCTGTCCAAATCTCCTCCTTTCATGACCTCCTTTGTCCAGAGCTGGAATTTTGGTTTTATTGCGTCTATGTATGCTGTTGCATTGAGCTGAAAATCAAACACTTTAGCCGAGAAATGGCTTTCTTCGCTGGTAAAGCTGGATTTATCTGCATTGTTGACCCTTGTCATTCTTCTCATGAAACCCGTCCCTGTCCTCCATTTTGTGTCGCGCTTCAGCACAAAACGGTTATCTATCTTGTTTCATCTTCATGATCATGCCAATCAATTTCCCTTCTATTCTCATCAATCATCATTCCAATAGTCATTCCAGTCATCAATGATGTTTTGTGGTCATGGCCTTTCCAATCATCAATTGCCATTCTAATCAACAATGGTCGTTTCATTATTTAATTTAGCTAGTTCAGTGTCTTGGAAGCAGGCTTTAATGCTGTCGTGGGTTTACTGCATCATTTTAAAAAAATGAATATCTATTACAATATTTTATTTTGTTTATTTCTTTCTTTAATGGCCATATTCCCACCTCTTGGGGTCAGCTGGGGAAAGTTTTTGCCCAAGTCTTTCACGGACCTGCCGGCCCAGCCTTGACATTCGAATAAGTAGGCTGGAACATTAATTTTGTCACGATGTCAGAAATGACTCGCCTACTCTTCGCTAAGGACACTGTGGGATCCTTATTATCCACCAACTAATGCTGACAGATGGGACATCAGCTTAACATGCGTCCATCGCTACCATTGATGAATCACCATGCCTCTGAAACACCAGAATGGCAGTTTATAGTTGAATTGGGAGTCAAACGGGCATGCGCACTGCGAAGGATATCCCATCAGCTGTATTTTATATTTGTTTATATTCATGTATATTTACATAGCTGGTATATTTGACTGCATATCGTGATGCTTTTCGATGAAAGGGCTCCTCATGCAATATTGTGGAAAGTCTTTTCTTCTTGGTCTGGCAATTGTGTGGTTGTTCACAAAGCTTGTTACCGTTTTGAAATCGCACACATAAAAACACCTCCCTGTTGGAACACCTCGCACAGGGATAAACCACACAGACATAAACCGCGTATTCTGTAAGCGTGTGATCTCTTCTCAAAGACTCGGGGGCTTATTGGTTGATGGTGCAAATGCTTTGCCATTACAGTGACTTGAACGTCTTACAGTGAAGTCCATTGATAGTATTTTGCCCTTTTCAGCAGTGATTCTGGCACCAGGAAATGGCCTTCGTAGTCCCGTTCCACTGTGTTGTTTGTACAACAGGAACGCAATGGAAAATTCTGATAAGCAACCGGATGCATTAACTGCCAAACCGATTTGGCTCGTATGGATGGCAATGAAATGAAAACTTAAGGATTTTCATTGGGATTGTGATGTATTTTGTCATTTAAATGTCTTGTGTAGAGCATGGAGACCTCAATTGGTGGGAGGGTTGGGGGATGAGGGAGGGGGGGGGAATGGGAGGTGGGGGTGGGGGGGGGGCGGTGGGCAGTGGGTTCACCTGGTGATGTAAAGGCCACCAGCATTCCCCGACTTGGTATCCGAGTTGCCCAGCACAAGCGGTGCTTGTAAATTATTTGAGGGTGCTGAGCAAGAGAGAGATTATTTAAAGGTTTTGGCACAAATACCGTACCTCCAGCTGCTCCTTTTGCCAAGCTGGATTCCTTCCTTGGTTTCTGGAGTGGCTGGAGCATTCTTGTGTTGCGGCGGTCCCATGAAGAGGAGGCGTTCCCACGTGGACTTGAGAAGCGGTGTTTAGTTACCACACATGGGCATCTGGTATGACTCCTTTCTTGAACAATAATACAAAGTGCAAATGTCATACAGTGTATTACCCTTTGTTTTGGCAATTTTTTTTGTTGTTGCTGAGTTTGTCTCCCCTGTCCCTCACCTCCTTGTCTCTTTCTGTCTCGCTCACTTTGAGATTTCATTTGCAATGGACATCAATGTCATAAAATGGTCAACGTATTGCTTCCGTTACTTGTATTTTTTAAAAGCTTTTTAAAAAAGGGCCCTTTTCTTATTTAATTATTATTATTTTAACAAGTCGAGTTCTTGTTGATGTGAACCTCTAATTTTACATGACCGTTGCATTTCGTTTTCAGGTTACGCCGGCGTACACACGGCACAGATGCTTTGCTTTAGAGCTCTCCCTCATTTCACATTTTTCATCCACAAATGTTTTCTTCTCTCTGCATTCAAGTCCACCTTTTGCTTGAAGGCAGTTTGTGGTGTTGGACTTGGCTTTCCCAATCCCATTATTTGGAATTACGGGATGCTGGAGCAGCATGTGGCAGGCCTGGCTTAGGCCAGGCGACGCAGCAAACCTTTCTCCTGTGGCTGATTGAATCTGAACTGACAGGGTTGGAGCCAATTAACAGATGCACCCACGGCGCTTCTACCCAGTTATTACTTCCCTGTCGGAAAACGGCATGCTCCTCGTCTGGGCCTGCCTTGCATCTGAGCGTTTATTGTCTGAGCGGTTCTGCTCCTTTAGCTCATTGCAGCATTCTTTGTAAACAGTAGTGTACAGGTGAGACTGTTTGTGGGCATGGTTATGTTTTCACCCCTGTTTCTTTGTCCTTTTGTCTGTCTGTTTGTGAGCACGATATCTCCAAAAGTTATGGACTGATTCAGCCGAAGCTTGGTGGACAGGTTGGATGTGTGATGACAAATTGATTCGATTTTGGTAAAGATCCAGTTCTGGATATGAGAATTTTATTTTTCATTTTTAAATTGGGAGATATATCTATCGCATGATATCTGAAAAAGGTGTGGACAAGTTTGGTAGGTGACAAGAACAAGCCGATTCGATTTTGGTTTCGGCCCGGATCCCGATCAGGCTTATCGGTGGAATACAGAATGTAAACTGGTCAGCTTGGCGGAGGTATGCACTCGACCGAGTCTCATTCAAGTGGCTTATTTATTTATCCATCCCCCCTGCCCCACCACCTCCAGCCAAGGGAATTTTTATTATTATTATTATTATTATTATTTTTTTTGAAAAAACCATCACCCCCAAGTAATATGGGAGGAACTTGGGGTCGTAATTATTCTAAATTTTCATAATGTGTGTTGTGGGCTGTGGGGGATAAATAAATGAGCAAACATGGCAGTGACAGCAGACCGACCAATGGAAGGAGCGGTTTCCTCTTTAATTGCAGGAAACTCTTCTTTCACTCGACTTTCGTAAGATTTGTTTGTGAACCTTTGCTTTTTAGGATACTTCTGTATTTTGGCAACTTTTGGCCCGGAGCTTTTCAAACAGAATACTTTCTTGAAATTATTTCTGTGCATATCCTGGGAATTGACCTCATTCCCAATTCCAATTTGCGAATCGATTGTTTCGTGTGTTTATACATACGAATGTACCTTGACACGTAAATATTTTCTGCTTCGTGTCTTATAAGCGTTTGATGTTGTGATCGAATAATTGAGTGAAGAAACGTTTTTTTTTATGGCCAAATTAGCGTTCTCAGAAACATCTTCAATTATCTGCAGATCACGCAACACCATTTACCTTTGTCCTGTGCAACGAGAATTGCATTAAGTGTGAAGCTTGACGATGCTGAAGTTGCTTGCCACCAGCTAATTGCTGCTCCAAATGTCAGTTGCTCTTTTAAAGTTGCTCTTTTCAGCCTTGTTTTATTCCTGTGAGTGTTGGATCTCTGGTGTTTTTTTTTTTTTTGTCATACAATTCTTATTACTCCTTGGGCAAATTGCCCAACTTTTTTGAACCACATTATTATAATATCGTCACAATTCTTTTTAAAAAAAAAATGCAATTCTTAATCAAATTGATGTTGAAGCAAGAGATAACGACGCTCTGGGCGATCGAGCGTCGTATGTCAGGTACCCCTCTCAGCGGCAAGAAGGGCGCAGTGTGCCTTATGCCTCAAGCCCTGGTTTAAAGGTGAATTATTTGTCGGGAATTGAAAAAAAATTTGTTGGGGAATAAATTGCATTGAAGTATTTGTATTCTGTATACAGAATGGAAATTAACATACAAAGGGTCCACGATCGACACGGGACGACACCGAGTTAGTTGTAAGTAGTCATCACACGATCCTGTACGACCTCTGTCGAAGAAATGAGCCCGTTTGGCCCAACATTGCCGTGGTGCACTCCCGGGTTAATTTTTGCTTTAACAGCTTTTTTTTGCCGGGTTAACAGCTTTAAACTTCAATCTTAATGATGGTTTATGAAAGTCTAAATAACCCGATCTTGATCAGGTGACCCAACTTTTAGGTTATAAAGCTCTTCTAAGAACTGTCTGGCATGTCTCATTTCCCTCTTGACAGTAACGGCGAGGGCACAAGTGCACAACCACCATTCTCTGCTCCTTGTTTGGGCTTATTGTTTGTACAATTCATTGATTTGTCAGTCATAAGATGGCACACCAAAATGATGGAGATCATCATCATCATAGGATGCTGCTGATTGCTGTTTAAATACTCTCATGCAAATTATGTCTTCATTGGATGAGAGCAGAACCATTTTGTGTTTGTTTTTGCTCGGTCCACATATGATAAGGTAGGGACATCATTAATGTCAGGTCTTCCTTATTATGTGATATTTATTTATTTCAATTTTTATTTTGAAGACTAGGTTGGGACTAAGGTGTGTTTGCGTGCGTGCGTGCGTGCGTGCGTGCGTGTGCGTGCGTGTGTGTGTGTGTGTGTGTGTGTGTGTGTGTGTACACTACACCATGAACCAGCCACACTAAGTCCATGACCTCTTGCAAAGTCAAGGAACTTGGTGCTATTCTGGTTCACAGTTCCCGACCTATGGGCACCAACATATGTCTCATAACCATCCCCATCAGTTCCAGTTGATGCATTGAAATCCCCCAAGACTACCACAGTGAGATCACTCGCCTCAGTCGGAGCATATATAGAGACTGGGGAAACGACACCCAAGGAATGACGAATCCTTTGTCTTATAATAGGCTCATTGACCGGTGTTACCTCAATTATCATTGGGGTCAGCTTATTGGACACAGTTACAGCAACTCCTTGGGCATGGTAACCGTCAGAGCGACCACACCAACAGTGGGTGTAACCACCCGCTATGATCTCGCCGCAATCCAGTCTCCGAACCTCAGAGAGTTCTGCAATACCGATGTCAAAATGCTTGAGCTCAGATGATAACAGAGATGGGTGATCATCCTCTCTTGGAGACAGGACATTCTCGGCACCCACCCGAAGGGACCGCCTCAGGTTAACCCAAGGAGACCACCTTCTGGTGGAGGACACCTCAGCACCACCCTGACACTCTCCCAAAATCTCACCTGGGAAGGCTACCCTGTGGTTTTCCTCCTATCATCAAAGAGCGGGGGTCCCAAAGGCTTTGCCCCAATCCCGTCATACGGTGAGCTGCTCTGTGGAGGGCAGCTGCACAGGAGGTACTCCGACGGAGTGGTTTTTTCAGATTTTCCTTGCGTTTTTCTTGTGTTTTACGGAGTGAAGGGTTTTACGGTCTGGATCCAGATCTGGCCAATTGTGGGACACAAAGCATAAACTTTACAGCCTGGTGGAGGTATGTGCTCAACCGAGTATCGTTCCAGTTGAATGTTTTTTTGTTTTGTTGTTAATATACAATGTTGAGGCTCGTATAAGAGCTAACACACAGAACGGATAACAAGGGGAGCAGGGGACAAGAGGGACGGGAGAGGGAAGCACAAAACAGTGGGGGATAGACACATGAGGAGATCTGTGGAAGGGAGAGGGATGGGGCGGGGTACACGGGGTAAACAAGATGGACGCTACAGGGACTTTTAGGAAGGAAAGCAGGGAATATGAAAGAGGTGGGTTTGGGTTGGATTAACGGGGATAGAAAAGATCATGGTTTTGGATGGGGGAAGATAAGAGATGGGGGTGAACAGCTGTTTTGAAGACCTGGAGGGGAAAATAGGATTGAAGAGCATGTGGGAGTTTGTTCCAAAGGTGGGGGGAAAAGAGGAATGAAAGAATGATGGTGAGGTTGCATTTTTGAAGAATTATTTACTTTGGAGAACTAAACTGATTGAAAGCAGATGTCATCGCAATAATATTCTACGTGGGTGGTGAGTGAAAACCCAAACATTGGGAGGAAAATGGTGTTGAAAACGCAGAATAGCTAATGAGGTCAGCCATGACGTGTCATTTAAGCAACCACCATGCCTAAAAGGGGATACCAAATTGTGTTGGGTTTCTTCCCCTTTTGTAGATGCATGCATCGTATTTTTGTCAGTAATCAACCATTTTAATTGTATTTTTTTTATATATTTTATTTCATTTTATTTTGCTTGAGCAGCCCGTATGCAAGAGGCGAGTATTGTACTCCTTCCCAATTCCATATCCAGGCGATGCATGACGTCATCTCCGGGCGCAGAAGGAAGGGAGTACTCGGTTTTTACTCCGTTTTCTTTCTTGTTTCGTTGATCTGTTTGTTTGTCCGGGCGATATCTCAGCCATCCTTTGATCTCGGAAGCCGAAATTTGGAGACGAAAGTGACGATGTGCTTTTGCAAAAACGTTTTTGTTTTTTTGATTACTCAATTAATTGATTAATTATTTACTTATTATCGATTTATTAATTTCTTTTTTATTTTATTTCTCTCCTGGCAAAATATCAGGCATATTTTGAGCTGGGAAGCTGATATTTGGACATGACAGTGGCCAAGTGATTTGGCTATGAGGGGTATTTTTGATCTATTGATTAATCAATCGATTAATTATTCATTTTTTGATTAATTACTTAATTTTCAAAAAGTTACAGATTCGGATGAAATAGTGACTGGTTTATGTATGTTATTCGGCAATTGATTGAGAAATTAATTATTTTACGATTATTATTTATTTATTTTAATTCTGCAGTTAATCAATTAAACAATGAATTATTGTACACCGTTCCCTCCCGATTCCGACTCCATGTGCTGCAAGGCGGCATCGCCGGGTGCCAAAGGTGCCACGGCGATGTCTCTTGCTGGAGGATTGTTATTTATTTCTTTATTTATTTGTTTGTTTGTTTGTCATGGGGTGGTGTACTTTGAATGTACCGCTACTTGTTGTTAACTTTTGGCTGACCATTGAGATTATAAGTATTGAAGTTTAAATGTGATTTGGGGTGTACCTGTTACCCCTATTTGTCACACGGAGGTGAAAGCAAATTTTCAGCAAATGTAATTTCTACCTCCGCCACTGAAGGTGGACGGAGTTTATGTTTTCACTCCTGTCTGTCTGTCCGTTTGTGAACAGGATATCTCAAAAAGTTGTGGACGGATTCGGACGAAATTTAGTGGAGAGGTTGGGTGTGTGATGAGGACAAAATTATTAGAATTTGGTGAAGATCCGGATCCGGATATGAGAATTTTTAAGTGATTACTTTACCATTGAGATGTAGTGCCAAAAACGATGTCCAGAAAAACACTATCTCAAAACATTAAGGTAAGATTCGGACAAAACCTGGTAGACAGGTTGGGTGTCTGACGAAGACGAATCGATTCGATTTTGGTGAAGATCCAAATGTGATCCGAGGATTTTTTTTAATTTTGTAAATGATTCGTCACCATTGAGAGATGGGGCCAAAAGCAATATATAACATGATATTTCAAAAACGTTGTGGACAGATTATGACAAAACTAGATGGATGAGTTGGGTAAGTGACAAGAACAAGCCGGTTAGATTTTGATTCAGGTCCGGATCCAGATCTGGCCTATCAGTTGGATACAAAACGTAAACTGTTCAGCGTGGCGGAGGTGTGCGCTCTACCGAGTACCCTTCCAGTAGTCCTTGTAGACGAGAGTAAATTGATGTGGCTTAGTAACAATTTATAAATTTTTGCTGTTCCGTGAATGCCCATGGTCTATCTCAGTATAAACGTAAGTCAATGTGGCTAAGTTGATCACAACTTTCCTCTTCATCCTTATCTAAATACAGTGTTCTGATGAATTTACCGAGCCATCACCTTGTGATGCTTCAAAACATCTGATAGGATGGTGTAGATGTAGCAAATTTGCTTTTGAGCTGTCTCGTCTGGATTTGACTCCCGAACCGACTATAAACTGATGGATTGATGCTTTGATTTTGTTGTATTACTTGGTGCGCCATCCCTCATTTGGATGTTAAGCTGGGTGTCCTGTCTGCCAGCATTAGTTGGTAGATGTCAAAGATCCCATGGTGAATTTTGCAAAGAATGGTTGAGTTTATGAGTTATCACCAGCACCTTGAACAAATTGCAAATTCCTGACCAAATCGCCTTCGGTTGGATGTCAGGTCTGGCCAACCGGTTCACGAGGACTTGCACCTTGATTTTTCTGTTTAATCATCCCACAAGAAGGTGGGAATAATTGGTGCTGTTAAAGATCACTTGGTGATTCTTAAAGATAAACTCCTTCCCAGTCTTCAAATTTTACCCAGTTGTAGATGAAGTTCGAAGTCATCCTATTTGTTGAATTTCATCTCAGCATTTGCTCCCACTGCAAGTTGGAGGAATTTTTATTTTTTTTGTACACCAAGTCGAGGCTTGCGAAAGAGCTAAGACACAGTAACATATAACAAGGCAGGAAGACAAGAGGGGTGGGAGAGAGAAGCACAAAATAGTGGGGAGCAATGACAATAGAGATCTATGGAGTGAGAGGGATGGGATGGGGTACACAGGATGGTACTACAGGGACTTTGAGGCAGGAAAACAGGGAATTTGAAGAAGGTGGGTTTGGGTGGATTAACGGGGGTAGTAAAGATCAAGATTTTGGATGGGGGAAGACATGAGATGGCGGTGAACAGCTGTTTTAAAGACCTGGAGGGAAGAGTGCGATTGAAAGAGTGTGGGAGTTTGTTCCAGAGGCGGGAAAAAAGGAATGAAAGGGTGCAGGTGAGCAGTAATTCTTGATTTTGGCAGTTTCACCAGAAGGTTATTTGCGGACCTTGAGCGCCCTGAGGAAATATGGGGCGGGGGGGGGGGGGGGCGGGGGGGGGGGGGGGGGCAAGGCCGGAGAGGAGATGGTAGAAAATGGCATTAGGAGACAGAGAGGAGACGGCATTACAAATGCGTTGTAACTTGCATCGTGGAGCCTATAGTTCGTTGGTAAAGTCACCACATCATCTTATTAACATTTCACTACTGAGGCAGAAAATCAATCATTGCTCCGTATTCTCTGACCTTTGTGGTCTTTTTTTTATTTTATTTTAAAAAAAGACTGTTTTGTGATTATGTAATGAAATAGACCCTCAACTCTGCAATCCTGCAGAAATTCCAAAATGGTTAGAGCTTCCTTAATGAACAGATAACATTTAATATCCATTGCTACAAGAAAAAGAGTATTTTGTGCTACAAAATTAACTTTATGGATCATGTAGATATCGTACAACAATTTTTATAGGTCTCAATTGAACATGAGCATTTTGGACTGTTATTCAATTTTTGGTGGAAATAACCTGTTTCAAAACTTTAGTGCGGATAATATGTTGCTGCTGTTGATGCTTGCATAATAATACATAATTTGCTGAATGGGTCTTAACTCTGTGTTCATGAAAAGGAGATGGTTGATGGTTGTGACTATTCGTCCTTACAGGAGTTACACCTCCCCACATCCCTCTTCCCTACCACTTCTCTTTCCCCACCCAAAAACTTTAATTCTCTCTTTGTTTGAAATGATTCAATCGAAATCTCCAAATATTGATGCGCATTGAATTTTTTCCTTTGGTGGTATGGTTCGATCTCAGTCTCCCCTTTGGCTGTATGGTTCGACCTCAAAGCGTCCCCTTTGGTGAGCCGGTTTGACCCCAAGGTGTCCCTTTTGCGAGCCAGTTTGACCCCAAGGTGTCCCCTTTGGCGAGCCAGTTTGACCCCAAGGTGTCCCTTTGGCGAGCCGGTTTGACCCCAAGGTGTCCCCTTTGGCGAGCCGGTTTGACCCCAAGGTGTCCCCTTTGGCGAGCCGGTTTGACCCCAAGGTGTCCCCTTTGGCAAGCCGGTTCGACCCCAAGGTGTCCCCTTTGGTGAGTCGGTTCAACCCAAGGTGTCCCTTTGACAAGCCGGTTCAATCCCAAGTTGTCCCCTTTGGCGAGCCGGTTCAATCCCAAGGGTTGCCCTTTTAGTGAGCCAGTTCGACCCCAACGTGACCCGTTGACATGACGATTCGACCCCAAGTTGTCCCCTTCTTGGCGAGATCGTTTGACCCCAAAGTCTCCCAGGTGGAAAGATGGTTTGACCCCAGAGTCTCCCAGGTGGAGAAACAGTTTTCTGGAGATTCTACTACATTATATAAGGATGCTTGGTGTGGTTTGTTTCTGTAGAACTTGTTTTGCCACTATTGTAGACTATAAGCTGCCAGGTTTATTTGAAATTTGGAGGATGTGTTTACATGCAAACAAATCATGACAATATCAATCAATTTTCCTTTGAAACCATCTGGGATTCCTTGTTTCATCTCCCCTTCAGTGTATTAGACAGGAGTTGAGAAACGGTGGCACACCGCTGGTTAGTTTGTAAAAATTGTTGCCATGCTGGTGATCTTTGCATACTGCTTAGTCTTTTGATGCAGTTTTTTCTTCCTTACCTCTGGCTACCTACTTCTGGAGCCAGCGTTGATTCCGCTTGCGCAGTTGTGTATCAGTTCTGAATGGCTCTCGCGTGTCTTTTCGCTCTTCACGATGATTTAAGCCATCTTGAGTGCACCACACTTAAATAGCTGACGATCTCTTCATTTTGAATACAATTGTCAGCTACCTCCCCTTTGGGGTTTGGTAAATTTCACATTGAGTTCGGTGCTTACTCGGCAAAGTTGCATCGAGATATTTTATTTTCAACTCGCAGTGTATTTCCTTTTTGAGTGTATAAATTTGAAATTCAGTCGACGTCGATCATGTCAATTGCGTTATTGCTTCTGAAAGACACAGGTCTCTTCTCCATAACATAGTGCTGATCTCTGTAGTCGTCGTCGTCGTCATTGTCGTGGTTTTTTTGGGTTTTTTTTAAGGCAATAATTTGTCGTCTCCTTTGGTATTGATCAATGTTGTTGAGAGCTGAGAATGTTGCAGCGAAATTCGGAAAGCATTGTACTCGCATATGCTGATGGAAAATGAATTGGAATCCGAGCTTCGCTCCACAGTCTAGCCATCGTTTACTCATACGGTGTTGGTTAAAGGGATGTGGTTTAGCATCTGCAGCCGCACTGAACCAAATAACCGTAGAATAAGCCGAAACATTAAATCGAAGCATGTGAAAAGGATATGGTTGTGTATAGGTGCACCGGTTTCCCATCAAAGAAACGCACTCTTTGTGTATTCCACGGTTCATTAAGCTCGTCTGATT
>CM068967.1:31503153-31528682 GCA_035128595.1 Eptatretus atami
GGTGGTAGGGAGGTGTGGGTAATGGTCTTTGTGGTACTCTGCTCACCTGTTTGTTTCTTTCTGCAATGACTAACTTTGAGGCTTCACCCTATGGTCTTTCCTCACAGTTTTATATTGTTGTCATTGTCTGTCTTTGAAGTGTTCTTCAAGCCGGACGCTTCCCTTTCCACCCGCAGTGTTACATTAAGGAAATATTCGACCAAAAATGGTTGGCTTGTCGCACAAGGGTTCTGACAGAGCCTGCTATTGTTAGTTTTGTTCTTAACATATCAAATGAGACGAGGCCAAGCATTGCACGTTTTGTATTACCGCACGCTGTCAGTCTGATCCGCTCCAGGCTTTATGACACCATGTAAGGGCAGGTTTGTTGAGCACATTATTCTCTTCTCACCCTTGTTTCTTGTTTCCTTTGGCTGTTTCATGTTTTAATTGGACTTTGGTAAGGTGAATAATAGCTTCTGTAGGAGATGCACCTGTAAAAATGATGCCATGAAAGAAGAGAGGGATGTCTCATGATATTTGCTTCATGTGTGTTGGAGTTTATTCCCTACCCCCTCCATCCCACCCCTGCTCCCTCCCCATCATAGCAGTTTTTAAATTTTAATTATTTTTTTTTTACAACGAAATTGAGGCTCATGGAACACACATGACAAGTGGGGTAGCAGGGCAACCAGTAAGGGGGAATGAAAGGGAGGAAACTCAGCAACAGACTCAAACGAGACAGACAAGAGCGTGTGCCCGACAACGAAACATTAATCCAGTGCAAGACTCAAACTCGAATGCATATGAGACACGCAAATACATTACATCAATGTAAACAAATTACATCAAATTAACGTTAAAAACACAAACAAACAAACAAACCGTCTATTCTCCGAAATAGCTCCCTTCTGCTCCCTCGGTCACCCAACCCTCCCCAGCAACTCAAGGACATGCATGTTCTTCCAGTCACCCACTCCCAATGAAACTTCCAAAATCCACGGTGAATGCACTCATAAACTCTTATTTCTCCTGTCCACGGAATTACCTTCCAGAGGCTGTTCTGCCTCACTCTTCCCTCCAGGACTTCAAGCAAGCAGTGCACCACCATCTCTTGTCATCCCCATTCTGTCCCATGATCTTTATTCCCCCGTTAACCTTATTTAACCCAATCGTCTTACTTGCTAGTTCAATTTCCTCTCCTCCACCCTCTCCTCTTTTCCTGTTCATTAATTTCCATAATGTTTGTTGCACTGCCACTTCTTCATTACTCTTCTGTGAGCCTTGCTCGTGCAAAGAAAAAATAATTAATACCGATAATTCCAGTACGCGTATCGTCAACTTTAGAAGACAACTTCTCCGAGTACAGAAGATGGAATCTGGCCGCGAAGGAACCCGCAACCGCAACGTTTATGATTATTTGTCATTTTCAACTGAATGTTTCAATTATTTGATTCCCCTCCAATTAAATTATCTGATCTTCTGTTACAAATGTACATCCCATTCTTTTGCATGAATCATGTGTGCGCTTTAAGTGATAATGTAGCTAGTATTTTGTTTTTTTTAACCGTGTTTGATCAAATGTCTGAACGAGGTAGTCAATGAGCAACTTTAAATGATGTCATTCTGTCTTTCTCCACATCTTTGGGTCCTGTTTACATTCCTTGTGTTGTTTGCATTTTCCTTTCTTTTTTAAATTTTGAGGATTTTCAGTCTTTTGATGTTCTCAGTACATTTTGTTTTGTGGCTTGGCTGTAAGAGTGTACATGGATTATAATTAGTTTAGGCTTCATACAAAAGTAACCAATTGTGCATTATTCTGTCGAGTTTCATTGTTATCAGCAAAGTGATGACGAGTTGGAGACACTTAAGTAATGGGTTGTTTGTTTTTACAAAGCAGACGTAAAACCCTTGGTCAGATTGTGTAAATGCACATGACGACCAAATACATTTTAGAGGCTTTTGACATCTTTGAAGAGTTGCAAACGTGAATGGATGAGTGAAAATTTTTATGTTGGAGGTAAACTGGTTAAGTGTATTCTTACGGGTTCAAACGCAAGCTGGCATGATGAAACAGTTTTGGTATGATTCAGCCAACATCCTACAAATTAACGTTTTTACATCTCCTCTAACTTCCTGAAAATATAAAAACACGAGCAGAAGCCCGTGGGAAAAATATGATGATATAAAAAAAGGAACCCTTTTATTCTTGTTCTGATTGAAAGAGCTCAAAACGTTGGAGGTTATATAGTTTAGCAAAGAGAAAGAAATTATTTAGGAGCGATTGAGGCAGCGGTCTGTTGCGTAGACACCGCCTGGGTTGAATTTTGTTTTTGTTTGATTGAAAAATTTATACTTTTCCCATAGGTTTGGATTAACTTGAAGCAACTTTTATTTTATATTTTCTCTCCGAAGAGCATTCCCGTGTTTTAGGATGGGACAGAGACAAACCAGCATTAGCCTAATATGTACACACACACGCACACAGTATATGCAGCTTTCAAATGTTAGTATGTACATATCATTGATACATGCCCCACAAAAAAACACCTCATGACCAACACACTTACAGATTGGTTAAAGGTCATGTGCCAAAATGACCATCTTAGCACTTGCATTCTGGGTTGTCCACTTGGGAAAGTACAATTTTGAACATAGTTTACTTCGACCGCTATGAATTAATTTACTGTTCTGTCATATTAGTTTGAACTGCAAGGGAAGCAGAAAGTTCAAGTTAACCATTGATTTTAGTCATTGGAGTAGATTCACCTGGACTTTCGTCTGGTGAGCTTATGTGATTGAGCGAGTCAGTGAGTCCGTAAACACTTCAGTCATTATCGCCTGAACCAAACACACAATTTTGATAAAACTTGACCACAAGCTTAATTTCTGATGCATTGGCCACATCAAAATCTGTGCTCATTAAGTGGGTCTAATATATTTATTTATTTTTACTAATTTTTTCTAACAATTTTTACTAATTTTTAATTATAACTAATTTTTTCAGATGAGTCCCAATTTGCTCAATTTTCTGACAGTGGCCGCATATGTGTCTGGAGACTTCCCAGTCGAGAGTTCTCTTTGAATCGATTGCAGCCAACTGTCAAACATGGTGGTTTTTCAGTGATGGTGAAGGGAGCAATCTGGAGCGCTGGCCGGTGAGAGCTTGTGGAGTGCGTTGGCAACATCAACACTACGGTATACATTTCTATCCTTGAGGATGGATGTCTCCCTGTCTTCTCCACTGGTCAGATGGTCAAAAACAACACTCTGTGCATGGAAGATGGAGCTCCATGCCACACTGCAAAAAAGACCAAAGAATGGCAGGATAGAAATGGGATCAAGCGACTTCCATGGCCAAGTCAGTCTCTTGAGATGAATCCCATTGAACACCTCTGGGCCATATTTGATCGAGCTGTGTGTAAAAAGTCCAGGAAACCAACATCATGGGCAGAATTGCTAACCCGTTTGCGTGAAACCTGTGCATAAATCCCACAAGAGAAAATTTCAGAACTCGTTAGTTCTATGTCTGATAGTGTGAAGTCTACCAAATAATAGTGTATGTATTAAAATGGATCAAATATACCTCAAATGTTCAACAAATAAATTCTTTTAAAATCATGGTGTCTATTTACTTCTGTCATGTCTCTGTAAACTGTCGAGGCTCGTATGAAGGCAAACACACAGAACGTACAAGAAGGGGAGCAGGAGACAAGAGGGGTGGGAGAGGGAAGGAAAAAACAGTTTTTTTTTTCGGTTTTCTGGGGAACACATGAAAGAACTGTGGAAGGAGAGGGATGGGGCGGGGACAACAGGGTAAACAAAATGGACACTACAGGGACTTTCAGGTCCTTACACGACAGGGACTTTCAGGAAGGAAAGCAGGGAATTTGAAGGAGGTGGTTTGGAGTGGAAATCGCAGGGTAGAAAAGATTGTGGTTTTGGATGGGGGAGATAAGAGATGGTGGTGCACAGCTGTTTTGAAGACCTGGAGGGAAGAGTGGGATTGAAGAGAGTTTGTTCCAAAGGTCCAGAAAAAAGAGGAATGAAAGAGTGAAGGTGAGCAGTGATTCTTGATTTTGGTAGTTTTAGCAGAGGGAGTTGCTGGCGGACCTTGAGTGCCCTGCAGAAATATGTGGGGGACATATCTCAGACAGAGCAGACGGGGGGGGGGGGGGCGAGGCCGGAGCGGAGGCGGTCGAAGACAGAAAGACCACCGACCTGCCTGCAGTTAGACAGTGAGAAACCCAAAGACTCAGACTCATCACGGAAGATACCAATGATCCTAAATGTCTTGGTTTCCACAGCGTGAAGCTGAGAAAGGGAGAGGTGGAGCACCAGCCCAGAGGGGAGAGCAGTAGTCCATCAGGCTGCAGACGAAAGCTTTTTATGTGGTCAGGAGCTCAGGTGTGCCACGGAAGGACTTTTCATGATGGAGGATGCCCAGTCAGTGACTGGCTTTGTTGGCCAGCTTGGAAATGTGGCTTTCCAGGAAAGATCATGGTAGATAGTGAGACCAGAAGCTTGAGTGAAAGGACTTCTTCAAGAGGATTGTTGAGAAAGTAGATGGGGTGGGGGGGGGGTCCAGACGGTCCTTTCGGAGAGACATAGTGAGAGTGTGAGATTTGTCACGATGAAAGACATGTTCCACGTGTTGGACCAGCTTGTGATTTTATCCAGATCTGCAGAGAGTGAAGAGGCTGCTGGTTGCCATTCTGAGGATGACAGATGGTATGGCAGAGGGTGGAGTCATCAGCAAAGAGATAAAGAGGATTTTCCATAGAGTCAGAGACTCCATATCATAGGTATTTGCTCTCTTCTCCGAAACCACACAAACAATTTCGATGAAACATGACCACAACCTTCATCACCCGTGATGTACCAAAGTGTTTCTTCACCATGTAATCAAAGATGTTTCTTCACCACTCAGAGGAGGAATTTAATGCCAAAAGCTGATTAACAGTGTCAATTGGTTGGCTTCAAAACACTGGTGTTTCCCATCGCTAATTTTCTCCTGAAAGTTTCACATTGAATGCAACACTAATGCAATACATATAGGTCATGTCGTATCGTCACCAAAAATATTGTGATACTTTTATGTAACAATAACGTGTAACGTAATATCATGGTATGGTACAATGTAACGTAATGTGTCGCACGCCAACATGCTTCATTGCAGCTGTTGTGCACCAACTGTTATACTGTTCACCGTTCAACATTCCAACTATCCCATTGAATATTGCCAAACAGTTCAAACTTGGAGTCATCTGTAAAGAGCACATTCTTCCAGGTTTGGTCATCCCACCATTTCCTTTCTGCTGCCCATTTCAGCATTTTTGTTGTCTTTCCTCACCAATTTTTTTGTTCAGCTCTATATCCATTGAGACCACTTTATGCTCATGTATATATGTTACTGTTCTTGAAAAAAAAAAGTTAACACCTGTACTTTTCAGCTGGTTCATTCACAAGATCATGATTAGATCGTCCTATCACTTAGATAACTTAGCCTGAGCGACTTAACATCACTTTTGGTTTGGATAGTTTTGACTTTCTTCCTTGATCGCTTCTATTACCAACAATTTCAGTTTCGCATATCCTCCTCAATCAATTGCATCCTGCTCCTGCTGAAATATGAAATGGGGATGCAACCTGCCATATGGAATGTCTTTTACTAGCTAAGACCAATTTATATGTGCGTTTCATGTCATATTTCCTTCTCAGAAGCCAAAGTATGCACTACAAGGATGTCACCACATGTACGTACTTTTATAGTGCTTTTGCAGGTGTGACACCTGATTGTATGCTGTAGAACCAATCGCAGTGCACCGAATAAACACCTGAATGTTCTAGGAGCATTTCATATATACAGTATGTATATGTGTACACAAGTTCGGAGACAGGGCACATTGAAATGAGCTCCGTCTGACTGACTGACAGATCATGTATTGGTGGTTGTACTGAGGGTGTACCCGCGGCAGGGTTTTAGGCGTTAACAAAATTAACAGTCACAGTGCTTCAGGAGGAGGGAGGTGGGGAGGGTAGGTAAAATCACTATGTAAATGTGTCATGTGGCACTGCTACCGGTGAAAGAGTGTATTCCAAGTCCCAGCGGTTTATAATAGTGACTTCTTGTAGCTGTTGCATAAGTAACTGAATATCAGAATGTGCCGATGAGGTTGTAGTCAGGAATTTTTGGCATTGGTTATCATTAATTTGTGAACTATTGTTATGCCTCCTGAGCCAAAGGTGACAAGGGATTATGTGTTCAGGTGTCTGTCTGTCTCCGTGTGTGCATGTGTCCGTGCATAGCGGATTTTCGCTACCACGACAACTTTTGAAATATTGAAGGGACTCCAACCAAACTTGGAAAAAGTATAAACTGCAATACAAAGATGAACTGATTAGATCTTAGGTTCCAAAGGCCAAAGGTCTTTGGCCATGTGACCTTTAATTGACAGTCTTTGTTACCACAATAACCTGTGGACCACAGAAGGGATTTCAATCAAACTTGGCACAAGTATGGACTGCGATAAAGATTAACTGATTCAATTTCAGGTTCAATAGCTCAAAGGTCATGTGCCCTTTGAAAATCATTTTGCAGATCATAACTCGAGTTAGAACCATCTGATGTTTTATCTTTTCTACTCATCTCTCGTTTCTCTCACATGATCTTTAATTTCTCATCTGACCTTTAATTGACATCAAACGTAACAGTGGGGGTTGCATCTAACGTGGGCGGAGGCATATCCATTGACACATTTGCATCAAATTATATTTTCAAGTTTTAATTCTACATGTGCACTAAATGATGGACAGATGTCTTGGAGTGGTGTATCATATTAGAAAAATCATAGGTGGTAACCATATATCATTGTCCTTTGCCAAGCTTCAGGTGATGATTTTTGTTCTTGGAACTTATTTCTTCATTGGTCAGACTTGGGACAAAGGGATTAAATAAATAATATGCATGTATCGAGGCTCCTGGAATATCAGACTTTCTATTCCTGTATCTCTTTGTCTGTGTTTGTCGAAAGGGTAATTTAAATTTGAGCACCATGATCATACTTCAGCCAGTTCGTGCAGGCTAAGCTCATTCTACGATTTAAAGTAAGGATGAGTGCTGTGTTCTCTTCAGAGGAATGCTTGCTTTGTCTTCTTGAGGATGCAAATCCTTAAATTAATGCTTCTCTTCTGCTTATACCTCGTGGCTTTCAATTAGGTTGCGCAGGATAGGGTAACTTAGTAAATGAAAGGATCCTTAAATGGCAAGTATAATATTAATATATATATATATATACATATATACATATATACATATATACACATACACACACACACACACACACACACACACACACACACACACGATTGAAGGTGTGACCAATTTCTTGGCTTAGCAATTCAAATTCCTTAAATGGCAGTGATACCAAAGAGGTTTCTCATGTGACATCACAAGGTTATGTGCCTTTATTTATCTGACATATTGTAGGTCAGGCTTGACTGGCACTGAATGTTTTTAAAATTTGTTTGTTTGTTGGTTTTTATTGCCCAAATCACTGTTGCTTTTTACAATGCTTGAGACTTGTTTGGTTTTACAACAGGAACTCTTCATAAATATAGTGAGATGGACACAGAAGGAGCACACAAAATTATATATGGTAATACATCTTTAAGCAATCAAAAATATATTGTAACGGTGGACTGTGGGGTGGACTCAAGGTCAAATACTCCACCCAGACGATCACCAATTTAGCGACAGATTTTTTATGGAGACCAAACACCATCTGCTGGGAGAGCCAAAGAGATCTTTTCTTCAGTTTATGACATACAGAAATTATAATGAGATCTGTCACGTACAGCAGGTCGGGTCAGGAATGGAAGCATGCGCCAGAGCAGCACATAGCTGTGTCCACTTTCCGCCGGTACTACAAGGGCCTCCATCTGGCCATCCCCCAGGCAGATGCCTGGCCCATACACGTGTCCTTCAGATGCTGATCTACCGGCTGCAACCATGAGGCACGTGGTCGGCCCATTGACCTCCTCCACTCACGAGGCTCCCTCGCTGAGAGAACCTGGTGAGCAGGATCAGCATCAGGAAAACGAGCCACATTCCATACAGCCACAGCTGATGCTCACGGACTATGCAGGTAACCAATCTCATTTGAGTCTCTCTCAGCAACCGCTCGTTGGACACAAGTCAGACCAGCAATCGCCAAGGATTCTTCCGAAGAGACCTGGTACCACAGGAATTAAGTCTCAATCTCAGATCCCTGGTCAGAGTCCAAGTCTCACATCCGTAGAGCAAGACTGAAGCACCAAGGACTTGAAAGGCTCTACTTTCGTCCTGCTGCACAGGTACCGACAGCACCACACCCCATGATCCAGTGAATCTATGACTTCCCAGGCCCGATCCAGATGTATATTGACCTCTGGCTCACAGCCAGCGGATGTGGCTATCACTGCTAAGGCAATTGAATGTCTCCCTGACCTCAACATCCTCACCAAAAACAGGTACAGACAAGATAGCAGCATCCAAGATGTCAATGAAAGCCTGTATCTTAGTTTTGACCCAGGAAGTGCGAGATGATTCTCAGAAGATTTGCAGTTGAGGAATGAGAGGGTTGGACGACGTGAGAAACCAGGCTTTCAAGGATCACTGGAACATTGCGTATACCCATCCAAAGCCATGATTTTTTATTATTATTTTTTAACACCTGTTGTTAACCACCTCCTCCCAATTTTTGCTGATTTATTCATCTCGCCCACCCTTTGCGTTCTCCCCTACCCCTCATGTTACTTGCATCCCTTATTGTCGCGTCTCAGTCTACCTTCTCCTCCGCTCTGCTGTTGGTGTTTCCCCTTTCTCCTGCTGTTCCCTTCATTTTGTGTCCGTGTTGTCCTCGCTCTTCCACAAGCCTAAACGATGTATAAAAAGTCCATTGGTGGAGGAAACAGGTGTGATGATCTTAACGATCTTGTCAGCAATGTCGGCAAGCTGTCTCGATGCTCTACCAAATCGCCTGTAGACAAAAGAGAGCTGTGCGTTGCTCAGCAGACATTGGAGGATAAGTTGTTTAAGGATTTTATCCTCCAAGGTATTGTCGGCTCAGAGCTGCCTTTTCCCTCCAACTGTGATGGTTTCAGATCGCCCAGTTCCTTGGAGACCAGAAGTTGATGCAGGCATTTTTTGTTGGACGCAGAGGTTCAGTGTATCAGTTCCACTTTCAACCCATTTATAGGAGTTAGTCCTTTGTTGGTTCAATGAGAAAGTTCATGAACCTCCGAGGCATATTCAGGTTGTAGTGAGGTCAGGCTGGTAAGCAATTGCTTTTCTTGTGTTGTAATCCCCACATGCAGAGACTGAGCTGCGACTTGCATGAACCAAACAGTTAGGAGTTTGGCCCAAACGGAAACTATTGAGACTCATGGCCAACATACTGTAGATGTATTGAGGTGATAGAGATTGTGAAGCTCAATCTTCATTCATCATTGCGTGTTCAAATCACGTTGGGGTCACCTATGTAGAAACAGTGTAAGATGCATAAATACAATTATTATTCACCATTTACTGGGTGGGTTGAAGAACAGTGCAGAAAATCTGGCTTCCAGTTTCATAAAACTCTTTCCGTGGGATAAAAACTCCAAATCAGGGGCAACTAAATCGAGTTCTCCAGAGGGCATGTGTGTGTTCCGTCGTCTTTGCATAGTCTTTTTCCTCCGTCAAAGTTACCTGATTCTTCTTCGAAGATCGGCTGAGAATATAAATAAATCATTTTCCCGAAACCATGCCAAGAGTGGAAAAAGCACCCAGAGAACAATGAGGATTGTGTCAACAAAAACTAAAATTAAATAATAAAAAACAGTAAACCGACGCTTCACGGTAACCAAAGTTGCACAACTCACTGGAACACAATACCAGGCATCAGGAGACTATTACAAAAGCTTATAAGAACAAGACTCTGCCGTGTAATGGTTAAAGTATCCATTCCGAGTCTGGGAGGCCAGTGGTTCAAATCCCGGCCAAGTCATACCAAAGACTTTAAAAATGGTTATACTGCTTCCTTGTTTGACGTTCAGCACTTAAAGGATAAGAGTATGGGCAATCCCCTATCACTTCGCTTCGCAGACGAGATCGGTGGCCTTCTGTCTTGCACCCATCTGCTCTTTCCGTGCTTTGTCCCCCTCCCAGGCTTTTGCAGGGTATACACGCGTCCATAATCAACCTCTTTCTGGTGAAACTACCAAAATTCAGGATCACTGCTCACCTCCACTCATTTGTTCCTCTTTTTCATTTTTTCATCTATGGAACCAACTTCCACCTTCTCTTCTATCTCATTCTTCCTCCATGTCTTCAAAGACAGCTGTTCACCCACATCTCAGACAGTCTCCAATCCCAAAACCAATGATCTTTTTTATACCCTCATTACTCCCCATCCCTCATTCTAAATTTCCAGTTTTCCTCCCAGGAGTTTCCTTCTTTATCCATCTTCCTACCCCATGCATATCCTCTCTGACCCCTCATTCTTCCACCCTTATTGTTGTGTCCAAATCTGCCTCTATCTGGCTTTCAGCTCGTCAATGTTGGTGTTTTCCACTCTCTCAACTGTTCCTTTTGTCATGTTGTGTCCTGATCCGTTTCAGTGTACTAACCTAGCTCTCCACGAACCTCGACATTGTACAGAAATCCTCAAGAAATTCCTCCTTAGTGAGTGTTGTGAGAAAACCGCGCCATTGCTGTGACGTCGACTGGCATCCAGAGTACACCGGGAAGTGACTGCACTCCCCCAGAGCTTTGGCTGTGTTTGTCCCATCGAACAATCCTGTATGTATCTACGTATGTTTGTCTGTATATGTCCATGCATGTGTGTGTGGCAGCTCACTAAGAGCCGTATGTATTAGTACAGTCGTGGCCAAAGATATTGGTACACCTTGCACTTTTTTCAAATAACTCACATTTCTGAAAAAATAAGTTGAAATTGACAAAAGTATTTGGTCTCCACAATTTTTATTTCACTGTTATTTTTAGAGAACCTTTGTTTTGGATTCAGAATTATATATCCTTTTAAATCCGAAAATAAAAGAAAATAGCATTGACAAGATTATTGACACTCTAGACTAAATTTTGGTAGCACAGCCTTTGGACAAAAACTGTAATCGAAGCACTTTCCTGTAGCCATGAATGAGCTTCCTACACCCTCTACTGGCAGTTTGGCCCACTCTTCTTGTGTAAACTGCTCCAGTTCTCCCAGATTTGAAGGGTGACTTCTCCAACTGGTGTTTTCAGATCCCCCCCCCCCCCCCACATGTGTTCAATGGGATTTAGATCTGGATTCATTTGCTCGCCCACTTCAGAACAGTCCAGCATTTTATCTTGAAATTTCTGGGTGCTTTTTGAAGTGTGTTTGGGGTCATTGTCCTGCTGAAAAACCTATGATCTTCGAAGGAGACCCAGCTTGTGTTGAACTGGGTTGAACATTGCGTTCCAAAATGCATCGGTCATCTCCTGAATTCATGATGCCATGCACACATTCAAGGCACCCAGTGCCAGAGTCAGGACAGCAACCCAAAACATCACTGAACCTCCTCCATGTTTGACTGTAGGGAAGGTGTTATTTTCTTTGAAGGCTTCATTTTGTTTTCTGGTGAACATGAAGATGATGTGCTTTACCAAAAACTCCAATTTGATCTCATCTGTCCACAGGACATTCTCCCAGAAGGATTTTGGCTTGTTCAGGTGTGTTTTGGCAATCCAGTCGGGCTTTCTTTCTTTTGTCTCTCTCTTCAGCAGTGGGGTCTCTCGCTGGTCTCCTACTATAGAACCCATTTCATCGAGTTGGCAATGGATGGTGCGAGTTGAAACTGTTGTACATTGTGCCTGAAGGTCAGTTGAATCTGTTTGGCAGTTGATCGATGTGCTTTCTCCACCATTCAAACAATACTTTGCTGCACTCTAACAAGTTTCTCTTGCGACCATATCCAGAGAGGATGACTAGTGTCATGGGCCTTAAAATTTCCTGATAACATTGCGTACGGTGGACACAGTAACATCAAGGTATCTGGAGATGGACTTTTAGCCTTGAAGTTGTCCATTCTTGGCTACAATCTTGTGTGTGACCTCCTCAGACAATTCTCTGGTTTTCTTTGTTTCCCATGCTCATTGCAGTACATGCAATGTCACAAAACACAGAATGACTCCTTTTCTCTATTCAAACTGGTTGAATGAGTGATTTTTATATTGGAGGCACCTGCAACTCACCACAAGTGAGTTCAATCCAAAGTAAAGGAGAATCACCTGCTTGAAATCTAATATTTCTAACAACTTCTAAAAGGTGCCAATGATATTATCCGGGCCATTTTAGGATTTCTCTGTGGAATAGCTCAGATTTAGTAATTTTTTCAGCTTTTTTTTTTGGTTTCGTTCCACTGCCAACCAAAGAAATACATATGTGGACACCAAAAGATTTTAAAATTTCAACAATCTTCCAGAAGAAATGGTGCATATTTTGAAAAAGGTGCAAGGGTGCAATATTTTGGGCCACGACTGTATGTATGTATGTAGGTATGTATGTATGTATGTATGTATGTATGATTACATACTGTAAGTAAGAACCTGGTTGGCTGGAAATATTTTGTGGCTAGCTGGTTCATGGGATGCAGACTTTGAATGTGCCAGAAAAACAGAAGGTGCTGTGTGATGTCAAAGTAAGTACCAACCAAAATTAATCAGCAATGTAAGCTTATAACACAATGGCTCATCATAAACTCTGAAGGGCTGAAGGACTATTTTTATAGTTCATCACAAACAACTCCTTTGGTACAAGTCCCTCAAATGATTCTGCTGTGAATAGTGTAACTTCTATCATCTGGTTGCTCAGTCGCATCCCAACTCCTTTAAAACTCATCTGAGGCAACCCTAATCACCTAGCGGTCAAGATTAGCTTTGGTTATAAATGCTACCCTCACAAATGAATGGAGAGTGTATCGAAAAACTATGATTTTAAATCAGAACCCGTGCCGACCCATCACTTCGCTGACGGGTTTAATCAGATTGTATGTTGCACTTTACAACACATCGCATGTCCATCTGCGAGTCTCAATAAAGACGCAAATGATGTGAAACACGAATAAAAGATCTTTTATCATGACACATAGTTGTTGTTGTGCTGTCATCGTGGTTGTGGTTGTTGTAGTTTGTATGCTCTTTCCATGTACTATAATATTGTTTTGGGGACATGAATATGGAGTAACTGGTATAACATTGATTAGTTATACCATACGGACACGTTCAACATAAGTTTGTGGTATCCGTTTCAAAATGATAGAGCACATATTGAAGTTTGTTCAGGGAATGATAATCGTGAACAACCATTTCCCTTCCTTTGAATGATTGAATGATTCTTTGAATGTCTTTGAATGATTCCCTTCACAATTTGTCACTTGTTTTTTTTTCTGTTAAAGTGAACGGTGGGATTGACTCAATCTGTGAACTTTCTACCCCATTTTCTCAATGGCTCACTCACTCTCGTGTGCAGCTGTGGCTGCTGATTGCATCATTGGTTGGGATACGGCTATGCGCTGATGCAGGCGCCCTATTAACAGTACACTGGTGCTCATATTTGCTGACCTCGGAAGGATAACAGGCTCAGTCAAACCCACCTGGTGTTAATTCCAACCGACAGGGCTCGAACTCAGGACCCAGATCCGAAGCCAGCCACTCTAACCGCTAAGCCAACACCAGGCTTTCCAATGGAAATCATCCTTCCTGAACTTTGTGTGACAAACTACCCCTGCAAATGTATCCTGCTATTCCTTTGCTCCAATTGGTTCATCTGATCATATTATTGTGACAGTCAACATCCCTCTAGTTATTCTCAGAGAGCTGCTCACTGCAAGCGAGTCTTTCAGTTCACTCAGGCAGTCGTGCAGGGACTGCAAGCAGCCATCTCTCTTCAGGACTGGTCTCTCTATATCTACTACCCATGATGTTAACTCAGCCTGGGAATTCTTCCACAGAAACCTGCACTCATGTTCACCATCTTATCAAATCATCCCCATCCAAACACATGACCTTTCTACCCTCATTAACCCCTCCCTCACAAATTCCCAGTTTTTCCTCCCAGAGAGTTGCTTCCATATCCATCTTGTCCACCTGTGTGCATCCCAACCTACTCCTCATTCCTTCCACACACATCATTTGTTCAAGTCCCCTTTATTTTGTCCTTCAACAAAGCTGTTGATGCTCCCCCCTCTCTCCCTACAGTTTATTTTGCTCTGTTGCATCTGATCAGTTCAGTGTGCTCGCTCTTCCACGAGCCTTGACTCTATATAATACAAAATAATATAGAAAAAGTGATTTCACCAGGTCTACGAGCCCAATTAATTCTACAACCCACCCCCACTCCCTGGGAATGGCAAACGTAACGCCTCGCAATCGTGCTCCAAGGTAAGAACTGCAGCCCGTGCTGGGAACTGCTGACACCGCCAGAACCACTTGTAGATGTGGGCGTGCGCAACCGCTCAAGAGGTTGACAGAGAACCAATTGGCCTACATTCAGGAAGAATAGCCAAGGGGCTGGTACAGTTTGTAACAGCTCGAATGGGCAGTTGGTTAGAGGGTTGGTTCGAGGAGTGAGTCAGAACGAGCAGTTGAGGAGAGAGGAGCTTGAGGGACAGCTCAGAACGGGCAACAAGTTGGCTCACAGTTCGGGATGAGCAACTTGAGATGCAGGACTGAGAGCGAGATTGGGCTCAGTGATGCTGAACAAAGGTGCAGACCCCGAGAGACTATGAAGCTGGATGCGACCGCAGATCGTCTCTTCCACACGAGCTCAGCCTCAGTACCTCCCTCCTCGAACCACAGCAGAGACCCCATGCAGAGATCATGTGGGGACATGGTTTTCTTTTCTGTGTCTTGTGATCTGGCCTGTCTGAACATCTGTCTTATGAAAAGAGATAAGGTCACGAGATAAGTCGTGGAAGCTCATGGTGTGTTTGGTTATGGAGATAATAATAATTGTGATGTGTGCCCTTTTCTCCTTACTTGTTCTCCCCCATTCCCTTTGATCATCATTACTCCGCCAACGAAGGTGGAAAGAGGTTATGTTTTCACCCCTCTCTGTCTGTTTGTGTGCAGGATATCTCAAAATGTGGTGGCCGGATTCGGAGAAACTTGGTGAACAGGTTGGTTTGTGACAAGGACAGATTTATTTCCATTTTGTGAAGATCTCCAGATCCGGATCTGATAATTTTTTCAGTGATTCTTCATCATTGAGAGATTGGACTAAACCAATATATAGCACAATATCTCAAAAAGTTGCAGACAGATTCGGACGAAACTTGGTGGACAGGTTGGTGTGTGGACAAGGTCGAATTCATTTGATTTTGGTGAAGATCCGAATCTTGATCCAGATCCGAGAATTTTTTAATTCTTAAAAGTAATTCTTCACCATTGAGAGATCGGGTCAAAAACGATATAAAGCATGATATTTCAAAATGTATTGGGCCCGATATGTTCTCGTGGGTTAGGCATTGCGTGGTGGAGTATGCACTCTACCGAGTGCCCTTCTAGTTAAACCTGTTATCATCACTGCAGCATCAGTCTGGTGCATGGTGCGTGATTTGGAGTTATAATTGCAATGAGGGTAATTCGCAGCCTTTGGAAATTTGAGCAAAATCCTCGTTCAGATGTTGTAACCATCACGGTTAATTTCTTTGCATTTTGCTCGACCCAAGTCCGAATTAATGGGGAAATTACTGAAGGTAATTTGCTTTGTGTCAGGTCAGGCCAGATTGACCCAGATTTGCTTCAGGTACATGTAAACCTGAACTAACCTGTTTCATGGTGGGTTGTCGGCGATTAAACCATCTCCCTCACCAGGTTTTCTGGTGAGGAGGGTGCATGGATGTGGACACCTAACAGGATTAAACAAAACTGTTAAAGGGCGGAGGAGCTCCTTGTGAGCCAATGGCATCCATATCTAGTGCCCAACTGTGTCTGCGGATGTCCTCCTGCAGTTTGCGTTACTTTTTATTAGGAGGTTGGTGGCAGGTTGTGCACTCCGGCCACCGTAAAACCCTTCACTCTGCAAAACACAAAAACGCAAAGAAATCTGAAAAGCCACTCCGTGGGAGTACTTCCTGTGCAGCTTCCCTTCGCAGAACAGCTCGTGGGATGATGGGATTGGGGCAAAGCCATCAGGACCCCCCCCCCCCCCATTCCTTGATGATGAAGAAACCAAGGGGTAAACTTCCAGGGTCAGATTGTGGTGGTGTGTGTCGGGGTGGTGCTGAGGTGTGATCCACCAGACGGCAGTCTCCTTGGGCAAACCTGAGGTGGTCCTTCGGTTGGTGCCTGGAATGTCCTATCCTAAGAGAGGATGATCACCTGTCTCTGTTATCATCTGAACATCAGTATTGCAGCACTATCTGAGGTTTGAAGACCGGATTGCGGCGAGATGATGGTGGGTGGTTACATCGAATATTGGTCTGCTCTCTCTGATGGTTACATGCCCAAGAAGTTGCTGTGTCTGTGTCCAATAAGCTGACTCCAATGATAATTGAGGAAACACCGGTCATCGAGCGGATTATGACACGAAGGATTATCACTCTGTGGGAGTCATTTCCATGTCTCTGTAAATGCTCTGAATGAGGTGAGTAATCTCACGGTGAAGGACACATTCTATGCCATGCTTGAGTCTGTGGTTGATCAGTGCTCCAGGCGAGATACTCTTCTCGTCTTGGGGATTTCAATTCATCGACTGGAACAGATAGGGATGGTTATGAGACATATGTTGGTTCCATGGGCCTGGAACGGTGAACCAGAATAGCACGAAGATCCTTGACTTTGCAAGAAGTCATGGACTTAGGGTGGCTGGTTCATGTGTTTCAGCGCCCACAAGGCTCATTGCTGGACTTGGTATTCCAACGCTGGTGGTGTGGCAAAGGAGATTGACCATGTGCTTGTTGATGGTCACTGGAGGATGATCAAGAACTGCAGGGTCTACCAGAGTGCTCAGTTCCTCAATAACGACCACAGGCTTTGTGTTGGACCTCTGAAGTTGCAGATTAAATCCAGGACAATGGTACTATCCCAGCTTTGCTGGATGTTGGCAAGCTCAAGGATGAGAGGGTAGCTGAGAAGTTTGCAAACAGGCTGAGTGGGGATTTTTTTTGGGGGGGGGGGGTCAGGGTGTTTTGGGGAATCCTGAGGAGTTGTGGAGTGCCTTCAAGACCACCATCCTTGATGTTGCCGGTGGATGTCTTTGAACTCACTGAAGGGCGAAGAAGAATTTTGTCTCTCATGTACACTGGATACCATTGACCAGAGTCGCAGGGCCAGGCTTAATGCCAGAGCTGAGCTGTTCAGGGAGTTGAGGCGTAAAACTGTACATGCGCTGAGGGTGGACAAGGAGGCCTATGTGCGAGGAATATTTGAGAGGGTAGAGCATCACTGTGGTCAAGTGATTTGTCCTGCTTACAGGGGAATTTGCGCGTTGCGTTCCTCCAAGCCCGTCCCTGGTGTACTGCAGTTAGAGCAGAGGGTGGTGGGCTCTTGACAGAGAAATCTGAAGGGAAGCGCCGCTGGCCGGTTACTTTGAGTGGCTGTACCAGGCTGATCTACCAGCTGTTGAATTGGATGTCAGGGGGTGTTCATATCACTATTGTTGACCCTCCATTCAACTGTAATCCACCTTCGTTTGTGGAGAAACAGGCTGCGGTGAACCGGTTGAATTGGGTAAAGCTCCTGGGATTTGTGGCATCCATGCTGAACATCTCAAGGCTAGTGGAAATGCTGCACTTGTGTCGTTGCATACAGTGCTGTGCTCTGCCTGGAACACAGGCATCATCCCAATTGACTGGAAGAGGGGCCTTGTTGTCACTCTCTGGAAAGGGAAGGGTGATCGCCAGGACTGAACAACTACCGAGGGGTGACAATGCTCTCAGTGCTGGGCAAGGTCTTTGCTCAGTTAATTCTTGATCGGGTTCGTCACCATCTGCTTCAGCACCAGCGTCCAGAGCAGTCAGGCTTTACACCAACGAGGTAAGCGATTGACCGTATCCTTGCCCTTCGTGTCCTCACCGAACGCCAGATGAGAGTTTCAGCAGGGGCTGCTTGCAGCCTATGTTGATCTCTGCAAAGCGTTCGATTCAGTGAATCGGGATCCCTCTGGAGGATTCTTAGTCTTCGTGGATGCCACCAAATTGATCAATCTGATGTCTGAACTATACTCTGGTACTGAGAGTGCTGTGAGATGTGAAACATCTCAGACTTATTTCCAGTTGTTACTGGAGTTTGTCAGGAGTGTGTACTGGCCCCAACACTTTTAGGTGCTTGTATGGCTGGATTCTGGGGAGGATGCCGAGAGATCAAGCTGCGGTGCATCGTGTTGATTGAGGAGTCGGAGCCGCTGGGATTACGGGTTTCCTGGGTCAAAACTAAGATACAGGCTTTCATTGACATCTTGGATGCTGCTATCTTGTCTGTACCTGTTTTTGGTGAGGATGTTGAGGTCAGGGAGACATTCATTGCCTTAGCAGTGATAGCCACATCCGCTGGCTGTGAGCCAGAGGTCAATATACATCTGGATCGGGCCTGGGAAGTCATAGATTCACTGGATCATGGGGTGGGTGCTGTCGGTACCTGTGCAGCAGGACGAAAGTCCGAGCTTTCAAGTCCTTGGTGCTTCCAGTCTTGCTCTACGGATGTGAGACTTGGACTCTGACCAGGGATCTGAGATTGAGACTTAATTCCTGTGGTACCAGGTCTCTTCGGAGAATCCTTGGCGATTGCTGGTCTGACTTGTGTCCAACGAGCGTTGCTGAGAGAGACTCAAATGAGATTGGTTACCTGCATAGTCCGTGAGCATCAGCTGTGGCTGTATGGACATGTGGCTCGTTTCTCCTGATGCTGATCCTGCTCACCAGGTTCTCTCAGCGAGGGAGCCTCGTGAGTGGAGGAGGTCAATGGGCCGACCACGTGCCTCATGGTTGCAGCAGGTTGATCAGCATCTGAAGGACACGTGTATGGGCAGGCATCTGCCTGGGGGATGGCCAGATGGAGGCCCTTGTAGTACCGGCGGAAAGTGGACACAGCTATGTGCTGCTCTGGCGCATGCTTCCATTCCTGACCCGACCTGCTGTACGTGACAGATCTCATTATAATTTCTGTATGTCATAAACTGAAGAAAAGATCTCTTTGGCTCCCCAGCAGATGGTGTTTGGCTCCAATAAAAATCTGTCGCTAAATTGGTGATCGTCTGGGTGGAGTATTTGACCTTGAGTCCACCCCACAGTCCACCGTTAAAATATATTTTTGATTGCTTAAAGATGTATTACCATATATAATTTTGTGTGCTCCTTCTGTGTCCATCTCACATATTTATGAAGAGTTCCTGTTGTAAACCAAACAAGTCTCAAGCATTGTAAAAAGCAACAGTGATTTGGGCATAAAAACCAACAAACAAACAAATTTTAAAAACATTCAGTGCCAGTCAAGCCTGACCTACAATATGTCAGATAAATAAAGGCACATAACCTTGTGATGTCACATGAGAACCTCTTTGGTATCACTGCCATTTAAGGAATTTGAATTGCTAAGCAAGAAATTGGTCACACCTTCATCGTGTGTGTGTGTGTGTGTGTTGTGTGTGTGTGTGTGTGTGGTGTGTGTGTATGTGTATATATGTTATATGTATATATGTATATATATATATATATATATATATACTTGCCATTTAAGGATCCTTTCATTTACTAAGTTCCACATCCTGCGCAACCTAATTGAAAGCCACGAGTATAAGCAGAAGAGAAGCATTAATTTAAGGATTTGCATCCTCAAGAAGACAAAGCAAGCATTCTCTGAAGAGAACACAGCACTCACCTTACTTTAAATCGTAGAATGAGCTTAGCCTGCACGAACTGGCTGAAGTATGATCATGGTGCTCAAATTTAAATTACCCTTTCGACAAACACAGACAAAGAGATACAGGATAGAAAGTCTGATATTCCAGGAGCCTCGATACATGCATATTATTTATTTAATCCCTTTGTCCCAAGTCTGACCATGAAGAAATAAGTTCCAAGAACAAAAATCATCACCTGAAGCTTGGCAAAGGACAATGATATATGGTTACCACCTATGATTTTTCTAATATGATACACCACTCAAGACATCTGTCCATCATTTAGTGCACATGTAGAATTAAAACTTGAAAATATAATTGATGCAAATGTGTCAATGGATATGCCTCCGCCACGTTAGATGCAACCCCACTGTTACGTTTGATGTCAATTAAAGGTCAGATGAGAAATTAAAGATCATGTGAGGAAACGGAGATGAGTAGAAAGATAAAACATCAGATGGTTCTATACTCGAGTTATGATCTGCAAAATGATTTTCAAAGGGCACATGACCTTTGAGCTATTGAACCTGAAATTGAATCAGTTAATCTTTATCGCAGTCCATACTTGTGCCAAGTTTGATTGAAATCCCTTCTGTGGTCCACAGGTTATTGTGGTAACAAAGACTGTCAATTAAAGGTCACATGGCCAAAGACCTTTGGCCTTTGGAACCTAAGATCTAATCAGTTCATCTTTGTATTGCAGTTTATACTTTTTCCAAGTTTTGGTTGGAGTCCCTTCAATATTTCAAAAGTTGTGTGGTAGCGAAAATCCGCTATGCACGGACACATGCACACACGGAGACAGACAGACACCTGAACACATAATCCTTGTCACCTTGGGCTCAGGAGGCATAACAATAGTTCACAATTATGATAACCAATGCAAAATTCCTGACTACAACCTCATCGGCACATTCTGATATTCAGTTACTTATGCAACAGCTACAAGAAGTCACTATTATAAACCGCGGGACTTGGAATACACTCTTTTCACGGTAGCAGTGCCACATGACACATTTACATAGTGATTTTACCTACCTCCCACCTCCCTCCTCCTGAAGCACTGTGACTGTTAATTTGTTAACGCCTAAAACCCTGCCGCGGTACACCCTCAGTACAACACCAATACATGATCTGTCAGTCAGTCAGACGGAGCTCATTTCAATGTGCCCTGTCTCCGAACTTGTGTACACATATACATACTGTATATATGAAATGCTCCTAGACAATTCAGGTGTTATTCGGTGCACTGCGATTGGTTCTACAGCATACAATCAGGTGTCACACCTGCAAAAGCACTATAAAAGTACGTACATGTGGTGACATCCTTGTAGTGCATATACTTTGGCTTCTGAGAAGGAAATGACATGAAACGCACATATAAATTGGTCTTAGGATAAAGCATAAAGGAGGTAGGAGTAGAGAAAGTTAAAGAGGGAAGAGTAGGAAAGAAGAAGGAGAGAGAGAAGGAAGAGAGAAAGAGAACAAAAGTGAAGGGGGAGGAAAGATAAAGGAATATAAAAAGGATGGAAGGGGAAACAAAGAGAGCGTGAAGGAAAAGGATGTAGAGGAAAATGGTGAGAGAAAAAGACGAAAGTAGGAAAAAAAGTAGAGGAGAGAGGGGAAGGAACAAGGAGAGGTAGGAGAATAGAAAAGAGGAATAAGATGGAGTAGAGGTAACAGAAAGGTATTAAGAAGAATGGGAAAAGAGGGAAAATATAGGTAGGATGTAAAGGGGAAGAAGGAGGGGGAAGAGGCGGGTTAAAGGAAAATGTAGGGGGAGAGAAGGTAGAACGTAAAAAAGGAAAAGTAAGAGGGAGGAGAGGAAGAAAAGAAGGAAGAGTAGTGTAAGGAAAGGTGGAAGAGAAAGAAATAAAAGAGGAAAGGTGAGGGGAGGTGGAGAGGAGGTGAGAGAAGAGCGAGGGGTAGAGAAGGAGATGAAGGGAAGGGAGAGAAGGAGAAAAAAAGGATAGAGAAGTTTAAAGGAAAAAGAAAAAATGAGAAGCTAAAAAGAAAAAGAGTAGAAAGAGGGATAGAAGGAAGAGAGGAAAGAAATGAAGAAGGAAGTAGGGGGGGAAGGATAAATAAATTATTGAAAATGATTATGTTTGAGTTAGTAGATTTTAGTGGCGTCACTTCAAATAATTTTGTAATGGGATAGTTTGTGTGGAACTTTCTTTTGATCGCTTATTATTAACTAAACAAGGAGAACAATTTCAAATTATCAACGCAATATGAGTCTCTCAAAAATCAAATTTGCTATATTAATTTAGCTTTAGAGACTGACTATCGACTAGCTGTAGAAAATAAATGAAATGGGGGATAGCAAAACCTGCCATAGATGATGAATGATCTGTAGTTGGCTAGCTAAGAGCAGATGTATATGTGCGTTTTATTCGTATGGTCCTTGCTCAGAAGCATCAAAGGTATGCACTACAAGGGATGTACACACACATGTGAACGTGTAGTTTTAGAGATGCTTTTTGCAGGTGTGTGACCACTGATTGATGATGCTGGTAGAAGAGAGTCGACAGTGCACCGAAGAAACACCTGAAGTTCTAGAGCATTTCATAGTTACGTATGTATATGTGTACACAAGTGGGAGACGGGGCACATTGAAATGGAGTCCGTCTGAGACTGACTGGAAAAGGGATGCATGGTATGTGCGAGGTGTGTAAACTGTAGGGTGTACCGCGGCAGGGTTTAGGCGTGTAACAAAGTAAGACAGTATACGAGTGCTGATCAGGAAGGAGGGGTGAGGTGGGGGAGGGTGGGGGTAGAAATCGCACTAATATGTAAATGGTGTCATGATGGCGACTGCTACCGGTGAAAGAGGTGTATGTCAGTCCCAGCGGTTGGGAAGATGGAGGTGAGCTGTCTTGTGGAGCTGTTGCATGTTAAGCGGGGATGGATAACAGAATGTGAACGCGATATGGGAGGTGCTGTGAGTGCAGGAAAGGTTATTGGCGATTCGGTTATCAGTGTATGGTGGAGAACTATTGTTAGGCCTGCCCTGGCCAAAGGTGATCAGGGATTATGTTGTTCAGGTGATGCTGTCTGTCTGCCGTGTGTGCATAGTGTGGGGCGATGGTAGCGGGGAGTTGTCGACTAAACCCGGACATTTTGAAATAATGAAGGGGGAGGCTGACAAAATTGGAAAAAGTAATAAACTGGAATAACAGCAAGAAATGAAGCTGGTGTTGAGATTTAGGTTGCAGGAAAGGTTGGTCCATTGAATTTTATTGAAGTCTTGTTGCCAGAATACTGTGACACAGAGGGATTCAATCAAATTGACAGATTTGGGGATAAGATGACTGAATTTAATTTCAGGTTCAATAGCTCAGAAGGTCATGGCCCTTTGAGAAATATTTTGCAAGATTAACTCGAGTTAGCACATTGATGTTTATGTCTTTTCTACGTTATCTTTCGTTCTCTCACATGGTCTTTAATTTTCCATCTGACCTTTAACTTGACATAAACGTACAGTGGGTTGCATTAACGTGGGCGGAGGCATATCTTGACAATTGCATCAAATTGATATTTCAGTTTTTAATTCTACATTGTGCAAAATGATGGACAGATGTTGGAGTGGTGTATCATATTGAAAATCATAAGGTGGCTCCATATATCATTTGTCCTTGCCAAGCTTTCAGGTGGATTTGTTCTTGGAATATTTTTTCATTGGTCAGAACTTGGGAACAGGATTAATAATAATATCATGTGATCGAGGCTCGCTGGAATCAGACTATTTTTCATTCTTTTATCTCTTTGTCTGTGTTTGTCGAAAGGGTAAATTAAATTTGGAGCAACCATGACAATACTTCAGCGCGTTGTGCAGGTTAGCTTACGTTTTAAGTGAAGGATATTGTGTGTTCCTCTCAGAGGAAGCTTGCTTTGTCTTTTGAGGATGCAATCTTAAATTAATGTCTCTTCTGCTTACTCGTGGCTTTCATTAGGTTGCGCAGGATGGTAACTTAGTTAAATAAGGATCTTAATGGAGTATTTATATTGTATATATATATTCCATATTACTTTATATAATATACACGTGAACAACACACGCACACACGACGCACACACACACACCACCGACACCACCACGATGTTGAAGGAGTGTGACAATTTCTGTGGCTTGAGCAATTGCAGAGAGTTCCGTTAAGGGCAGTAGGAATGCCAGACAGAGTTGTAGCTCATGTGACAGGTCACAAGGTTAATTGGATGCGTTTGAGGTTTGTCTAGAACAATGATCGTGGGCGTCAGGCGTGAGCTGGGCGACTGAAGTGTGTTTAAAATTGCTGTTTGTATTAGGTTTGTTGTTTATTGGGCGCAAATCAACTGGATTGGCTTTTCTGTTGAGACTTTGTTTGGTTTTTACAACGAATCTTTCATATATAGTGAGATGACACAGAAGGGCACACAAATTCTATATGGTACAGTCTTAAGCAATCAAAAATATATGTAACGGTGGACTGTGGGGTGGACTCAAGGTCAATACTTCCCAGACGATCACCAATTAGGCGACAGATTTTTGATGGAGACCAACACATCTGCTGGAGAGCCAAGAGACTTTTCTTCAGTTTAGACTACAGGAATAATTATAATGAGATCTGTCCTCAGTCAGGGTTGGTCAGGAGGAAGACGCAGGCAGCACATAGCTGGTCTTTCCCGCGTACTACAAGGGCCTCCATCTGCATCCAGCAGATGCCTGGCCATCTAGTGTTCGATCTGATAACCTGCTGCACAGATGAGGCACGTGGTCGGCCATGACCTCTCCCACTCACGAGGCTCTCGCTGGAGAACTGGTGAGCAGGATAGCATCAGGAAAACGAGCCACATGTATAACAGCCACAGCTGATGCTCACGGACTATGGCAGGTAACATCTCATTTGAGTTTCTCAAACCGTCGTGGACACAAAGTCAGACCAGCATCGCAAGGTTTCGAAGAGACGCTGGTACAGGAATGTAAGTTCAATTCAGATGCCTGCAGAGTCCAAGTGACATCAGAGTCGTAAGGGAAGAGTGGAAGCAACAAGACTTGAAGGCTCGGACATTTGCGTGCCTGCTGCAGCAGGTACAGATTAGGGGGGACAGAACCAAGACGCAGGGATCCAGGTGGAAGGTCTATGGATTGCCGCCAGCCGAATCGAGTATAATTGACCTCATGGGCTCACAGGCCAGCGGGAGTTGCCTAGTGCTAAGGCATTTTTGAATAGTCTCCGAATCAACATCTTCAGCAAAAGCGAGGAAAGACTAGAGATATGGCAGCTGCCAGATGGTCAGATGAAGAGGCCTGTGAGCTTAGTTGTTTGACCCAGGAAACCGTATGCCAGCGCTTCCGTGACTTCGAATCGAACACGGAGATGCACCGAGGCTGATCTCTCTGGCAACTCCCAGATCAGCCCATACAAGCAGCCTTAGGGAAGAGTGGTTGGGGCCGAGGTGACAGACACTCCTGACGAAGCTGCGCGTAACAACTGAGAAGTAGAGTCTGGGAAGATGGGTTCACAGTGTCACAGACACTCTCAGTACCAGAGTGTGAGGTTCAGACATCAGCAGGTTGAGGCGTTTGGTGGATCCCACGAAGGGGGGACTAGAATCCTGCGTAGAGGGCAATCCGAGTTCAGCTGAGTGCGAAGCGTGGCTGTGCAG
>CM068967.1:31537641-31558396 GCA_035128595.1 Eptatretus atami
CCCTTCATCTGAAAAACACAAAAACGCAAAGAAATCTGAAAAGCCACTCCGTGGGAGTACTTTCCTGTGCAGCTTCCCTTCGCAGAACAGCTCGTGGGATGATGGGATTGGGAAAAGCCATCAGGACCCCCCCCCCCCATTCCTTGATGATGAAGAAAACCAAGGGGTAAACTTCCAGGGTCAGATTGTGGTGGTGTGTGTCGGGGTGGTGCTGAGGTGTGATCCACCAGACGGCAGTCTCCTTGGGCAAACCTGAGGTGGTCCCTTCGGTGGTGCCTGGAATGTCCTATCCCTAAGAGAGGATGATCACCTGTCTCTGTTATCATCTGAACATCAGTATTGCAGCACTATCTGAGGTTTGAAGACCGGATTGCGGCGAGATGATGGTGGGTGGTTACATCGAATATTGGTCTGCTCTCTCTGATGGTTACATGCCCAAGAAGTTGCTGTGTCTGTGTCCAATAAGCTGACTCCAATGATAATTGAGGAAACACCGGTCATCGAGCGGATTATGACACGAAGGATTCATCACTCTGTGGGAGTCATTTCCATAGTCTCTGTAAATGCTCTGAATGAGGTGAGTAATCTCACCGTGAAGGACACATTCTATGCCATGCTTGAGTCTGTGGTTGATCAGTGCTCCAGGCGAGATACTCTTCTCGTCTTGGGGGATTTCAATTCATCGACTGGAACAGATAGGGATGGTTATGAGACATATGTTGTGTTCCCATGGGCCTGGAACTGTGAACCAGAATAGCACGAAGATCCTTGACTTTGCAAGAAGTCATGGACTTAGGGTGGCTGGTTCATGGTTTCAGCGCCCACAAGCTCATTGCTGGACTTGGTATTCCACGCTGGTGGTGTGGCAAAGGAGATTGACCATGTGCTTGTTGATGGTCACTGGAGGATGATCAAGAACTGCAGGGTCTACCAGAGTGCTCAGTTCCTCAATAACGACCACAGGCTTGTGGTTGGACCTCTGAAGTTGCAGATTAAATCCAGGACAATGGTACTATCCCAGCTTTGGCTGGATGTTGGCAAGCTCAAGGATGAGAGGGTAGCTGAGAAGTTTGCAAACAGGCTGAGTGGGGATTTTTTTTGGGGGGGGGGGGTCAGGGTGTTTTGGGGAATCCTGAGGAGTTGTGGAGTGCCTTCAAGACCACCATCCTTGATGTTGCCGGTGGATGTCTTTGAACTCACTGAAGGGCGAAGAAGAATTTTGTCTCTCAATGTACACTGGATACATTGACCAGAGTCGCAGGGCCAGGCTTAATGCCAGAGCTGAGCTGTTCAGGGAGTTGAGGCGTAAAACTGTACATGCGTGAGGGTGGACAAGGAGGCCTATGTGCGAGGAATATTTGAGAGGGTAGAGCATCACCTGTGGTCAAGTGATTCTTGTCCTGCTTACAGGGGAATTTGCGCGTTGCGTTCCTCCAAGCCCGTCCCTCGGTGTACTGCAGTTAGAGCAGAGGGTGGTGGGCTCTTGACAGAGAAATCTGAAGGGAAGGCCCGCTGGGCCGTTACTTTGAGTGGCTGTACCAGGCTGATCTACCAGCTGTTGAATTGGATGTCAGGGGTGTTCATATCACTATTGTTGACCCTCCATTCAACTGTAATCCACCTTTCGTTTGTGGAGAAACAGGCTGCGGTGAACCGGTTGAATTGGGGTAAAGCTCCTGGGATTTGTGGCATCCATGCTGAACATCTCAAGGCTAGTGGAAATGCTGCACTTGTGTCGTTGCATACAGTGCTGTGCTCTGCCTGGAACACAGGCATCATCCCAATTGACTGGAAAGAGGGGCCTTGTTTGTCACTCTCTGGAAAGGGAAGGGTGATCGCCAGGACTGAAACAACTACCGAGGGGTGCCAATGCTCTCAGTGCTGGGCAAGGTCTTTGCTCAGTTAATTCTTGATCGGGTTCGTCACCATCTGCTTCAGCACCAGCGTCCAGAGCAGTCAGGCTTTACACCAACGAGGTAAGCGATTGACCGTATCCTTGCCCTTCGTGTCCTCACCGAACGCCAGATGAGAGTTTCAGCAGGGGCTGCTTGCAGCCTATGTTGATCTCTGCAAAGCGTTCGATTCAGTGAATCGGGATGCCCTCTGGAGGATTCTAGTCTTCGTGGGATGCCACAAAATTGATCAATCTGATGTCTGAACTATACTCTGGTACTGAGAGTGCTGTGAGATGTGAAACCATCTCAGACTTATTTCAGTTGTTACTGGAGTTTGTCAGGAGTGTGTACTGGCCCCAACACTTTTAGGTGCTTGTATGGGCTGGATTCTGGGGAGGATGCCAGAGAGATCAAGCTGCGGTGCATCGTGTTGATTGAGGATCGGAGCCGCTGGGATTACGGGTTTCCTGGTCAAAACTAAGATACAGGCTTTCATTGACATCTTGGATGCTGCTATCTTGTCTGTACCTGTTTTTGGTGAGGATGTTGAGGTCAGGGAGACATTCATTGCCTTAGCAGTGATAGCCACATCCGCTGGCTGTGAGCCAGAGGTCATATACATCTGGATCGGGCCTGGGAAGTCATAGATTCACTGGATCATGGGGTGTGGTGCTGTCGGTACCTGTGCAGCAGGACGAAAGTCCGAGCCTTCAAGTCCTTGGTGCTTCCAGTCTTGCTCTACGGATGTGAGACTTGGACTCTGACCAGGGATCTGAGATTGAGACTTAATTCCTGTGGTACCAGGTCTCTTCGGAGAATCCTTGGCGATTGCTGGTCTGACTTTTGTGTCCAACGAGCGGTTGCTGAGAGAGACTCAAATGAGATTGGTTACCTGCATAGTCCGTGAGCATCAGCTGTGGCTGTATGGACATGTGGCTCGTTTTCCTGATGCTGATCCTGCTCACCAGGTTCTCTCAGCGAGGGAGCCTCGTGAGTGGAGGAGGTCAATGGGCCGACCACGTGCCTCATGGTTGCAGCAGGTTGATCAGCATCTGAAGGACACGTGTATGGGCCGGCATCTGCCTGGGGATGGCCAGATGGAGGCCCTTGTAGTACCGGCGGAAAGTGGACACAGCTATGTGCTGCTCTGGCGCATGCTTCCATTCCTGACCCGACCTGCTGTACGTGACAGATCTCATTATAATTTCTGTATGTCATAAACTGAAGAAAAGATCTCTTTGGCTCTCCCAGCAGATGGTGTTTGGTCTCCATAAAAATCTGTCGCTAAATTGGTGATCGTCTGGGTGGAGTATTTGACTTGAGTCCACCCCACAGTCCACCGTTACAATATATTTTTGATTGCTTAAAGATGTATTACCATATATAATTTTGTGTGCTCCTTCTGTGTCCATCTCACTATATTTATGAAGAGTTCCCTGTTGTAAACCAACAAGTCTCAAGCATTGTAAAAAGCAACAGTGATTTGGGCAATAAAAACCAACAACAAACAAATTTTAAAAACATTCAGTGCCAGTCAAGCCTGACCTACAATATGTCAGATAAATAAAGGCACATAACCTTGTGATGTCACATGAGAACCTCTTTGGTATCATGCCATTTAAGGAATTTGAATTGCTAAGCCAAGAAATTGGTCACACCTTCATCGTGTGTGTGTGTGTGTGTGTGTGTGTTGTTGTGGTGTGTGTGTGTGTGTGTGTGTATGTGTATTATGTATATATGTATATATGTATATATATATATATATATATATATATACTTGCCATTTAAGGATCCTTTCATTTACTAAGTTACCCTATCCTGCGCAACCTAATTGAAAGCCACGAGTTAGCAGAAGAGAAGCATTAATTTAAGGATTTGCATCCTCAAGAAGACAAAGCAAGCATTCCTGAAGAGAACACAGCACTCATCCTTACTTTAAATCGTAGAATGAGCTTAGCCTGCACGAAACTGGCTGAAGTATGATCATGGTGCTCAAATTTAAATTACCCTTTCGACAAACCAAGACAAAGAGATACAGGATAGAAAGTCTGATATCCAGGAGCCTCGATACATGCATATTATTTATTAATCCCTTTGTCCCAAGTCTGACCAATGAAGAAATAAGTTCCAAGAACAAAAATCATCACCTGAAGCTTGGCAAAGGACAATGATATATGGTTACCACCTATGATTTTTCTAATATGATACACCACTCAAGACATCTGTCCATCATTTAGTGCACATGTAGAATTAAAACTTGAAAATATAATTTGATGCAAATGTGTCAATGGATATGCCTCCGCCCACGTTAGATGCAACCCCCATGTTACGTTTGATGTCAATTAAAGGTCAGATGAGAAAATTAAAGATCATGTGAAGAAACGAGAGATGAGTAGAAAGATAAAACATCAGATGGTTCTAACTCGAGTTATGATCTGCAAAATGATTTTCAAAGGGCACATGACCTTTGAGCTATTGAACCTGAAATTGAATCAGTTAATCTTTATCGCAGTCCATACTTGTGCCAAGTTTGATTGAAATCCCTCTGTGGTCCACAGGTTATTGTGGTAACAAAGACTGTCAATTAAAGGTCACATGGCCAAAGACCTTTGGCCTTTGGAACCTAAGATCTAATCAGTTCATCTTTTGTATTGCAGTTTATACTTTTTCCAAGTTTGGTTGGAGTCCCTTCAATATTTCAAAAGTTGTCGTGGTAGCGAAAATCCGCTATGCACGGACACATGCACACACGGAGACAGACAGACACCTGAACACATAATCCCTTGTCACCTTTGGCTCAGGAGGCATAACAATAGTTCACAAATTAATGATAACCAATGCAAAAATTCCTGACTACAACCTCATCGGCACATTCTGATATTCAGTTACTTATGCAACAGCTACAAGAAGTCACTATTATAAACCGCTGGGACTTGGAATACACTCTTTCACCGGTAGCAGTGCCACATGACACATTTACATAGTGATTTTACCTACCCTCCCCACCTCCTCCTCCTGAAGCACTGTGACTGTTAATTTTGTTAACGCCTAAAACCCTGCCGCGGGTACACCCTCAGTACAACACCCAATACATGATCTGTCAGTCAGTCAGACGGAGCTCATTTCAATGTGCCCTGTCTCCGAACTTGTGTACACATATACATACTGTATATTATGAAATGCTCCTAGAACATTCAGGTGTTTTTCGGTGCACTGCGATTGGTTCTACAGCATACAATCAGGTGTCACACTGCAAAAGCACTATAAAAGTACGTACATGTGGTGACCATCCTTGTAGTGCATACTTTTTGGCTTCTGAGAAGGAAATATGACATGAAAACGCACATATAAATTGGTCTTAGCTAGTAAAAGACATTCATATGGCAGGTTGCATCCCCATTTCATATTTCAGCAGGAGCAGGATGCAATTGATTGAGGAGGATATGCGAAACTGAAATTGTTGGTAATAGAAGCGATCAAGGAAGAAAGTCAAAACTATCCAAACCAAAGTGATGTTAAGTCGCTCAGGCTAAGTTATCTAAGTGATAGGACGATCTAATCATGATCTTGTGAATGACCAGCTGAAAAGTACAGGTGTTAACTTTTTTTTTCAAGAACAGTAACACATATATACATGAGCATAAAGTGGTCTCAATGGATATAGAGCTGAACAAAAAATTGGTGAGGAAAGACAACAAAAATGCTGAATGGGCAGCAGAAAGGAAATGGTGGGAATGACCAAACCTGGAAGAATGTGCTCTTACAGATGACTCCAAGTTTGAAACTGTTTGGCAATATTCAATGGGATAGGTTGGAAGTTGAACGGTGAACAGTATACAGTTGGTGCACAACAGCTGCAATGAAGCATGTTGGCGTGCGCACATTACGTTACATTGTACCATACCATGATATTACGTTACACGTTATTGTTACATAAAAGTATCACAATTTTTGGTGACGATACGACATGACCTATATGTATTGCATTAGTGTTGCATTCAATGTGAAACTTTCAGGAGAAAATTAGCGATGGGAAACACAGTGTTTTGAAGCCAACCAATTGACACTGTTAATCAGCTTTTGGCATTAAATTCCTCCTCTGAAGTGGTGAAGAAACATCTTTGATTACATGGTGAAGAAACACTTTGTACATCACGGGTGATGAAGGTGTGGTCATGTTTCATCGAAATTGTTTTGTGTGGTTTCGGAGAAGAGAGCAAATACCTATGATATGGAGTCTCTGACTCTATGAAAATCCTCTTTATCTCTTTGCTGATGACTCCCACCTTCTCCATACCATCTGTCATCCTCAGAATGGCAACCAGCAGCCTCTTCACTCTCTGCAGATCTGGATAAAATCACAAGCTGGTCCAACACGTGGAACATGTCTTTCAATCGTGACAAATCTCTACACTCTCACTATGTCTCTCCGAAAGGACGTCTGGACCCCCCCCCCACCCCCATCTACTTTCTCACAATCATCCTCTTGAAGAAGTCTTTCACTCAAGCTTCTGGTCTCACTATCTACCATGATCTTTCCTGGGAAAGCCACATTTCCAAGCTGGCCAACAAAGCCAGTCACTGCTGGGCATCCTCCATCATGAAAAGTCCTTTCCGTGGGCATTTTACGGTGGCCGGAGTGCAAATCCTGCCACCAACCTCCTAATAAAAAGTAACGCAACTGCAGGAGGACATCCGCAGACACAGTTGGGCACTAGATATGGATGCCATTGGCTCACAAGGAGCTCCTCCGCCCTTTAACAGGTTTTGTTTTTAATCCTGTTAGGTGTCCACATCCATGCACCCTCCTCACCAGAAAACCTGGTGAGGGAGATGGTTTAATCGCCGACAACCCACCATGAAACAGGTTAGTTCAGGTTTACATGGTACCTGAAGCAAATCTGGGTCTAATCTGGCCTGACCTGACACAAAGCAAATTACCTTCAGTAATTTCCCCATTAATTCGGACTTGGGGTCGAGCAAAATGCAAAGAAATTAACCGTGATGGTTACAACATCTGAACGAGGATTTTGCTCCAAATTTCCAAAGGCTGCGAATTACCCTCATTGCAATTATAACTCCAAATCACGCACCATGCACCAGACTGATGCTGCAGTGATGATAACAGGTTTAACTAGAAGGGCACTCGGTAGAGTGCATACCTCCACCACGCAATGCCTAACCCACGAGAACATATCGGGCCCAATACATTTTTGAAATATCATGCTTTATATCGTTTTTGACCCGATCTCTCAATGGTGAAGAATTACTTTTAAGAATTAAAAAATTCTCGGATCTGGATCAAGATTCGGATCTTCACCAAAATCAAATGAATTCGACCTTGTCACACACCCAACCTGTCCACCAAGTTTCGTCCGAATCTGTCTGCAACTTTTTGAGATATTGTGCTATATATTGGTTTAGTCCAATCTCTCAATGATGAAGAATCACTGAAAAAATTATCAGATCCGGATCTGGAGATCTTCACCAAAATGGAATAAATCTGTCCTTGTCACAAACCCAACCTGTCCACCAAGTTTCGTCCGAATCCGGCCACCACATTTTGAGATATCCTGCACACAAACAGACAGAGAGGGGTGAAAACATAACCTCTTTCCACCTTCGTTGGCGGAGGTAATGATGATCAAAGGGAATGGGGGAGAACAAGTAGGGAGAAAAGGGCACACATCACAATTATTATTATCTCCATAACCAACACACCCATGAGCTTCCACGACTTATCTCGTGACCTTATCTCTTTCATAAGACAGATGTTCAGACAGGGCCAGATCACAAGACACAGAAAAGAAACCATGTCCCCACATGATCTCTGCATGGGGTCTCTGCTGTGGTTCGAGGAGGGAGGTACTGAGGCTGAGCTCGTGTGGGAAGAGACGATCTGCGGGTCGCATCCAGCTTCATAGTCTCTCGGGGTCTGCACCTTTGTTCAGCATCACTGAGCCCAATCTCGCTCTCAGTCCTGCATCTCAAGTTGCTCATCCCGAACTGTGAGCCAACTTGTTGCCCGTTCTGAGCTGTCCCTCAAGCTCCTCTCTCCTCAACTGCTCGTTCTGACTCACTCCTCGAACCAACCCTCTAACCAACTGCCCATTCCGAGCTGTTACAAACTGTACCAGCCCCTTGGCTATTCTTCCTGAATGTAGGCCAATTGGTTCTCTGTCCAACCTCTTGAGCGTTGTGCCACGCCCACATCTACAAGTGGTTCTGGCGGTGTCAGCAGTTCCCAGCACGGGCTGCAGTTCTTACCTTGGAGCACGATTGCGAGGCGTTACGTTTGCCATTCCCAGGGGAGTGGGGGTGGGTGTAGAATTAATTGGGCTCGTAGACCTGGTGAAATCACTTTTTCTATATTATTTTGTATATAGAGTCAAGGCTCGTGGAAGAGCGAGCACACTGAACTGATCAGGATGCAACAGAGCAAAATAAACTGTAGGGAGAGAGGGGGAGGGAGGCATCAACAGCTTTGTTGAAGGACAAAATAAAGGGGGACTTGAACAAATGATGTGTGTGGGAAGGAATGAGGAGTAGGTTGGGATGCACAAGGTGGACAAGATGGATATGGAAGCAAACTCTCTGGGAGGAAAAACTGGGAATTTGTGAGGGAGGGGTTAATGAGGGTAGAAAAGGTCATTGTTTTGGATGGGGGATGATTTGATAAGATGGTGAACATGAGTGCAGGTTTCTGTGGAAGAATTCCCAGGCTGAGTTAACATCATGGGTAGTAGATATAGGAGACCAGTCCTGAAGAGAGATGGCTGCTTGCAGTCCCTGCACGACTGCCTGAGTGAACTGAAAGACTCGCTTGCAGTGAGGCAGCTCTCTGAGAATAACTAGAGGGATGTTGACTGTCACAATAATATGATCAGATGAACCAATTGGAGCAAAGGAATAGCAGGATACATTTTGCAGGGGTAGTTTGTCCACACAAAGTTCAGGAGGGATGATTTTCCATTGGAAAAGCCTGGTGTTGGCTTAGCGGTTAGAGTGGCTGGCTTCGGATCTGGGGTCCTGAGTTCGAGCCCTGTCGGTTGCTGAATTAACACCAGGTGGGTTTGACTGAGCCTGTTATCCTTCCGAGGTCAGCAAAATGAGCACCAGTGTACTGTTAATAGGGGCGCTGCATCAGCGGCATAGCCGTATCCCTAACCAATGATGCAATCAGCAGCCACAGGCTGCACACGAGAGTGAGTGAGCCATTGAGAAAATGTGGGTTAGAAAGTTCACAGATTGAGTCAATCCCACGGTTCACTTTAACAGAAAAAAAACAAGTGGACAAATTGTGAAGGGAATCATTCAAAGATCATTCAAAGGAATCATTCAATCATTCAAAGTGAAGGGAAATGGTTGTTCACGATTATCATCTCCTGAACAAACTTCAATATGTGCTCTATCATTTTGAAACGGATACCACAAACTTATGTTGAACGTGTCCGTATGGTATAACTAATCAATGTTATACCAGTTACTCCATATTCATGTCCCCAAAACAATATTATAGTACATGGAAAGAGCATACAAACTACAACAACCACAACCACGATGACGGCAGCAACAACAACTATGTGTCATGATAAAAGATCATTTTATTCGTGTTTCACATCATTTTGCGTCTTTATTGAGACTCGCAGATGGACATGCGATGTTTGTAAAGTGCAACATACAATCTGATTAAACCCGTCAGCGAAGTGATGGGTCGGCACGGGTTCTGATTTAAAATCATAGTTTTTCGATACACTCTCCATTCATTTGTGAGGGTAGCATTTATAACCAAAGCTAATCTTGACCGCTAGGTGATTAGGGTTGCCTCAGATGAGGTTTTAAAGGAGTTGGGATGCGACTGAGCAACCAGATGATAGAAGTTACACTATTCACAGCAGAAATCATTTGGAGGGACTTGTACCAAAGGAGTTGTTTGTGATGAACTATAAAAATAGTCCTTCAGCCCTTCAGAGTTTTATGATGAGCCATTGTGTTTATAAGCTTACATTGCTGATTAATTTTGGTTGGTACTTACTTTGGACATCACCAGCACCTTCTGTTTTTCTGGCACATTCAAAGTCTGCATCCCATGAACCCAGCTAGCCACAAAATATTTCCAGCCAACCAGGTTCTTACTTACAGTATGTAATCATACATACATACATACATACATACATACCTACATACATACATACAGTCGTGGCCAAAAATATTGGCACCCTTGCACCTTTTTCAAATAATGCACCATTTCTTCTGGAAGATTGTTGAAATTTTAAAATCTTTTGGTGTCCACATATGTATTTCTTTGGTTGGCAGTGGAACGAAACCAAAAAAAAAAGCTGAAAAAATTACTAAATCTGAGCTTATTCCACAGAGAAATCCTAAAATGGCCCGGATAATATCATTGGCACCTTTTAGAAGTTGTTAGAAATATTAGATTTCAAGCAGGTGATTCTCCTTTACTTTGGATTGAACTCACTTGTGGTGAGTTGCAGGTGCCTCCAATATAAAAATCACTCATTCAACCAGTTTGAATAGAGAAAAAGGAGTCATTCTGCTGTTTTGTGACATTGCATGTACTGCAATGAGCATGGAGAAACAAAAGAAAACCAGAGAATTGTCTGAGGAGGTCACACACAAGATTGTAGCCAAGAATGGACAACTTCAAGGCTAAAAGTCCATCTCCAGATACCTTGATGTTACTGTGTCCACCGTACGCAATGTTATCAGGAATTTTAAGGCCCATGACACTAGTCATCCTCTCTGGATATGGTCGCAAGAGAAAACTTGTTAGAGTGCAGCAAAGTATTGTTTGAATGGTGGAGAAAGCACATCGATCAACTGCCAAACAGATTCAAGCTGACCTTCAGGCACAATGTACAACAGTTTCAACTCGCACCATCCATTGCCAACTCGATGAAATGGGGTTCTATAGTAGGAGACCCAGGAGGACCCCACTGCTGAGAGAGAGAGACAAAGAAAAGAAAGCCCGACTGGAGTTTGCAAAACACACCTGAACAAGCCAAAATCCTTCTGGGAGAATGTCCTGTGGACAGATGAGATCAAATTGGAGTTTTGGTAAAGCACATCATCTTCATGTTCACAGAAAACAAAATGAAGCCTTCAAAGAAAATAACACCTTCCCTACAGTCAAACATGGAGGAGGTTCAGTGATGTTTTGGGTTGCGTCCTGCCTCTGGCACTGGGTGCCTTGAATGTGTGCATGGCATCATGAATTCAGGAGATGACCGATGCATTTTGGAACGCAATGTTCAACCCAGTTCAACACAAGCTGGGTCTCCTTCGAAGATCATAGGTTTTTCAGCAGGACAATGACCCCAAACACACTTCAAAAAGCACCCAGAAATGGTTCAAGATAAAATGCTGGACTGTTCTGAAGTGGCGAGCAAATGAATCCAGATCTAAATCCCATTGAACACATGTGGGGGGGATCTGAAAACACCAGTTGGGAGAAGGCACCCTTCAAATCTGGGAGAACTGGAGCAGTTTACACAAGAAGAGTGGGCCAAACTGCCAGTAGAGGGGTGCAGGAAGCTCATTCATGGCTACAGGAAGTGCTTGATTACAGTTATTTTGTCCAAAGGCTGTGCTACCAAATATTTAGTCTAGAGTGTCAATAATCTTGTCAATGCTATTTCTTTTTATTTTCGGATTTAAAAGGATATATTAATTCTGAATCAAAAACAAAGGTTCTCTAAAAATAACAGTGAAATAAAGAATTGTGGAGACCAAATACTTTTGTCAATTTCAACTTATTTTTCGAGAAAATTGTGAGTTATTTGAAACAAGTGCAAGGGTACCAATATCTTTGGCCACGACTGTACATACATACATGGCTCTTAGTGGAGCTGCCACACACACATGCATGGACATACAGACAAACATACGTGATACAATACAGGATTGTTCGATGGGACAAACACAGCCAAAGCTTGGGGGAAGTGCAGTCACTTCCCGGGTACTCTGGATGCCAGCGACGTCACAGCAATGGCGCTGTTTTTCTCACAACACTCAGCTAAGGAGGAATTTCTTGAGGATTTCTGTACAATGTCGAGGTTCGTGGAAGAGCTTGGGTTAGTACACTGAACGGATCAGGACACAACATGACAAAAGGAACAGTTGAGAGAGGTGGAAAACACCAACATTGGAGCTGAAAGCCAAGATAGAGGCAGATTTGGACAAACAATAAGGGTGGGAAGAAATGAGGGGTCAGAGAGGATATGCATGGGGTGGGAAGATGGATAAAGAAGGAAACTCTTGGGAGGGAAAACTGGAAATTTAGAATGAGGGATTGGGGAGTAATGAGGGTATAAAAAGATCATGGTTTGGGATTGGAGACTGTCTGAGATTGTGGTGAACAGCTGTCTTTGAAGACATGGAGGGAAGAATGAGATAGAAGAGAAGGTGGAAGTTGGTTCCATAGATGAAAAAATGAAAAAAGAGGAACAAATGAGTGGAGGTGAGCAGTGATCCTGAATTTTGGTAGTTTCACCAGAAGAGGGTTGATTATGGACCGTGTATACCCTGCAAAAGCCTGGGAGGGGGACAAAGCACGGAAAGAGCAGTGGGTGCAAGACAGAAGGCCACCGATCTGTCTGCGAAGGCGAAGTGATAGGGGATTGCCCATACTCTTATCCTTTAAGTGCTGAACGTCAAACAAGGAAGCAGTATGAACCATTTTTAAAGTCTTTGGTATGACTTGGCCGGGATTTGAACCACTGCCCTCCCAGACTCGGAGTGGATACTTTAACCATTACACGGCAGAGTCTTGTTCTTATAAGCTTTTGTAATATCTCCTGATGCCTGTTATTGTGTTCCAGTAGTTGTGCAACTTTGTTGTACCGTGAAGCGTGGTTTTACTGTTTTTTATTTATTTAATTTTAGTTTTTTGTTGACCACAATCCTCATTGTTCTTTCTGGGTGCTTTTTCCACTCCTTGGCTTGGTTTCGGAAAATGATTTATTTTATTTCTCAGCCGATCTTCGAAGAAGAATCAGGTAACTTTGACGGAGGAAAAAGACTATGCAAAGACGACGGAACACACACATGCCCCTCTGGAGAACTCGATTTTAGTTGCCCCTGATTTGGAGTTTTATCCAACGGAAAGAGTTTTATGAACTGGAAGCCAGATTTTCTGGAACCTGTTCTTCAACCCACCCAGTAAATGGTGAATAATAATTGTATTTATCATCTTCACTGTTTCTACATAGGTGACCCCAACGTGATTTGAACACGCAATGATGAATGAAGATTGAGCTTCACAGTCTCTATCAACCTCAAATACATCTACAGTATGTTGGCCATGAGTCTCAAAATGTTTCCGTTTGGGCCAAACTCCTAACTGTTTGGTTCATGCAAGTCGCAGCTCAGTTCTGCATGTGGGGGATTACAACACAAGAAAAGCAATTTGCTTACGCCGTGACCTCACTACAACCTGAATATGCCTCGGAGGTTCATGACTTTCTCATTGAACCAACAAGGACTAACTCCTATAAATGGGTTGAAAGTGGAACTGATACACTGAACCTCTGCGTCCAAACAAAAATGCCTGCATCAACTTCTGGTCTCCAAGGAACTGGGCGATCTGAAACCATCACAGTTGGAGGAAAAAGGCAGCTCTGAGCGGACAATACCTTGGAGGATAAAATCCTTAAACAACTTATCCTCCAATGTCTGCTGAGCAATGCACAGCTCCTCTTGGTGTCTACAGGCGATTTGGTGAGCATCGAGCAGCTTGCCGACATTGCTGACAAGATCGTTAAGATCATCACACCTGTTTCCTCCACCAATGGGACTTTTTTATACATCGTTTAGGCTTGTGGAAGAGCGAGGACACAACAGGACACAAAATGAAGGGAACAGCAGGAGAAAGGGGAAACACCAACAGCAGAGCGGAGGGAGAAGGTAGACTGAGACGGACAAATAAGGGATGCAAGTAACGATGAGGGGTAGGGGAGAACGCAAAGGGTGGGCGAGATGAATACATCAGCAAAATTTTGGGAGGGTGGGTTAACAGGTGTTAAAAATAATAATAATAAAATCATGGCTTTGGATGGGGTATACGCAATGGTTCCAGTGATCTTGAAAGCCGTGGTTTCTACGTCGTCAATCTGAGCAAGATGTGAGGCAGGGCAGCCAGCCAGGATGGGGGAGCAGTACTCCATGAAGCTGTGGATGAAAACCTTGCAGATGGATCGGAGCTGAGGTGTGCCAAGGAAGGCCTTTTCATGATGGAGGATGCCAACTTTGCATGATGACATCTGGCTTTGGAGGCCAGCTTTGAAATGTGGCTTGCCCAAGGGAGATCATGGCTGAGAGTGAGAGACCCAAGAGTGAGTGACTGAACCTCTTTGAGATTGTTGTTGAGGAAGTAGATGGGAGGGTTTGAACATTTCAGAGAGAGAGAGAGAGAGAGAGAGAGAGAGAGAAGAGGGGGGGGAGGGGTGAGACAGAGACAGAGAGAGTTTTCTCAGGATTGAAAGACATATTCCAAGTGTTTGACCAGTTTGTAATTTTGTCAAGGTCTGAGGAGAGGGAAGAGGCTTCTGCCCATTTGTCAGAAGGATGAGGGATGTCATGGCAGAGTGGAGTCATCAGCAAAGAGTTAAAGAGGATTTTCTAGTCAGAGATCATTGATGAAGATCACAGTTGCCACACAAAGCAACAGGAACAACACATGCTCCAGCCAGCACAGACATCCAGCATCTGCAGTAGCAGGTCGACAAGTTTATAGCTCAGATGAAAGCTCTTACCCCTTCTTGGAGTGAGAAGCAAGACCGAAACCAGATCCAAGGTAACACACAACAGCATTGGTTATCGTGGAGCCGTAGCCCGAGCGCACAACCCTGTTCAGGAGTTGAAATCTGGTGTCATTGGTGTTTGGCTGAGATGCATGTTAAATGCATTCCTCCTTGCTCTTTCACCACTCACCCTTCGTCCAAACAGGGAAATGCCAGCAACAAGTCATCTTGGTGTAGATGACAGCAGCACATGCTTTCTGGTTGGCACTCGTGTTGATGTAAGCATTCTACCCTGAGAGGATAAACACAAGTGTTCTGCAAGCTGTTAACAAGTCTCCCATCACAACATATTGTGAGAAGTCCCTTACTCTGGACCTTGGACTTAGACGAGTTTTTTTTTTGCTGGATTTTCATCAGCGCAGAACTACCCACACCAATCGTGGAGTCCTATCAAGCCCACCCGTACACGCACAAGATGGCACTCCCCTCCTTGATCACGAGGCCGGCCCAAAATCATTAACAAACTTCGAGTAATCATGAACAACAATTTCAATAAGGAACAATTTCAATAAGGAACAACAATCAACAACAATTGCTATTAATTGTATGGACAAATGTGGGGTTACCATATTTTAACATAAAAAAGAAGACACTGGCGAGGGACACTGAAAGAGAGGACACTCCGGCGAGGGACACTAAAAAAGAGAGCACTCCGGCGAGGGACACTGAAAAAGAGGACACTCCGGCGAGGGACACTGAAAAAGAGGACAATCCGGTGAGGGACACTGAAAAAGAGGACACTCCGGCGAGGGACACTGAAAAAGAGGACAGTCTTTTCAAGAGTTTCCTTTACATACTGAGCAATCATATCGGCAGTCTTTATTAGATGTGTTCAGGACCTCGATTAATTTTGACTGCAAACCGCTGTTCTTTCAGTCGAAATAGTGAATTATTACTGTTAATATTGTACTTGTCTGGGTCCACATTAGATTGTAAATCAGTAGCACCTTTATTTGCCACAGAGACCTACGTACCAGCTTTTACATACCAAGCACTCTGATTCTGATTCTTCGCCACCACTTTGAAAACATGGGAATTTTGTCTTTGGTTCTGGAGTGAATTTACATTTTCGTTTTGGCATTGTAAAGATCTCTTGAAGAAAAATCAAAGTGTGTACGGTACGGATTTAGAAAAGACACTGAATTGCGGACTGATCAGGGTTCTGGACACACTTCCACTGCGAGGATGGGTAGGAATTGAACACGTGGATGTCATGTTTGAACACGTCCATTACGTATGACGGAGTCGTACAGACGTGTACCAAACTGTTCTGGTCCAAACATTTTACATCACCGCATTTTATCACCTTAAGAAAATGTACAATGTTTGAACTGCTTGAATAAGGTTAAAAAAAAAAAAGTATCCCAAATCTTAAAATTTATCCCTTTGAAAATCCAAAAGCAAAAAAAATGGAAAAATCCCAGACATTTTAAGATATTTTAAAAATGCGGCCACATGGAGATTTAAGGACCGAAAAGGAGACTGTCCGGAAAAAAACCGGACGTATGGTAACCCTGTGTGACAAATGTCGCCTTCTTCGTATGCAGCACGTGGCTTCGGGAAGCATCATTGGCTGAGGGCACGGCTGTGCTGCTGATACAGTGCCCCTATTACCAGTACACTGGTACTCATTTCATTGACCTCAGAAGGATGATGGGCTGAGTCAACCCTACCTGGTGTTGATTCAACGGAGCAGGGCTCGAACTCAGGACATTAAATCCCACGCCAGCCACCCTAACCACGAAGCCAACACCAGGCTTAACAAATGTCAGGTCTACAAAAATTGAAATTGTTAAGTCGTAGCACAATAACAACACATGGCAATCAAAAACATCATGAGTGACGAACCACTCTCCAATGGCAAAATGACACACTATATCTGCTGTTCACTTTGCTACATTATTATTATTAGCGGAGTACCCATCCTACGGCAATCTTGTTACACGTATGCAACACGTTCTTCTGACGCGTGCCTTTATTTGGGCGGTGTATAGGCTACTGAGAGCTGCCTCAATCGCTCCCGAAAATAAAATTAAAATAAAAAACCCAGGTTACATGCATGAAGCAAAAACATACTTACTGCTTATAATTCAAGATGACTTCTTCTTGCATATGGCAGCTTAGCTGCCAGGGTAGCTATTATTTCTTGGAAGTGCGACAGTGTTGCTGATGCAGTGCCCCTCCACCAGCACATACTGGTACTCATTTTGGCAACCTCAGAAGGATGACAGGCTGAGTCAACCCCCTGGTGTATTAATTCAGTGGCCAGTGGGGCTTGAACTCAGGACCCTCAGATGCCAAGTTAATTCAGTGGCCAGTGGGGCTTGAACTCAGGACCCTCAGATGCCAAGCCACCACCCTAACCACTAAGCCAACACCAGGCTCTATAATTCAAAGACACCTCACTGTACTGGAAAACGTGGGGACAGGACGACTGTACTTGAAAATGATGCATGCAAACAAAAAGAAAGAACATGGAATACAAAGAGGGTGTATGCCCACACACCAAAAGTCACATTAGAACAAAACAAAATATTACTAGTCATAAATAACTGACCAAGCAGACAGCAGCCGTTCTGGTGACTTATTATCTGCAAGTCAGAAATTAACTGTTTGTGACTTTAAAAAAAACAACTTAAATCCACTTTTTCCATTTCGGTAATGAATCTGTTCCGTTCCCATCGTGTGCTGCCTTTTTGGCTGCTGGTTGCATCATTGGTAAGGAGTGTGGCTGTGCTGCTGATGCAGTGCCCCTATCACCAGTACACTGGTGCTCATTTCACCGACCTCAGAAGGATGACAGGCTAAGCCAACCCCCTGGTGTTAATTCAGTGTAAAAAGGGGCTCGAACTGAGGACCCTCAGATCCCAAACCACCTCCCTAAAGGGGCTGTCACACCTTGACGATTTAGCGAACGTATGCCGTTTTTTTACAATTGCGAAATACGCTGGCACACGTCGAATACGTTATTGGTAAGTTTTGTATACGTTAGGAATACCCTGAAAACACTGCATAAGTCGTTGTACGCTGGCTTTAATCGTTGACTTTTGTGCTTGTTCTCTCTTTTTCGAATGCTTAAATTTTACGACGTACTCGGCGTTTGGCTCACACGTTCCGCTACGCGGCCATAAGGTTTAGCGTATCTGCATCGTTGACAACGTAATTGTATGTTACTCATAAGTCGAAACACGTAGAGGTAACATTCGCGTACCCGAAACTTATTTTAACTATGAGTAACGTTTTGTAAGCACGCTACACAAACGTTGTTCACACTTCGCAACACGCCACTTGAAAGTTCCTCATACGTCGAAACAGATCAAAGTAATGTTTAGGGTCCCGTGACTTATTATAACCTATGAATAAAGTGCTTGGATTATTACGCTATGCATACGCTGACTATCGTTGGGCATAGGTTGTGGACGCCTAAACACGATAAACAATCGTTGTATAACTTATGTATAAGTTATCGAAGCGTTCTGTGTTCATTACTAGTACATTATGCATTTGTCAAAGTCGTTTTTAATACTTTAAAAGTAAAACAAAGAAATATTTCATCGTGGGATGAGGAAAAAATTAGCCGAAAAGAACATCGAACAATGGTGCAAAGTAGTCTCCTATTCGTGGACGATAAGAGGATCCATCATCACCCACCCTCCCCCATCAGCTCACCTACTATACTGACATGGACCTACTACTACTACCAATACTACATACTACAACTACTACTACTACTATACTGACATAGACATACTACTACTACTACTACTACTACTATACTACTACTGACATAGACTATACACTGACATGGACCCTACTACTTACAATACTACTACTACTACAACTACTACTACTACTACTGACAAAGACATACTACTACTATATACTACTACTGACATAGAGACATACCCTACTACAACTGATGTAGACATTCTACTACTACCAATGCTACTACTACAACTACTACTACTATTACTACTGTCACGCACACAACTACTGCTAATAGTTACTACTACTGATACTACTGGCATGACATCTACTCAACATGGAGTCTGGAACAATGATGGGTTCCTCTGTGAAGCCATTTTATGTACAATTCCCTAAAGCTGCCATATACGTCAGTACACGGTAGATGTAAGTTAGAAACACTTTCAGTAAGTTCTGTGGTTGTCCGGAAGACGTCAATTTAATTCGTCTACATACGACAATGTGCGTTATACATACGTTACAAATAGGTTCATAGCATGTTATTCAATGGTTAGATGCACGTTCTTAGGTTCAAACATGCTACACATAGGTTAAACGCACGTTACTCTTACGTTCATAGCACGGTAGCCATTGGTTCAAGCCAGTTATTACATAGTTTCAATGCACGTTACTCATACTTCCAAGCACGTTAAACATAGGCTAAGCTGACGTTACTCATTTGTTCAAAGCACGTTACTCAACGGTTATAAATTGGGTTTCAAGTATGTTGCCATTAACTTGACGTGCTTCGACTTATGATACCTACAAGTAACGTGTGTTCGCCGTGTTAAACGATCGCAGAACGTGCAAGAACAGATGCCAACGCATGCGAACGTGTTAGCCTTACGTCGAGTACGTCTTAAAATTTTCAGCATGCTTGAAATTTCACGACGTATCGAACGGACTAGGTAATATGCCAGCGTACTTCAATGATTTCGAGCATAATCTTAACGTATACTCAACTTCCTATAGCTATTTGACGTGTGCCTAGCGTTGTAAACCCATTTTTCATAGAATGGCATACGCTGGCAAAATCGTCAAGGTGTGACTGCGATGTTGACATTCAAAATCTCGGGCATTTTGATTTCAATCGGCGTCCGCAAGTTCTCAACAGCTACGCCCGAGTTCGCCGGCGATACGTATAGCGGCAAAGGGTAAGTTGAACTATCGCTTGTCTTAGGTTTTGAACGCCGATCAAAGTAAGCATCGTTGGTAAAAGTTATGTATAACACAACGAAACGTTCTGTGCCCGTTACTAATATGTTATGCAAACGACCAACACGTTTTGAATACGCCAAAAACTCAAAAAAACCATAAAAAATTCAGCGTACGTCAAGTTTTAGATCAATTTTTATACGTTGCCATTGCTGGCTTAAACGTCAAGGTGTGACAGGGCCCTAACCACTGAGCCGCCACCAGGCTATCTGTTCAGTTGAGTCGTGTGTATTATTTCCTCAGCCTAGAAGAGTGGAATACTTGGCATATTTGCTAATCCAGGATACAACAGAAAACGTGGGAACAGGAATACTGTATGTACATACATACTGAGAAGGGTGGGGACTTGTAATATCCTATCCCACCGCTCATCCAGATGCCTAGTGACTGGAGGCCATGTGTGACTCCCGAGCTTTCAACCGCTGCACCATCCACTATTGATATCCCACATCTCATCTGCAGGATTTTGTTTTAACTCAACATGTGAAGCGAGTATTTGCCAAGGAGAAAGGAAGAGTTCATAAAATGTGATAGTTGCTCAATGTGGGCCTTTTCAACAAAAGGTGAAGTAGAGGGTTCTTACTGTTGCAGGAAGTGTAAGTAAATAGCCCACTTGAGGATCGTTATTACGAGGTTGAAGGAACGCAGAGATAATTTGCAGCAAGTGGCAGAATGTGAGAAATTTGTAGATAATAGTTGGTTACGGTTGTGGAGTTGTGACGGTGCTCCGGGGGCAGGCAGGGGTGATGTGCAGCGGGGGCAGGCAATGGTGACAGTGCTGTGGGGGCAGGTAGTGGTGGGAGCGCAGCAGGTGCAGGCAGTGGTGATGGTGCAGCAGATGCAGGCAGTGGTGGAGGTGCAGGCAGTGGTGTAGGTGCAGCGGATGCAGGCAGTGGTGGAGGTGCAGCAATGTAAATTGGTAGAAATGAGGTGTGGGAGACAGCTTTTGTGGGTGATGAGACGATTAAATATGTAGATTCTTCATTCTGCGTGAAGGATCGTAGACATCAAATTCTGTGTAGTTTTGAAGGAGCGGGAGTTAGGGACATTGAAGGAAGGGTAAACAGTATTGTATCGGGT
>CM068967.1:31567082-31582290 GCA_035128595.1 Eptatretus atami
CATTGCTGGACAACGCCGGATCCCTCCGCTCATCCCTTCTTCTCCCTTCTCTCACCCCTTCCCCTGCCTCCACCTCCCTCCACCCTTTTTTCTCCCTCCTCCCACAAAGGTACCTGGCTTTGCTTGAGATATAACGTACGTCAATTGGACAACCACAATTAAGCACGTATTTAGAACGAACATTTTATTTATCAAGCTGCAAAATATTGAACAGATGTATCAACAAATTGAACATATTAATGTTGTCATGTTTTTGGATGGACAATATTGAATGTTTTTCCATCAAGGGCCGGATCATGTAAATTGTTTGGTGTTCCAAGTCGAGAGCAGAACACATACTCGTTAACCTTGTGAAAATGATATTCAAAATCTGTTTTGTTGTTAGACAATTAGAATACACTCTCCAACCAACTGTATGGGAATGCGGATAAAAATCGCTTCTCTTTAAATTCTCACAATTGAGCAGAATCTTTTTTTAAGAGTAGATGAATTAAAATATTATCACAATAAAATATTATACTTTGGGGTCTGGTTGTCTTCCTGTGCAGCACAAGGCTGCGAGTAGCATCATTAAATGAGAGTGTGGCAGTGCTGTTGATGCAGTGCCCCTGCAGGTTAGAGCAAGAATTTGTCCAGGATGCCAGGGATAGGTCCCATACTGGTGGTGAGGGACACCACCAAGTGATCTTTAATGTCCACCAACTAAATCAGGCAGATGCGACGTCCAGTTTAGCGTCCACCTGAGGGACGGCACACACATTGATTAATCACCCTGCCTGTGAAACACCAGGATGACAGTTTATAACTGGGTTGACATATGAACCCAAGCGAGAGAGCTCAGAGCGAGTGTGTGTACCTCTCGGCCATCCTGCCATGGACTGGGGATGCATTTGCTTTGCAGCCACTGAAAACATATTTTTCAATTCACTCTTGAACCCTTAGTTCACTTTACTGATTCGAATCCTCTAATATTATTTTATCTATCTATAATTCCAGCAATCTGTGTGTGTGTGTGTGTGTGTGTGTGGTGTGTGTGTGTGTGTGTGTGTCTGTGACCGCTGTTTCTCGAAAACACACTGTCCGATATAATTGAAACTTGTCTTATATTGCTGGGGACTGAGGTGTGCCTTTTCAAGGTTTGATATTAATCGGACAAGTTCAAGTTATGGCCATTTATTTACAAACCAATGACAAGGAAATGTTGTCTGCGTGGGCGTGGCCGATGGGGAAGGGAAGCTCAGCCGCGTTCGCATTACAGGTTACAACGTACGGGCTTCGCGAGTGATGACTTCGTGTATTCTATATAATTTCTCGATTTTATGCGCATTTATAGATAAACACAATGCCCAAGTTAGATCGTTTTCATATTAGACGGTGCATAATTTCGGTAAGATCAGAGTGACTTGGTGTGCTCGCGAAGAGGAGTATTTTTTTTTTCTCTCTTCTTCTCTTCTCTTTTTGTTTTTTTCCTTGCGATGACATTCGCGAAAGGACATACGTTGCGCGCTAATTGATATTTGGGTATTAAAACTAAATTGCGAATAATCGTAACTGCGAAATATTATGCGAACTTCCGGGCCACGCACGTACGGGCACGCGAGAGCGAAGAAACGGCCTGTGTGGTTGTTGTTTCTTGCTCGCGGTTTGAATATTTATTTATTAATTTTTTTTTTTTTTATTTACGGAGGGCTTACAAACTCCGGTGGTTCTCCCAAGGAGAACTTAACTTTGGTTGCCACGCCCACTGCTCCCCGCTGGAGCTTTCGCCTCGCCTGCTTTAAAATTATTTTTTTGCACTCAAAGAAGTTACACTTTGGGCATATCCTTCATCTTTTTCTTCACTCATACAATTGTGGAACAGTAGAAAAAGCTAATAGTAAAGATCGTAAGAGCGGAGCAAGATAGCCCACTCGTGCGCACCGTGGTTCGATTAGGTGAAGTACGCAATGAGCAGAACGGCGGCCATTTTAGCAAGCAAGCGAGCTGCTTTCTGGTTGTAGTTCGACTGCTGTATCGATCGCGAGTAGGAGGCAGGAGAGGGGCGGGAAAGTGATAAGGCGATGATACATTAGCCATGTACAAGACAGTTTCTTTTAATCACAAGTGAAACTAGAGGGGAGCACTCGTAGAGTGCAAAACCTCCGCCGCCAATACTGCTGGGTCACTTAAGTGAACCTGATATCTATTTCATTGTAGGTCAAAACGGATCAGACTCTACTGAACCACGATTGAATAAACTAACCACTGATCGACGCATGTAGAAATGCCAAAAAAAAAAATCGAAATTTTTTTAAAAAAAAAGGTGCAAAATTTCTGTTTTTTTCTTCTCTAACAATTTTTTTTGGGGGGTTGGAAATCACTCAAAACATGTAGAAATGCAAAAAAATTCAAATATTTTTCAAATAAAATGGAAATTATTTTGAAAAAAAGTTGCAAAATTGTTTTTTTCTTTCTAACAAATTTTTTTTTTTTGGTTGAGAATCACTTAAAACATGTAGAAATGCAAAAACAAAAATTCAAATACTTTTTCAAAAGGGCCAAAGCGGCCATATTGGACTTGACAAGTCAAATTAATGGCATGATCCTTGGACCATTCTACACCCCAAGTTTCGTCGAAAATCCAAGGAGTTTTTCCGTAATCTATGTCTCACAAACCAAAAACAACAGACAGGGGTGAAACAGTAACCTCCTCCTTCGATGGCGAGGTTAATTAACACAAAATAGGAAGAGATGAGATAGAAGAAAGGGAGAGAAAGAAGGAAATATAGACGGAGAAATAAGAGAAGAAGAGAAGCAAAACAGCTAAAAAGAGAAAGAACGCAAATTGAGAGAGGAAAGGATAAAAATCAAAGCCCAACACATGCAGAAAAAGTATATTATTCTTACTGAGAACATATTAATATATATAAAAAATATATATATCTATTATATATATAACTAATATATATATATACTATTAATCATACAAGAAGTCATGCAACATAATCTGTATGATAATATCACCTTCAAGAAGTATCCTTCGAATAACTATTTAGGCATGGAGAAATCGGAGGGGAGGCAAGGGTCAACCCCCCCCACACACACACACACACACAACACACACACACCACATACACATTTTAATGTGTATTGAATGTTCTCCCAAATGCCCCATCAATGGTTGGGAAGACCTTTTTTTCTTGCTTCTCACCTCCGTTGTCCCCCCCCCTCCCCCATCTATTTTTTTTTTGCTCACACATCTTTATGTCCCTTTTTTTATGCGATTTTACGCCAATGCATTGAGCCGTGGCAAAAATGGTTAATGTATATGTATTATTTATTGTAAGGCCTGATTCTAAGTGCTTATCAGATGTAATTTAAGTGTTATTTGTAGTTTTAAATGATACATTTACATGTCGGTATGTCAAATTTATGAACATATATATATATATATATATCAAGGTGTAAGAGTTTTGCACCTGGCAGTCAACTGAGGTGGAAACTGGGTAATAGCTTTCTTCCATTGACTAGCAAATTGAACATAGTTTTTGTTCTACTTTGCTTCAAAGTATGACTTCTTTTCAGCAGACCCAGTGCCATACACCATACACCATTACCACACGCCAACACGCACAGCACACACGCACACGCACAGCACACACACACACACCACACAATGCAAACAGCAAACATTCAATATGCAATAACCTGTTACAATATCAAAATGATTGCTGTACACGTAAATATGGAAGTTGTTTATTTAAACTTCATAATTTTACAATATATTGTACAAATGCCTTTGTATTCCAAGTACAGTATTTCTTTCTTTCCTTTACAAGTCTGCATTTTCAGTGTCTTCATTCATGCATATGGATTTACTTCACGAGAAAAAAAAAGAAAAGTTATGTGTCATTGGAAATGTATTTTTAAACGCTTGCCTGCAATGATTTTTCACACATTTTACAGGTGAAATGAACTTACAGTTACCCATGCTGAACATTGCATCATCTCCTGACATTAATGAAAAGATAAATTGTTTCAATTATTGCACTACATTAAGTCGGTATTAGATCAAAATATTAGATGCACAGGTGTCCATGTATTTAAACATTCCGTGTTCATATAGATTTCAATGTCTTGTAAATTTTAAATCCTATCCCAACAATGTACTTGTATGTAATGCATCATGACAGAGAAAATGAATGATTCTGTTTGTTTCCCTTCGTTTTGCGACAGAGCCATGTGCTTGAATGAACTTGATTCTATAAAGGTCTGCAATATATGTTATTACATGCAAATATATGAAACCATTAAATCAGATTAAGATCTTCATTAAACAAGACTGTAGTACCATACATTTACATGTGGATCAAATATAGATAAATGTAGGCTGTAGTTGGCTAGCGCAAGCTCGCTCTGCCTGCCCGCTAAAATGGCGCGAGGGCGTCCATTGGATACTTCACTGTTTCGCACGAGTGGGCTATCTTGCTCCGCTTTACGATCTTTGGTATAATGCTCTGGCAATTTCACACGTTGTTGTGTAAAATATGGAGAAGGTGGGTTCACAGCCTTGCTGAAATAAATACGCTTATATACGCTTTGTTGTAATCGCTGTTTTCTTTAAATTTTCAGATTTCACTCCAGATTTTGACAGTTATTTAGTCTATGAGATCTGATCCTCAAATCCGAAATCATATTTGCAGTGTAATACTTTAATTAGTCGTGAAAGTATATTGCGTTTCCAGGGAGAAGCATGTTGTGTGATTAAACAGTTGTATTCTGAGCGGTCTCCCTCATCCTTCCTGGGGAGAGGAGTAACCGAGTTCACAGTAGGCTAAATAAAAGGCAGCTAAGAGCCCAGCGAGGTGAAGTTGGGGTGACCAAGGATAAGCCTTCATAAGATAAGCCGTTAATTATCTTCAAAAGGAGTGCTTACTTTACCCAAATACCCAGTTTTCATTCATGCACTCCTTTGGAGGAGAGGAGGAGAGGAGATTGGGACATACTCGTGTGCAGAGCGTTGGTGCTACTGAAGATAGTCTCCTTGGCTATTGGGCACAATCCTGGATGGGTCGACTCCGACACAGCAAACAGCATGCTGGCACCATTTTGCCGACTTCATAGGATGACAGGCAGAGTCAACCCCACCTGGTATTGATTCAACATATAAGCAGGATTTGAACTCAGATCCTAGGATCACCAACACACCCTAACCATTAGAGCAACACCAAGTAAACTCCTTTTGAGGTCCCTTAATATGCATGCAAAGTTTTGGAATGATGGAAAACACACACACACACACACCATATATATATATATATATATATAATATATATATATTATATGTAATAATAATAATAATTAAATATATATATATATAATAAAAAATAAAAATATTTTTAAATAATTAATAAAAAAATTAAAATATTTAAAAAAATAACATATAAATAATATTTAAATTTTAAAATATATAAATATATCAAACACCCAGCACTATATAAATATAATAATTAAATATATATAAATAAAAATAAATATTTGCAATACAGTATACGAGGTCAAAAACGTCAAAACGATTCGTACAAAACGAAAATCCGACGGCGCTCACTTACACTTCTCACTCATCGGGGTCTGTCGGCGACTGACAGCTTCGCAGGCGGGAAATATTCATGCATACGGATTAGGATCGCCTACATACGTTCACCAAAAACACACCCTCGTCGCTCATTGTTTACGACAGAAAAATTAAGGCTGGATACTTTTTGAAACGCACACCTCGTATATATATATATATATATATATATATATATATATATATTATATATATATATAAAAATATATGTATAAAATATATAAACACACACGACACGACACAGCACACACTTTCCAACACACACACCTACTATAACATAATAATAATTAAATATTATAAATAAACAAATAAATATTTGCAATATTAATATAATATCAATATATACTTATATAAATATAAATATATATATATTTATAAAATATATGTACAAATAGATAACACACAACACACACCAACACACAACAACACAAACCAATTATAAAATAATAATTATAAAACTATATAAATAAACAAATAAATATTGTAATTATATAATATAATAAAGATATATATAATATAAATAATTATATATATACTAATAATCATTCAAATATATGTATAAAATATATAAACAACACCCTATTACAAAAAAATAATTCAAATTAATAATAAGCCAAAAATAAATATCTTGTACATATATATTACATAGATCAAATATAACTACATATAAGATATATATATTTTAAATATAGAAAATTAAATCACGCAACCTACACTATAACCCAGACGCATAAATATACATTATCATTACTAACCTAAACTCCATACCCACAACTTACACTATTAAAATATTGTAATATATATAATAACTAAATTATAATATCTACTTAACATATAATCTAATATAAATCTGTTATACCATTAACCACACCCACACACACACCACATGCACACGCACAACGCACGACCGCACATCTGACAATTTTATTGTTCGCTATAATATCCGTGCTTTACCCTTTTAAATGTTTAGCGTCAACAAGGAAAGCAAAATGCACCATTTTTTTGAAAAGATTTAGATAATTACTCGCGTAAGACTTGGCTGGGGTTTGAAGCGCCAACCTTCCTGTCTCGTGTATGAACTTACTCATTGGAGTCTTTTAAAAATCTTAAGTTATTTGGACATTTTTGGAAGTTTCTATTATAAAGTTATTTTAGGGTCAATGCAGCAATGGAGGTTTTTCTTATTAAATGATGGCCTTGCAACTGTCAAATCTTGTTCAGACTTCAGTAATAGCTCCCTGTTATTATCAAACGCTGAAATGGTTTGTGTTCAACTTTGGAATAACCTTAAGGTTATCTGTTAACAGTATCCAAACAGATTCCAGTATTATTTATACCTTTAAAATGTATCTCGTTGGTATCATGCTCTTCTTCTTGGTGAACGTTGGCTTTGGCCTGCGCAGCAGAGCTTTTCAAGTAGCATCAGGAGCGGCTGCAGAAACAGAAACAGCTGACGGCACTAATGTATGGAAGACACCTCGTTTGCATTATATAATAGACTCTAGGTGTATCGGGTTGGCCGGTGCTCGTCTAAATCTGTTCGTGGCATTTTTGAGAAATGAAATTTAGAAGGGTTTTTACTATTTTTTTTTTTTTGTGGGGGATCAAAAACATTCCTAACGCCACTTAAGAATGAGGGCTTTGTGCTACATTTCTTTTATGCTTCTGTAAGCTACAAAGGCTTAGGCACTATAGAGGCAATTATATATATATTAAAAAATTCAAGTTTCATGTTCAGTTTCAGTTTTCAAACAATTTTTTCCAAAACACTTCCAGCACTCCTCATCTACAGTCTGAAAGGTCTGAACAGAGAATCATTTGACGGCCATCTTCTGGAGAAAAAATGCAACACAGAGAAGACAGACACAATATTCTCCTGCAGTCAGATAACAGAGAATTAATTGGCCTCATCATATTTACAGGCATTCCTTCATTCCACTTGTTCTGCTGCCACAGTCTTTTATGGACTCCTTAGAAAAAAAAGACACGAAAAAATCCAGGCCCTTCCCCCCACTCCCTGAGCAAAGAGCTCCGGGCCTGCTGTCGGGTCTGAGACGGTTGCGGTTAGCTCCAACCTCCTTTGTTCATTAGGGCAGCATGCCACTAATTTTTCTACTATCAGTTCCACGATGTGGAGTTGGAGTGTTACAAACAGCAAACGTAGATGAGAGTGCCAACCCATTCTCTTCTTCTCCCAAGCATCTGCAACCGTCTGAGACTCGCGAGCAGCAATTTTGGGCGAGAATCTTAGCATCGATCCGCAACCTGAGAGCCCAGATCATCAGCTTCTCCTCAGTGGTATATGACACGTTGCTGTACCACCCACTGAGGACCACCTTCTCGCCCTATCGGGCGTAAAAAAAACCTGCGTGATGGACGGGGAATGATCTTCAAATTTTGACTTTCATCGGTCAAAGACCGTTCAGGTTTTCAATCTCCACTGGCGCGGTCTTCATGGCTCGAGGCACAGCCTCTTTTTTCTTATTTGGGCCCATCATTAGCAATGATTTTTTACCACTGCACTCCGACCTGTAAACCTGCGCACTCGAAGTTTCTCTTACAGTTAAACAGACTTTCTTTACTTCCACAAGTGTAGATCTGTGCTTGAAGCTGCTGTCCTGTGAGCCCCGCCTATACCGCCGCTGTTGACTCAACTTGTCTTCTGGATGTGCTTTGTGGCTTTGGGTCTGCAGACCCTTTCCTGTCAGAGTTTCCTCGTTACCAAGTGCTTCTTGATGCGTGGTAGAAATGTCTCACTGGACACCCCCTTCGCCAACTCTCTGCCACATTTCCTCTCAACGAAAAACCTACACTTTTTAAGGGCGGGTTATCAATTGTCTGTCGTCTTCTCCTCGCTTAATTGCTCTTTTCTCACCATTTAATGCTAGCAACCTATACTACTTCCTGCGAAGTGGCATATTGTCCCATTACACTGCTTCAGACGGTGTAGCAACACCAGTTTGTCTCCCAGACACTGCTTCTCTATAACCCAGCACCGAGGCTTGTACTCTAACTCCAAGCAAAGTTTGGCGCACACTGCCTCGGAATTGTTTGCATCAAACTTTCAAGGCATAATTATTCTGTGCTCAGAACAGGCTGCAGTGTGCAAATCCCATTACTTGTTTCCCTGAATAAAGGGCCTTGTTTTTTTTTTTACAACTTTTGAAAGTTACATTTTTTCAGTTTTTGTACCTAAAACTTTTTTTTAACGTCTGGCAGTTTGACCGGCTTAGGCTTGTACCATTTCAGTTATTCAGCTGGACTTGAAATATGGTTTAAATTTCAAGTAAACTGGAAAAAATGGGCGGTTTTTCAGTCAAAAAATAATGGGGAGGGGAGGGTGCATGGGGGAAAAAAAACTTTTGAACGGTAAGTGTACATGTTGACATTGGTTGGCCGAACACTCTCTTCATGAAGCGTTAATACCATATATTCCTCACATGCAGCGACCAATTTCACGTTGACCGGTGGAGGCAGAAAATCAATCCCATCATGCTCTACTCGGGTCAGTCGCCTGTGACTTCATTTTTAGTTGGGTGCCATGTTCTGAGTTTACATCAACTAATTACCATTGGAAGGGGTCGCCATTATTAAGTCATCTCTCTCGCACAGGCTCATGGACCTTCTGGGCAAGTAGAGGATCAAACTACAGTATACCACCCTCTGGTCTAATCGGCTCGGTTGCGCTTTCACCGAGAACTGAAAGTTTCAGGAAAGCATGCAAGCTAAGCAAATCCTAATTGGAGCTGGGAGCTCTCCTATCTCAGCTTTGGTAATCGGACTGCAGTAAGTCAGGATCTAGGTTGTGCACAGCTGAACGCACGGTGCGCAAGTAATGCTATTGACACCACAGGCCTTCAGAAGTACTCATTTTTGTTCCTGCAGATTCTGGAGTTTATTAGTGGAGAGGGTTAAGAACTTGAAGCCGGAATCGACAACGCTTATTACCTTCGGCCCCCCCCCCCCGGGAAGGTGGAACGGAGTTATGGTTTCAGAACCACTGATCTGTCTGTCTATCTGTCTGTCTGTCTTGTGAGCAGCCGCCCATATCTCAAAAGTGTGGTAGGCTGTGACAACACCTTGCTGTTGGGTCTGGTTATGTCGGCAAGGAAAAGCCATAAATTTTTCGGTCAGGTCAGATCAGCATCTGGCCTATTTATTGCGGCATTCAAAAACGTCACTGTTCAGCACGGAGAGTAACTGCCCACTCCTATTGAGTGCCTGTTCTAGTTCAACTGTTTCTTCACTCACCCTAAGTAACTGGCTGCCCTTGTGTACGTAGCGGAAATGTTTATGAGATAATTGTGGTGATTGGTCCAGGCAGCTGCTTCCCACATTAGCAAGCTTTTCCTGGGGGTCACAAGCTTCCAAAGGGCAGCTGTAGGGATCTGTGGCTCAGGACTTCTAAATTTCTGATCACTGGTCCGATTGCTAGCTTAGTAAAAACGACGAACAACATTACATAGAGCTCGAGCATTCCAGTTGCGACATTTCTCAAAATTTTGGATGAATTCTGTCCAGAATTGACTACCAATCTTCACTGACAACACAATGGCGAACCAACAGGTGATAACGCACATTATGTCAGTGAGAAATTATAATATACAATTTGAGGTGTGTGCTGTGTAACGTATTTTGCATGCGTCGTTGTGCGAAATCTGCATCTGTCTATGCACTCCTGAACTCGTGCTGGACGAGCATGAGATGCAAAACTGGGGACTTGGTACTCCGGCGCGGGCAGCATGTGGGGAGGCCCGGGGGGGAGGGGGGAGGGTGCTGGGAGGGTTTGGGTGTCTTAAAATTCAGCCTCTCCGCCGAGGTTTCAGGTTTGGGAAAGGAGCACCAAATCTTATATGTAAAACGTGTATTGTAATCGTACTCGCTCGAAGTACCGGGAGAGTACTTACAATTCCCCCTGTCCAACCCATAATTCCTTTTGGATATAACCCATCAGCAACATCCAGTTGTGTTGGCCCATTCTAGGTCTTGCCAGCATTCCAATGCGAGTACACCCGCCCTCTTTGGATTATCTCTTATAACTACCCATTCCCGCAGCCCCACATACTTATCTCACACACTCACACTGCCTCTGCAACCCTACCCCCCCTTCACCCGAGTCCTTCCCTTGATAGCTCCTCTCCCCCACTCCATATTGGTCATTCCCCACCCACATCCTCCCTGCTTACTTCTTGGCCAGTCCTACTTCTCTTCACGGGTTTCCCTCTCCTGCTCTTTGCTGTTTTCTTTTTAATTCGGCAACTATGCATCACTACTGTCCTTACTCGAACCTCTTCTTCTTGGCCTGCACCAGTCTCCCCACTCTCCTTGCTATCCCACTCTTCACACTGCTTCTTCTGCACGTTCGTCTCTTCAGTCTCCTGCTATTCATTATTGAAGCCAGAAGATCCGTAGCCGCTGTTACACGCATCTATCGGCACCCGCTCCGTCCTCACCTCACGGCCTCTCGGCTCTCAGCGCTACTCCCCCACCAATCGTCTCTCGGCACGTCGACAACAACTTGAGTGGTGTGAGTCGTCGGCTTTGGAAGCTGCACTCGATCTCCTACTGAATCCTTCGGAAAAACAAGCTCTGGACCAAACAAGCTCTTTTGCATTACTCCTGTTTTTGGCACAATGGCTCCGATGAATTTTTTTTTGTCAATATTTCCGGTGAGGGACAGAAAATACGAGACATCTCTCATTAGGAGGCTCTGTTGACCTCACATATGGGGTTCTTTGGTTCAAAGTTGGGTCACAGAAATCATATCATGAAGCCTGCCTTGTGGTTTGAGGTGATGCACAATCGTTAGGGTAGCAGTAGCAGCTGTTAATATCAACGATGTTAAATGCGCCCACTGGTTGGATAATATAGTAATATATTATGTATATTGCTATATATTATGGTATGTACTGCTCATGTACTGTATATACCACATGTATATACAACAACAACACACCACGCCGTTTGCAGCCTACTTGGCTTTTCCGCCCCCCCAAGAATCAAATGGTATTTTCACTTGACTGTTTAAACCGTAATTGGCGTTCATCACTAAGTGGTAAGTCCGTTGGGGGTGCCCCAGTTGCCACTTTTTTTCTTGCCACTGATTGGTTGTGAAGGGAGCTGGATGAAAGTGGAACGCCTTTTTGTTGTTACTTCCAGAAAAATGTAGCAGGTGGATCCTGATGCGTTTACATGCTGTTTGTTTTTGTCTGTATATTAGTTTTTTTTGTTGTGTATCTGGAAGTGTCTGTTGTTGTAAAACTGACGCTTCCAACTGGGTTGCCAAATCGCGTGTTTTATGTCATTGGATGCCTTTACTCGGCTTTATGGGAGAAACGCATCTGGATGGAAATAGTGGTCGGTTCTTTTGGAGGTTTATTTCCTCGGGGATCGTACCCCAGTGTTCGCTCGCGGAGCCTGTGTTCCCCACCCCCGAAGCCCCGAGAGTGCAGAAGATTGGTATGCTTGTCTTCAACAAATGGGTCCACTGGGCGTAAAGGCTTTTTTGGCTGTCGTTTTTGGAAAACTTGTTCACGTCTGAGATGATTTTACCCTCTGGTGGGGCTCAGGGTTCTGTTTAATTTCTCTTTTTAATCATTGATAAGTCCACACCGGGAAGGTGAAGGAGGTTGTGTTTTTAACCGCTCTCTGTCTGTTTTGTGTAACCGGATATTCTCAAAAAAGTTGTGGATGGATGCCGGATGGAATTGTTGGGGCATGTTGGGGTGTGTGGACAAGGACGAAGTGATTAGATTTTGGTGGACCTATTCCGGATTCCGGAATTTCGAAGACTCCTAGATATTGTTTTAAGTGGGATTCTTTACCATTGGAGAGATAAGGCCCAAAAAACGATACGCTAGCACGAATATCTCAAAAAGTGTGGGACCGAGTTTGGCTGGGAAGACTTGGTTTGGACATGTTGAGTGCGACCATGACGAATTGATTTGATTTTGGTGAAGAATGGTCCGATTCTGGATCTGGATACGAGAATTATTTTAATTTTAGTGATTCTTTCACGATTTATTTGCATGAATTTGAAAAATGTATTGGAGCCCCGGATATGTTCGTCGTGGATGGTCACGTATTACTGTGCAGAGGTAATGCGCTCCACAATCGAGTGCCCTTCTAGTTCATCCTTTTGATTTAACTCGTTTAGTTGCCACTGAGATGCAGAAACATTGATGTAACACAGAGTTTGTTTAGCTTAAGAAGAGCCAGCGGTGCACTTTTGAGAAAACAGTTTAATTGTCATGTTGTAGTTTTTTACTTGAGTGTTGGTGTTGCTGCATTGTTGGCTTGCACTGCTGTCAAAGTGACGATACTGTGGGGCGGTGCGTAATGAAGAGAGATGCATACATGCACCAAACAAAAAAATTCGGCTCATTCGGTATAGTAACATGTAATCAGGTGCGTAACCAACACACGTCGAAGGACGATTGAGGAGGAAGGAATTTTCAGCTGAAAGTGAGACATCAGATCTGAGGATAAATGTAGATTCAGCTAGTTTGGCAAAGGCTTGATGAACGGAAGTCTTGCAATGTTTCGGAATAAAAGTTCTGTAAAACTGAAGCAAATTAGCTGACAGCGTTCGACCAAGTTTCGTAATCGCTATCATTTAAATTTCAGCTTCTAGAGTGAAGATGGGCTTGGCTGCTCTAACACAGCGTGAATTAACAATGTAAGCTCAGATGATTTATTCGATAGTTTATTAATATCTTTAGTTTACCATCCGAAGGTTGGACGAGGTAAATATATAATTATTCATGATTATGGCAACCAGGCCAACTCGAGAAGGTTGGATGGCAGGTTTAGTGTTTTCAGCCCTTGTCTGTCTGTGAGCATGATTATCAAAAAGTTTTCAGATGGATTAGGAAAAACTTGGTGTGGAGTGGGGTGATGACAAGAACAAGCATTTAGATTTGTTCAGGTCCGAATCTCGGCCTATCAGTGGGATACAGAATTTAAACTGTTGCTCTCTCGGTGTGTTATAGTTTTAATGTTCGGATATATCTTTCTTCTGGTTGAAATTAAACATTTCGTTTGAAACATGTGTTTGTTTGTGTTTTTTTTGACAAAGGCGTTTTTTTAAAATAACATTTTTAATTTTCTTTTTCAGAAGGATCATCAGATTAGGACAACCAAAATGATTTTTTCATATTTTTGGGCTCTTGGCATTTATAGTTCAAAATTGGGTTCTGACTAGATGGGGCAGAGGTGGGGACATACCTTTAACAGCTGTCAATTTGGGTTTGATATCCCGCCCAATATAGAACTCGGATTGGGTGCTCGCAGCCATGGCGTTTGCATCTTCAGTGTGCTGTTCTTCTCGACGAATGTTAAACCAGGTGTCGTTGCTAGTTTTTTAGTTGATGACTTAATATTCAATGTTGCTTTTGCAAAGAAGCAGGCAGTTTTCGCGGACTGAAATAAGATGCAAATTCCTCGGCCGGAATCGTTCAGTCGAACGTCACATTCGACAAGCTGGTTTCATGGAAATGCTTGGCCAACATGTCCTTGTTGCAGCCCAACCGAAGGGATAAATTGGTGTAATGTAGAGAGAAGTGTAGGCTGTAACTTGTAATTTCTAGGTTACATGTTAGAAACAATGTACCATGTTGTACTGTACTTCAGGTTTATCATGTATGTTAAATTATAGTTTTGGTGCTAAAAAAAAGATTTTTCTATCTCAAACAAAAACATCGGAAGTGACATAAAGACTCGTGAAGACGTCGTAGAGCTAAGATTGCGGCAGACTTCAGGTTGCTGTGGAACCGGATGTATGTTGAGTTCAATTGTGAAGGACAATCATAAACCAAGGCAGAATTAGAACCTCGTTAGAGTCTCATTTAGTGTTTAGTTTCTTTCACTTCAAATTGTGTTTAACAGGGCTGAAGGATGGCCTAGATGTATGGCAAACAGCTCATCTAAGCGTGTCCTAGCCTGGGTTTTGACTCCTGGCCAGCTACAAAATGTCACGCTGGTTTCTTACAGGCGGGTGATTACAGAGGGCAGTGTCGCCATCTCCTGGATTAGTGTGGTAGATGGTTAAACGTCAATATGTCCTTCACAAAGAGTTGGTTGAGTGTCGCAGTCAGCCTGAACAAATTCAAGTTCCTGCGCGTAAACTAGCGTAGTGGAGTGTCAGGTTTGCCTCAGCGCAGTTCATGAAAGATTTGTTTCTCTTGTATATCTTTGGTTGAGGCTCGATAAGAGAACAGAACATATAACAAAGGGAGAGGAAACAATAGAAGGTTGAGGAGAGGGAACAAACAGCATTAGGGAACAGAGGGACATGAAGAGATTGTGGAAGGAGAGTGGATGTGGGGGGTAAACAGATGACACACAGGGACTGTTCAGGAAGAAACGGAATTTGAAGGGCTGTGGTTCTGGGGGTGGATTAAATGGGGTAAGAAAAGATCATCGGTTTGGAGGGGGGAAGAGTAGACGATGGTGGTGACAGCCGTTTTAAATGCTGGGAGGGAGGAGGGGGAATGAAGAGTGGGGTGTTTGTTTTAGGGTGGGAAAAAGAGGATTAAATTTTGGAGTAATGACGTCCAAAAACCTTCCACAAGAAACTCCACAGGAATGTGGAATTTG
>CM068967.1:31582315-31605007 GCA_035128595.1 Eptatretus atami
AAAAGAGAGAGAATTGAAAGACATGTTCCACCGTGTGGACCAGTTTGTGATTTTATCCAGATCTGCATGAGCGAAGAAGCTGCTGTTTGCGTGTCTGAGGGATGACAGATGGTACGGCAGAGGCTGGAGTCATCAGCAAAGAGATATAGAGGATTTTCCAGAGAGTCGGAGAGATCATTGATGAAAACCAGAAAAAGAACAGGGCAGAACTGCTACCTTGAGGAACTCCAAGCCTGGACAGGAAGAGGGATGAAAGAACTCCATTTAGGGCCACACGTTTACTGCGGCAGGAGAGGAAGTCTGCGAGCCATGAGTGAGATGGCCTTGGATACCATGGGAAGAGAGTTTTGGTGAGTAGGGCAGGGTGCCAGACTGTGGTCAAAAGCACGTGAAATGTCAGGATACGGCTCGGATTTCCTGTCTGGCATTGAGGAACTCCATCCATTGATGGAGAGCAGGAGCAGCATATCCAGGGTAGAGTGACCTGGTCTGAAACCAAATTGATGATCAGAAATCAAGCCGTTGGAGAAGAGGAAGGATTTCATGTCTGAAGCGATGATGGATTTCCATAACCTTGATGATGATTGGGGAGAAGGCTGATTGGTCTGTAGTTGCAGGGATCGTTTTCGCACCTTTTTTTGCAGGCAGTGATGTTGCAGATTTCCAAGCAGATGGCAGATGACCTTGAGCAAATGAGAGGGTGAATAAAACAGAGAGAGGTGAGCAAGAGCAGAAGAGCAGGCTTGAGGACACGTGGGCTGATGCCGTTGACCGGTTGCAGAATCTGAGTCGAGGTTAGAAAGCAAGCTCTCCACCTTGTTAGAGAAATAGGACACAGAGTCCAGGGACGGTTGGTGCGACTGGTAAGGTGGTAGAAGAGTGATGGTTTAGGACACAAGATTTTAGCTGCAAACACCAAGTTTAGGCATTCAGCTTTTTCACGTGCGGTATCAGCAGTGCGGCCATTTGAGGTAAGGGAGGGGATGAGGGGGACACATACACCAGAAACAGATTTGATTAAAATGCCACCAGGATTTTGAGGAGGGAGAGAGGTTTGAGAGTTCAGACTTGAGATTAGAAAGATGTTGTTTTCTGCTCTCCTGAGGGTAGATACACACTTGTTCCGAGTTTTGTGGAAGGAACTGAGATTGCCCTCAGTTTGGGTTTGCTTCCATGAGGCAAAGGAAGTGTTTCAGGACAACTGCCTCACCACAAGCTTCAGTAAACCAAGGGCGGAGGAAGGGTAGGACAACTGAAGACGAGAGGGATAAATCTGTGCATGAGGGAGAGCAAGTTTCTTTGAAAGAATTCTAGGATGAGTTTATGTTGGAGAAAAGTAGCGATAGAGACCAGTCTATAAGTTTGATGGCTGCTTGGAGACCCTGCCAGTCGGCTTGAGTGAAATGCAGACCGATCGGCGGTGAGGTGGTTCTCTGATAACAGCCAGAGAGATGTCCACCTTGACAAGGACGTGGTAAGAAGAACCGATTGGAGCGGAGGAAGAGCAGCAGATATTGTCGGGAAATTTGTCAAAATCAGATCCAGAGGATGGAGTTTGCTTTCCGGTTGAGATCCGGGTCGGGAAGTTGACCGATTGAGTCAGTTCCAATGAGTCGCAGAAGCTTTGCTGAGGTCCATGACAGGTGAGAGAGTACCCACACCTAGCCAACTGGCATGATGACAATTGAAGTCGACGCACATAAGAGGAAGAGAGAGTTTGGATGAGAAGATAGAAGATGTCCATGTTTTCGGATAGGAGGTGTAGATGGAGTCATCACTGTTTCGTGGACGGTACAGTAACACATTAAAACATGAGGTGGGAGTGAGGGGAGCCATAGCCAGAGGTATTCCTGGGGGTGTGGGGGAGTGAGAGCAGTGCATGGAGAGTGAGGATATGATCTTTGATGAAGAGAGCAACTCCTCCACCAGGACGAGGATCAGGTCTGTCAAACCGGAGGAGGGAGTAACCGGGGAGAGATACTTGGGAGTCAGACACGTCTGGGGGAGGAAAGTTCTGTTAGGCAGATTATGTCTGGTTGTCAGTGCAGCCTGTATGGAAAGATCTGAAAGGTTTGAGCGAAGGCCCGGATATTTGAGGTCCACACTTTTAATGAAGAGGTAGGGAGGAGGCTTTGGGTGCAGGGGGTGGGGGGGGGAGGGGGAGGTAGGACAAGGGACGAGGGGGAGGTAAGGAGAGTTGTTGAAAGAGTGTGGGGATTGGCAGAATAACTAGGGGAGGGCGCGAATGAGGAGGAGAAAAGGCTCTGTGTGCTGGGGAGAGGGGGGACACGAGAGGGGGAAGAAGGCAGTTGAGGATTTGAGGAGGTGGAGTGAAGAGATGGAGGTGACGAGGGCAGTGGAAGGAGGCAGTTAGTGGATGAGAGGGGGGGAACTTTGAGAGGGATGAGTGAGGGATGAAGGTGGGAGAAAGGTGAGGGGGGAATTCTTGAGAGAGGTGAGAGGGAGGCTTGGAGGAGAAGAGTGGGATGGTTGCTTTGAGAGTGAGAGTGAGGGGTGAGTTTGGCACTGAAGTTGGAAAAAAAAGAATGGTCGATGGAAAGCGAACATTCATAGCAAACTGGGGTTTTTTTAAGTTTTAGGTCAGAGATGCGATTAACACAATTCTTGATGGATGCAATAAAGGCGAATTCAGGGAATGGAGAGAAAGAACGCTGTAACAGTTGGAACTGTTACACTGTAACATCTTGTTACGAAATAGACTTGCATCAACATTATTAATGCCTGTTCTCTCGCATCATTTCAAAGGTGGATGTTGAGCTTTTCAAATGGGAACCGGCCGCCGTAAACGGAGAGACAGAGAGACGAAGGCTTGGACAGACACCAAGGTTTACAATATATAATTAATAGACTAGCAAAGGTAGCCAGCCTTGCCGGGCAATGCAGGTCCCTCCTACGACCCTTCCCCCCTCCTTCTCACTCCTTCCCTGCCTCCCTCACCCCACCGCCTCCCTCCAGACCTCCACTCCTTTCCCTCTCTCTCCCACCCACCCATTCCCTTCCTCCTCCCACCTTCACCTTTCCCTCCCTCCCCCACAAAGTTACCTGGCATTGCTGGCAACGCGGATCCTCCTCTCACCCCTTCTCTCTCCCTTCTCTCACCCTTCCCCTGCCTCTCCCACCTCCACCCTTCCCCTCCCTCCCCAACAAAGTACTGGCATTGCTGGCAACGCGGATCCTCCGCTCATCCTTCTTCTCCTTCTCTCACCCTCCCCTGCCTCCACCTCCCTCCACCCTTTTTTCTCCCCCTCCACAAAGTACCTGGCATTGGGGCAACGCCGATCCTCCGCTCACCCCTTCTCCTCTTCTCTCACCCGTTCCCTGCCTCCTCCCACCTCACCTTCCCTCCTCCCCCACAAGTACTGGCATTGCTGGCAATGCCGGATCCCTCGCTCATCCTCTTCTCCTTCTCTCACCTTCCCTGCCTCCACCTCCCTCCACCCTTTTTCTCCCTCCTCCACAAGTACCTGTTGCTTGAGATATAACGTCGTCAATTGGACAACCACAATAAGCACGTATTTAGAGACGAACATTTTATTTATCAAGCTGCAAATATTGAACAGATGTATCAACAAATTGAAACATATTAATGTTGTCATGTTTTTGGATGGACAATATTGAATTGTTCCCATCAAGGCCGGATCATGTAAATTGTTTGGTGTTCCAAGTCGAGAGCAGAACACATACTCGTTAACCTTGTGAAATGATATTCAAAATCTGTTTTGTTGTTAGACAATTAGAATACACTCTCCAACCAACTGTATGGGAATGCGGATAAAAATCGCTTCTCTTTAAATTCTCACAATTGAGCAGAATCTTTTTTAAGAGTAGATGAATTAAAATATTATCACAATAAATATTATACTTTGGGGTCTGGTTGTCTTCCTGTGCAGCACAAGGCTGCGAGTAGCATCATTAAATGAGAGTGTGGCAGTGCTGTTGATGCAGTGCCCCTGCAGGTTAGAGCAAGAATTTGTCCAGGATGCCAGGGATAGGTCCCATACTTGGTGGTGAGGACACACCAAGTGATCTTTAATGTCCACCAACTAAATCAGGCAGATGCGACGTCCAGTTTAGCGTCCACCTGAGGGACGGCACACACATTGATTAATCACCCTGCCTGTGAAACACCAGGATGACAGTTTATAACTGGGTTGACATATGAACCCAAGCGAGAGAGCTCAGAGCGAGTGTGTGTACCTCTCGGCCATCCTGCCATGGACTGGGATGCATTTGCTTTGCAGCCACTGAAAACATATTTTTCAATTCACTCTTGAACCCTTAGTTCACTTTACTGATTCGAATCTCTAATATTATTTTATCTATCTATAATTCCAGCAATCTGTTGTGTGTGTGTGTGTGTGTGTGTGTGTGTGTGGTGTGGTGTGTGTGTGTGTGTGTGTCTGTGACCGCTGTTTCTCGAAAACCAACTGGTCCGATATAATTGAAACTTGCCAGGTATATTGCTGGGGACCTGAGGATGTGCCTTTTCAAGGTTTGATATTAATCGGACAAGTGCCTCCCAAGTTATGGCCATTTATTTACAAACCAATGACAAGAATGTTGCTGCGTGGGCGTGGCCGATGGGGAAGGGAAGCTCAGCGCGTTCGCATTACAGGTTACAACGTACGGGCTTCCGGAGTGATGACTTCGTGTATTCTAATAATTTCTCGATTCTTTATGCGCATTTATAGATAACACAAATGCCCCAAGTTATGATCGTTTTCATATTAACGGTGCATAAATTTCGGTAAGATCAGAGTGAGCTGGTGTGCTCCGAACCAGGAAGTATTTTTTTTTTCTCTCTTCTCTCTCCTTTTGTTTTTCCTTGCGATGACATTGCGAAAAGGCAAAATACGTTGGCGCTAATTGAATATTTGGGTATTAAAACTAAATTGGAATAATCGTAACTGCGAATAATATGCGAACTTCCGGGCCACGCACGTACGGGCACGCGAGAGCGAAAGAACGGCCTGTGTGGTTGTTGTTTCTTCTTGCTCGCGGTTTGAATATTTATTTATTAATTTTTTTTTTTTTTTTACGGGCACTACTAGTCTTACAAACTCCGTGGTTTCCCAAAGGAGAACTTACCTTTGGTTGCCACGCCCACTGCTCCCCGCTGGAGCTTTCGCTCCGCCTGCTTTAAAATTATTTTTTGTTGCACTCAAAGAAGTTACACTTTGGGCATATTCCTTCATCTTTTCTTCACTCATACAATTGTCGGAACAGTAGAAAAAGCTAAGTATATCAAAGATCGTAAAGCGGAGCAAGATAGCCCACTCGTGCGCAACGCGCTGTTCGATTAGGTGAAGTACGCAATGGAGCAGAACGGCGGCCATTTTAGCAAGCAAGCGAGCTGCTTTCTTGGTTGTAGTTCGACTGCTGTATCGATCGCGGAGTAGGAGGCAGGAGAGGGGCGGAAAGTGAGTAAGGCGATGATACATTAGCCATGTACAAGACAGTTTCTTTTATCAACAAGTGAAACTAGAGGGGAGCACTCGTAGAGTGCAAAACCTCCGCCGCCAATACTGCTGGGTCACTTAAGTGAACCTGATACCTATTCATTGTAGGTCAAAACGGATCAGACTCTACTGAACCACGATTGAAATAACTAAACTCGATCGACGCGCATGTAGAAATGCCAAAAAAAAAAAAATCGAAATTTTTTTGAAAAAAAAAGGTGCAAAATTTCTGTTTTTTTCTCTCTAACAATTTTTTTTGGGGTTGGAAATCACTCAAAACATGTAGAAATGCAAAAAAATTCAAATATTTTTCAAATAAAATCGAAATTTTTTGAAAAAAGTTGCAAAATTGTTTTTTTCTCTCTAACAAATTTTTTTTTTTTGGTTGGAAATCACTTAAACATGTAGAAATGCAAAAACAAAAATTCAAATACTTTTTCAAAATGGCCGCCATAGCGGCCATATTGGACCTTGGACAAGTCCGAAATCTAATGGCATGATCCTTGGACCATTCCTAACCCCCCCACCAAGTTTCGTCAAAATCCGTCCAGGAGTTTTTCCGTAATACTGTTCACAAAACAAACAAACAAACAACAGACAGGGGTGAAACAGTAACCTCCGTCCATCTTCGATGGCGGAGGTTAATTACACAAAATAAGAAGAGATGAGATAGAAGAAAGGAGAGAAAGAGGAAATTACGACGGAGAAATAGAGAAGAAGAGAAGCAAACAGCTAAAAAGAGAAAAAGGCAAATTGAGAGAGGAAAGGATAAAAATCAAAGCCCAGACACATGCAGAAAGTATATTATTCTTACCTGGAGACATATATATATATATATATATATATATATATATATTAATATATATATATATATAATATTTATCATCAACAAAAGAAGTCATGCAACATAATCTGTATGATAAATATCACCTTCCAAGAAAGTATCCTTCGAAGTAACTATTTAGGCATGGGAGAAATCGGGAGGGGGAGGCAAGGGTCAACCCCCCCCCCCCCCACACACACACACACACACACACACACACACATACACATTTTAATGGGTATTGAATGTTCTCCCAAATGCCCCATCAATGGTTGGTGAAGACCTTTTTTTCTTGCTTCTCACCTCCGAGTGTCCCCCCCCCCTCCCCATCTATTTTTTTTTTGCTCACACATCTTTATGTCTCCTTTTTATGCGATTTACGCCAATGCATTGAGCCGTGGCAAAAATGGTTAAATGTATATGTATTATTTATTGTAAAGCGCCTGATTCTAAGTGCTATTCAGATGTAATTTAAGTGTTATTTGTAGTTTTAAATGATACATTTACATGTACGGTATGTCAATTTATGAACATATATATATATATAATATATACAATGGTGTAAGAGTTTTGCACCTGGCAGTCAACTGAGGTGGAAACTGGGTAATAGCTTTCTTCCATTGACTAGCAAATTGAACGATAGTTTTTGTTCTACTTTGCTTCAAAGTATGACCTTCTTTTCAGCAGACCCAGTGCCATACACCATACACCATTACGCACACGCAGCACGCACGCACACGCACACACGCACACGCACACGCACACACACACAACACACAATGCAAACAGCAAACATTCAATATGCAATAACCTGTTACAATATCAAAATGATTGCTGTACACGTAAATATGGAATGTTTCTATTTAACTTCATAACTTACAATATATGTACAAATGCTTTTTGTATTCCAAGTACAGTATTTCTTTCTTTTCCTTTACAAGTCTGCATTTTCCAGTGTCTTCATTCATGCATATGGATTTACTTCACGAGAAAAAAAAAGAAAAGTTATGTGTCATTGGCAAATGTACTTTTTAAACGCTTGCCTGCAATGATTTTTCACACATTTTACAGGTGGAAATGAAACTTACAGTTACCCATGCTGAACATTGCATCATCTCCTGACAATTAATGAAAAGATAAATTGTTTTCAATTATTGCACTACATTAAGTCGGTATTAGATCAAAATATTAGATGCACAGGTGTCCATGTATTTAAACATTCCAGTGTCATATAGATTTCAATGTCTTGTACAATTTTAAATCCTATCCCAACAATGTACTTGTATGTAATGCATCATGACAGCAGAAAGAATGATCTGTTTTTTTTCCTTCGTTTTGCGACAGAGCCATGTGCTTGAATGAACATTAGATTCTATAAAGGTCTGCAATATATGTTATTACATGCAAATATCATGAAACCATTAAATCAGATTAATGATCTTCATTAAACAAGAACTGTAGTACCCATACATTTACATGTCGATCAAATAAGATAAATGTAGGCTGTAGTGGGCTAGCGCAAGCTCGCTCTGCTGCCCGCTAAAATGGCCGCCGAGGGCGTCCATTGGATACTTCACTGTTTCGCACGAGTGGGCTATCTTGCTCCGCTTTACGATCTTTGGTATAATGCTCTGGCAATTTCACACGTTGTTGTGTAAATATGGAGAAGGTGGGTTCACAGCCTTGCTGAAATAAATACGCTTATATACGCTTTGTTGTAATCGCTGTTTTCTTTAAATTTTCAGATTTCACTCCAGATTTTGACAGTTATTTAGTCTATGAGATCTGATCCTCAAATCCGAAATCATATTTACAGTGTATACTTTAATTAGTCCGTGAAAGTATATTGTGTTTCCAGGGAGAAGCATGTTGTGTGATTAAACAGTTGTATTCTGAGCGGTCTCCTCATCCTTCCTGGGGAGAGGAGTAACCGAGTTCACAGTAGACTAAATAAAAATGGCAGCTAAGAGCCCAGCGAGGTGAAGTTGGGGTGACCAAGGATAAGCCTTTCATAAAGATAAGCCGTTAATTATCTTCAAAAGGAGTGCTTAACTTTACCCAAATACCCAGTTTTCATTCATGCACTCCTTTGGAGGAGGAGGAGATTGGGACCATACTCTGTGCAGAGCGTTGGTGCTACTGAAGTAGTCTCCTTGGCTATTGGGCACAATCCTGGATGGGTCGCCACTCCGACACAGCAAACCAGCATGCTGGCACTCATTTTGCCGACTTCATAAGGATGACAGGCAGAGTCAACCCCACCTGGTATTGATTCAACATATAAGCAGGATTTGAACTCAGGATCCTAGGATCCAAAGCCCACCACCCTAACCATTAAGCCAACACCAAGTAAACTCCTTTTGAGGTCCCTTAATATGCATGCAAAGTTTTGGAATGATGGAAAACACACACACACACCATATATATATATATATATATATAATTAATATATATATATGTAATATATAATAATTAAATATAATATATATAATAAAAAATAAATATTTGTAATATATATAAATAAATATATACACATATAAATACAGTATATATATTTTAAAAATATATATAAAATATATAACACACACACACACTATATAAATAATAATAATTAAATATATATAAATAAAAAATAAATATTTGCAATACAGTATACGAGGTCAAAACGTCAAAAACGATTCGTCAAAAACGAAAATCCGACGGCGCTCACTTACACTTCCTCACTCATCGGCGGTCTGTCGGCGACTGACAGCTTCTGCAGGCGGAAATATTCATGCATACGGATTAGATCGCTACATACGTTCACCAAACCACACCCTCCTCGCTTCATTTGTTACGCACGAAAAATTAAGGCTGGATACTTTTTGAACACACCTCGTAATATATATATATTATATATATATTATATATATATATATATATATATATAAAAAATATATGTATAATAATATAACAACACACACACACACACACACACACACACACACACTATATACATAATAATAATTAAATATTTATAAATAAAAAATAAATATTTGCAATATATATATATAATATATATATAATATACATATAAATATATATATATTTTAAAATATATGTATAAATAGATAACACACACACACACACACACACACAACACACACACAAATATAAATAATAATTATAAAAATATATAAATAAAAATAAATATTTGTAATATATAATAATAATAAAGATATATATACATATAAATATATTATATATATATATATATAAATATAGTATAAAAATATATAAACACACACACTATATAAATAAAAATAATTAAATATATAATAAATAAAAATAAATATTTGTAATATATATAAATAATAAATATATATACATATAAATATATATATTTTTAAATATATGTATAAAATATATAACACACACACACTCACACTATATAAATAATAATAATTAAATATTATATAAATAAAAAAAAATATTTGTAATATATATAATAATAAATAATATATATAATTAACATTAAATTATATATATTAAAATATATGTATAAAATATAATAACACCACACACACACACATGCACACGCACAACGCACGACTGCACACTCTGACATTTATTGTTCGCTATATATCCGTGCTTTACCCTTTTTAAATGTTTAGCGTCAAACAAGGAAGCAACATGCACCATTTTTTGAAGATTTAGATATTACTGCTGTAATGACTTGGCTGGGGTTTGAAGCGCCAACCTTCTCGTCTCGTTGTAATGAATTACATCATTGAGTCTTTTAAATTTAAGTTTATTTTGGACATTTTTGAAGTTTATTATTAAATGTTATTTTTAGGTCACAATGCTAAATGGAGGTTTTTCTTTAATTAAATGATGGCCTTGCACTGCAAACTTTGTTCAGACTTTCAGTATCGGCTCCTGTTATTATCAACGCTGACATGGTTTGTTCAACTTTGATAATCCTTAGGTTATCTGTTAACACAGTATCAAACAGATTCCATATTTTATTTATACCTTTAAAATGTATCTCGTTTGGTATCATGCTCTTCTTCTGGTTGAACGTTGAGCTTTGCCTGCGCGCAGAGCTTTTCAAACGTAGCACAGGAAGCGGCTGCCAGAAACAGGAAACAGCTGAACGCACTAATGTATGGACAGACACCATGGTTTGCATTATATAATAGACTCTCAGGTGTATCCGGCGTTGCCCGGTGCTGTTCTAATCCTGTTGGCATTTTGAAGAAATGAAATTTCAGAGGTTTTTTACTATTTTTTTTTTTTTGTGGGGATCAAAAACACTTCCCTACACCCACTAAGGAATGAGGTTGTGGCTCATTTCTTATTATCTTTCTCGTAGCTACAAAGGCTTAGGCACTATAGAGCAATTATATATATATTAAAAAAATTCAGTTTCAGTTTCAGTTTCAGTTTCAAAAAATCTTTTTTTGCCAAAAACACTTCCCAGCACTCACTCATTACCTTCTGAAAGTTTGACAAAGATCCATTTGGCCATTTCTGAGAAAAATGGTAACAGAGACAGAAAGACAAATATCTCTCTGTAGTACAGATAAAGAGAATTAATTGGCCTCATCAATATTTACAGGCATTTCATTCCACGCTGTGCTGACAGTCTTTGACTGACCTCCTTCAGAACAAAAAGAAGAAAAATCAGGCTCTTACCCTCAATGAAAAAGAGCTCGCTGCTGTCGTTGAGAAGTCTGCGTTAGCTCAAGCAACTCTCCTTGTTCATCTGAAGGCAGATGCACTAATTTTTCTACTATCAGTTGCAACGAATGTGGGAGTTGGAGGTGTACAACAAGCAACACGTAGATGGAGAGTGGCAACCAATCTCCTTCTTCTCCAGCTCTGCAACCTGCTGAGACTCGCGACAGAACTTTTGGGAGAACTCTTAGCCATCGACCGAACCATCGAGAGCCCCAGATCATCACGCTTCCTCCTCCATGTTTGACAGTTGGTGTCACACACTGAGGAACCATCCTTTCGCCTACTCGGCGTAAAAAAAACCCTGCGTGATACGAAGATTTCAAATTTTGATTCATCGGTCCATAAGACCTTCCAGTTTTCAATAGTCCACTGGCGGTGCTTCATGGCCGAGGCAAGCCTCTTTTTCTTATTTTGCCATCTTAGCAATGGCTTTTTTACTGCCACTCGACCTGTCAAACCTGCAGCTCGAAGTCTTCTCTTCACAGTTGAAACAGACTTTCTTACTTCCACCAGTGTTAATCTGTGCTTGAAGCTGCTGTCCTGTGAGCCGCCTATCACGCAAGCTGTTGACTCAGAAACTTGTCTTCTGATTGTGTTGTGGCTTTGGGTCTGCCAGACCTCTTCCTGTCAGAGTTTCCTCCAGTTACCAAGTGCTTTTGATGGTGTAGGAAACTGTACTCACTGACACCTTCGCAACTTTGCAATTTCTCTAAAGGAAAAACCTACACTTTTAAGGGTTATAATTGTCTGTCTGTCTTCCTCTGTTAATTGTCTTTTTCTCACCATTATGCTAGCAATATACTACTTCCTGCAGTGCAATATTGTCCATATAATGCTTCAGAGGGTGTAGCAACACAGTTTGTTCCAACACTGCTTTTATACAGACAGAGGGTTTGTAACTAATCAACAAAAGTTGGGACACCTGTCGGAATTGTTTGCATCAACTTTCAAGGCATAATTTATTTCTGTTGCTGCAGAACAGCTGCAGTTGCCAACCCATTACTTGTTCCCTGAAAAGGGCCTTTGTTTTTTTTATTTACCAACTTTTGAAGTTACATTATTTTTTCAGTTTTTGGTAACCTAAACTTTTTTTTAACCTCTGGCAGTTTACCGCTTAGCTTTGTACCATTTCAGGTTATTCACTGGACTTGAACTGCTTAAATTTCAGTAAAAACTGGAAAAAAATGGGGTTTTCAGTAAACAATAATGGGGGAGGGGAGGGTGCATGGGGAAAAAAAACTTTTGACCGGTAGTGTACATGTTGACATTGTTGGCCCACTCCCTCCTTCATGCGTTAATACATATATTCTCACATGCAGCGACCATTTCACTTGCCGCTGGAGGCAAAATCAATCCCAGTCATCTCTACTGGGTCAGTCGCCTGTGACTTCATTTTTAGTTGGGTGGCCATGTTCTGAGTTACCATCAACTATTACCATTGACAGGGGTCGCCATTTTGAGTCATCTCTCTTCCACAGGCTCATGGACCTTCTGGGAAGTAAGAGGATTCAAACTACATCATACCACCCTCTGTCTAATGGGCTCGTGTTGCGCTTTCACCGCGAACTGAAAGTTTCACATCAAGCTAATGCAAATCCTAATTGGACTGAAGCTCTCCCTATCATCATGCTTTGTAATCGGACTGCAGTTAAGTCAGATCTAGGTTGCTGCACCGCTGAAGACGGTGCGAAGATGTATTGACACACACAGGGCCTTCCAGAGTACTCCATTTTTGTTCCTGCAGATTTGGAGTTTTATTCAGTGGAGAGGGTTTTAAGAACTTGAAGCCGGATGAACGCTTATTACCTTCGCCACCGAAGGTGGACGGAGGTTATGTTTTCACCACTGTCTGTCTGTCTATCTGTCTGTCTGTCTGTGAGCAGGATATCTCAAAAAGTTGTGGATGAGCTGTGACAAAACTTGCTGGATGGGTTGGTTATGTGGCAAGAACAAGCCGATTAAATTTTGGTTCAGGTCCAGATCCAGATCCGGCCTATTATTGGGATTCAAAACGTACACTGTTCAGCACGACAGAGGTATGCACTCTATTGAGTGCCGTTCTAGTTCCAACTGTTCTTCAACTCACCTAAGTAACTGGCCTCCTTTGTGTAGTAGTGGGGAAATGTTTATGAGATAATTGTGGTGATTGGTCAGGCAGCTGCTCCCACATTAGCATGCTTCTCCATGGGGGTCAGCAAGTTTCCCAGCAAGCTGTAGGGATCTGTGACCCCAGCGACTTCTAATTTCTGGATCTACTGGTGCTTGCTACGCTTATAAAAATGACGAACAACATTACATAAGCTCGAGCCACTTCCAGTTGCAGACATTTCTCCAAACATTTTGAGTAATCCTGATCCAGATTGATTACAATCTGGATGACCAACAAAATGGCGAACCCAACAGGTGATGACGCCACCAGCTTATGTCAGTGAGAAACTTATAATATATAATTTGAGGTGTGTGTGGTGTGTGTACGTTTTGCATGCGTGTGTGCGAATGCATCTGCTATGCACTCCTGAACTGCTGGACGGCATGAGATGAAAACTGTTGATTGTACTCGGGGGAGATGTGGGGGGGGGGGGAGGGAGGGAGGGTGCATGGGAAGGGTTGGGTGTTTAAAAAATTCAGTCCTGGAGGTTCAGGAAGGAGCACCCAAATTCCTATATGTAAACGTGTATTGTATCGTACTGCTCGAAGTAAACAGGCGAGGGCAATTACAGTCATGGACTGTCCATAATTCCTTTGGAATTAACCCATCAGCAAGCATGAGTTGTGTTGGAATTCTAGTTTGCACATTCCAATCATTACCCCCTCTTTGATCTATCTTTATAAACTACCATTCCCCCAGCCCCCACATACTTTTCAAATCCATGCCTGCACTACCCCTTCACACGTTTTCCTTGATAGTCTGTCCCCATCATATTTGGTCATCCAATCACCTCTGTCTTACTTTTTGCCAGTCCTACTTCTCTTCACTGGGTTCCCCTTCTCCTGCTCTTTGCTGGCTTTCTTTTCTGTTGCAACCTCTGCATCACTACTGTCCTTTCGACTCTTCTTATTGGCTGCCCCACCAGTCCTCCCCATCTTCTTGCTATCCCACTCTTCCACCTGTTTTCTGCATTTCGTTCCAGTCTTCCTGCTATTTTATTTGAACCAGAAGCAGTAGCGGCTGTTCCACAGCATCTTGGCAGCCGTGTTTCATTCCACTGGCTCCTCGGGGGTGCTGAGGTTATGCACATGTTTGGATGTCAAAACACTTGAGTGGGTGTGAGTCGTGCTTTGGAAGCTGCCCATCTCGATCTCTCGCTGCTTTGGAAAAACAAGCACTGACCAAAAAAGCTCTTTTGATTACTCTGTTTTTGGACAATGGCCCCGATGAATTTTTTCTTGTCATATTTCCGTGAGGGAAGAAAAACGCCACATCTCTCATTAGGAGGCTCTGTTGGGACCTCACATATGGGGTTTCTTTGGTTCAAAGTTGGGTCACACATCATGAAGCCTGCCTTGTGGTGAGGTGATGCACCATCGTTAGGGTATGCAAGCAGCTGTTCAAATCAACATGTGTAACATGCGCACACTGTTGGTATATATATAATATATATGTATATATATATATGTATGTACTCATGTACTGTATATACACATGTATATACACACACACACACACACGCCTGTTTGCACCCACTTGGCTTCCCCAGATCAAATGTATTTTCACTTGACTGTTTAAACCGTAATGGCATTCATCACAGTGTTAAATTGTGGCCCAGTTTCATTTTTCTTGCCATTTGGTGTGAGGAGCGGATGGAGTGAACGTCCTTTTGTTTTACTTCCAGAAAATGTAGCAGGTGGACCTGATGGTTGTACATGCTGTTTGTACCTAGCAGTCGTTTGTAAGCTGACGCTCCTGGGTGCCAAATCGCCGTGTTATGTCATTGGATTCCTTTACTCGGCCTTTATGGGAGAAACCATCCTGGATGATGTGGTCGTTCTTTTGATTTATTCTCGATTCGTACCCCGTGTTCGCCTGCTGTTCCCCAACCGAGCGAGAACTGAGAAATTGGTATGCTTGTCTTTCCAGACATGGTCCACTGGCGAAAGGCTTTTTGCTGTCGTTTTTGAAACTTGTTCACTCTGAGATGAATTTTACCTCTGGTGGGCTCAGGGTTCTGTTTAATTTCTCTTTTTTAATCATTAAATCCACGACCGAAGGTGAAGGAGGTTGTGTTTTCACCCCTCTCTGTCTGTTTGTGTACCGGATATCTCAAAAAGTTGTGGATGGATCCGGATGAAATTTGTGGGCATGTTGGGTGTGTGACAAGGACGAACTGATTAGATTTTGGTGAACATCCGGATCCGGATCAGACTCCTAGAATTTTTTAAGTGATTCTTTACCATTGAGAGATAAGGCCAAAAACGATACGTAGCACAATATCTCAAAAAGTTGTGGACGGATTCGGATGGAACTTGGTGGACATGTTGAGTGCGACCACGACAAATTGATTCGATTTTGGTGAAGATCCGATTCTGGATCTGGATACGAGAATTATTTAATTTTTAAGTGATTCTTCACGATTATATAGCATGATATTTGAAAAATGTATTGGGCCCGATATGTTCTCGTGGATCACGTATTACGTGGCAGAGGTATGCGCTCCACCGAGTGTCCTTCTAGTTCCTTTTGATTTAAGTCGTTTAGTTGCCACTGATGCAGAAACATTTGATTAACATCAGAAGTTTGTTTAGCTTAAGAAAGCCAGCGGTGCACTTTGAGAAAACAGTTCTAATTGTCATGTTGTAGTTTTACTTGAGTGTTGGTGTTGCTGCTAATTAGTTGCTTGCACGCTGTCAAAGTGACACTGCCGGTACGTCAATGGAGAGACGATGCAACAGCAACCAAACAAAAAAAATTCGCCATTCAGGTATCAGTACAGTACATCACGGTGCGTAAACCACACACGTCGAAGGACGATTGAGGAGGAAGGAACTTCAGCTGAAGTGAACCATCGATCTGAGGATAAATGTAATCAGCTAGATTTGCAAAGGCTTGCATGAACGGAAGTCTTGCAATGGTTTCGGAATAAATTCTGGTACAACTGAACAAATTAGCTGACGCGTCGACCAAGTTTCTAATCCTATCATTTAATTTCAGACATTCTAGAGTGAAGATGGCTTGGCTGCTCTAACACAGCGTGAAGTTACAATGTAAGCCAGATCGATTATATCGATAGTTTATCAATATCTTGTATTTACCTCCGAAGGTGGACGAGGTAAATATATAATATTCAGATTATGGCAACCAAGCCACCGAAGTTGGATGGAGGTTATGTTTTCACCCTTGTCTGTCTGTGAGCATGATATATCAAAAAGTTTCAGATGGATTAGGACAAAACTTGGTGGATGAGTTGGGTAGATGACAAGAACAAGCCGATTAGATTTTGGTTCAGGTCCGAATCCGGCCTATCAGTGGGATACAAAATTTAAACTGTTCGCCTCTCCGAGTGTCGTTATAGTTTAAGTTCGGAAATCTTTCCCTTCTGGTTGAAATTAAACATTTCCGTTTGAACATGTGTTTGTTTGTTTTTTTTGACAAAAAGGCTTTTAAGAAATAACATTTTTATTTTCTTTTTCAGCAGGATCATCAGATTAGGACAACCAAACATCATTTTTCATATTTTGGGCCTCTTGGCATTTATAGTTCAAAATTGGTCTGACTAGATGGGGCAGAGGTGGGGGACATACCTTTAAAAGCTGTCAAATTTGTGTTTGAATCCCGCCCCAACTATAAACTCGGATTGGTGCTTCGCAGCCATGGCGTTGCATCTTCAAGTGTGCTGTCCCTCGGACGAATGTTAAACCAGGTGTCCCGTCTGCTAGTTTTAGTTGATGGACCTTAAATATTCCACTGTGTCTTTTGCAAAGAACAGGCAAGTTATCGCCGGCACCTGAATAAATGACAAATTCCTGCCGGAATCGGTTTCAGTCGAACGTCACATCGAGTCAGTGGTTCATGGAATCCTTGGGCCAAACATGTCCTTCAGCCAAACCCAGAAGAAGGGATAAATTGTGTACGAGGTGTGTTCAAAAAGTATCCAACCTTAATTTTTCGTGCGTAAACAAATGAAGCTAGGGAGGCGTGGTTTGGTGCACGTATGTAGGCGATCCTAATTCGTATGTGTGAATATTTTCCCGCCTGCAGAAACTGTCAGTCGCCGACAAGACCGCTGATGAGTGAGGAAGTGTAAGTGAGCACCGTCGGATTTTCGTTTTTGACAAAATGACGGATCACTGTGGACTCATCGCCAGTGATCACTGTGTTGAAAAGTTGGGATCGCTGTTCACAGTCTCCAGCATGTCCTGTGCGATCTCCAAACGGAGTTGCTTCTGCTCGATTGTTTAGCAGCTTTGGCACGAACTTCCTGAGATTCTCCTTAAGCCCAAATCCTCAGTCACAATGTAATGAACGCGATCACATGCTGACGCCCCCGCCTCGTATGCAAGTCTTCTGATCGTGATTTGACGTCCTGCATCAGCAGGGTCCTCACTTGGTCAATGACGATCTCATTTCAGGATGTTGAGGGCCTACCAGAACGTGCTTCACTTTCCACTGATGTTCGACCATCTTTGAAGCGGTTGTACCACTCTTTTATCTGTGTGGTGCCCATTGCTTCGTTCCGAAGGCCTGTTGAATCTTGCGGATAGTTTCCACTTGGGAATCGCCAAGCTTTACACAAAATTTGATGCAGTAGCGTTGTTCAAGTTTTTCCGTCATTTTGTCAAAAACGAAAATCCGACGGCGCTCTTACACTTCCTCACTCATCAGCGGTCTGTCGGCGACTGACAGCTTCTGCAGGCGGGAAAATATTCACGCATACGGATTAGGATCGCCTACATACGTGCACCAAACCACGCCTCCCTAGCTTCATTTGTTTACGCACGAAAAATTAAGGTTGGATACTTTTTGAACACACCTCGTACATTAGAGGAGAAGTGGTAGTGCTGTACTTGTGTTTCTAGGGTTTACATGTTAGAACAATTACATGTTAGAACTGTACTTCCAGGTTTACATGTATGTAACAATTATAGTTTGGTGCTAAAAAATTTTTTCATCTCAAACAAAACATACAGGAAGTGACATCAAAACTCGTGAAGACGTTGTGCGTAAAGCTAAGATTGCGGCAGACTTCAGGTGTGCTGTGGAACCGAGATGTATCGTTGAGTTCATTGTGAAGGACAACATCAAACCAGCAGAAATTAACTCGAGAGTCTCAATTTAGTGATTTATTTCGTTCACTTCAATTTGTGTTTAACAGGGCTGACAAGGATGGCCTAGATGTATGCACACTCACCTCTAAGCTGTCTAGCCTGGGTTTGAATCCTGGCCCAGCTACAAACTGTCATCCTGGTCTTCTACAGGCAGGGTGATTAAAGCAGTGTCCCATCTCCTGGCATTAGTTGGTAGATGTTAAAGATTCCACAATGTCCTTCACAAAGAGTTGGTGAGTGATCGCCAGCATCCTGAACAAATTCCAAGTTCCTGCGCTAACTACTTAGTGGATGTCAGGTTTGCCCAGCCAGTTCATGAAAGACTTTTTTTCTTGTATACTTGGTTGAGGCTCGCATAAGAGCGAACAGAACATATAACAAAGGGAGCAGGAGACAATAGGAGGCGAGAGAGGGAAGCACAACAGCATTAGGGAACAGGGACATGAAGAGATCTGTGGAAGGGAGAGGGATGTGGCACGGGGTAAACAAGATGGACACTACAGGGACTTTCAGGAAGGAAAACGGAATTTGAAGGATGTGTGTTTGGGGTGGATTAATGGGGGTAGAAAAGATCATCGTTTTGGAGGGGGGAAGATATGAGATGGTGGTGAACAGCCGTTTTAATGACCTGGAGGGAGGAGTGGGATTGAAGAGAGTGTGGGTGTTTGTTTCAGAGGTGGGGAAAAAAGAGGAATTAAATTTTGGAGAATCGACGTCCCAAAAACTTCCACCAAGCCAACTCCACACGAATGTGGGAATAATTGTGGCCATTAAGGAAAGAATAATAAGTGTGTTTCAATGGTGCAGTGATCCGAGTTCAATGGCAGTGAATCGGTAAGCAATCTTGAGCATTTTTAAATGCAGCCAACTGCTGTCACTCAAACGAACATGAAATATGTTGAACAGATAACTCTGGATAATCATCAGATAAGTATATACTATATACACTAAATCCCAGAAGAATGTGTCGCTTGTTGCAAGTGTGGAAATGATCTGATTTGAAATGCAATTTGCTTAGTGCAAGGTCAGTACCAAAGGGAGACAGACAGATGGTGTCTTGAAGAAGATTGTGACGCATGATGATCTGGATCTATCATTTCACATCAGAGCCAAACCAAGCCAGCAGGAAGTGTCAGACATTCTTTGTTCCCAACAGCAGAAAATACTTCAAAGTTTATTCATTGGCCGGGAAGTTTACAGGTATCACGTCTCGGGACCTAGATGGTATAATTCGCTTGGAAGTTATTGTACGTGGATCGTCATAGCACAGTAAAACAGTCGTTTGTTATGTAATGGAGTGACTATCAATATGCAGATATGTAACAGCCAGGTATACCATCTCAACGTGTGACTTTACTGCACAAAAATGCTCATCTTCCCACGGTGAATGTTACCTCTACTGCACAACATTTGTCTTTGTTGAGACTTGTGTTAGTCTGCGTCAGCGAACAAGAAGTCTGGATTTTGGCTCCAAAGTTGATAATGGCTGCGGACATGTCCCAAAGATTTCTACATCAAAGGCATCACGGCATCAATTTAGATACGTACCTAATGTACGTGACACAGAGCAATGGAATATCTTGAGAAACAATTGAAGTTTCATCATCTTCCCTGTACCTTTTGACTATTTATAATACAACGTGAACATCAACCTTGAACTACCCCCTTCACGTGATCAAATAATGTCATTCTCGACAGAGTTCGACGCTTTCTTGGCTATCTAATAATCACTTAGTGCTGCATGCCTCGCTTCCTGATTTTGACCTTTTTGGGGGGCTTATTTGATACTGTGAACTGTTTTGGTTAAAGGTGACTTGTGTGATACCATTAAATATCTGGGTTGGCCTGTTTAGTGCTCCCATCTGAGCATATGGCTCACGAGGTTGGTTGAGATCCAAGGTTCAAATTGCATATGCTGTTGTTGTTTGTCCACTCTCAATAAATGTCCTTGTAATGAATGGAATAATGTAATAAGTAAACGAGCTAAATCACTCTATTTTATATAAAACTTTGAGATGCCATAAAATTAAAAGGAACATTAATTGTATTACTCTCGAGTCGACCTATTGTGCCTCTGCAGCCGCAGGTGCTGGAGTCATTATGTTTTTAGGTTGTTCATGCGGCTGTGCATCTGTTTGTGTGTGTGCAGCAGATTGGTTTTTTTACCATGGTAACTTGTGAACGACTGAAGGGATTCCAACCAAACTTGGCAAAACAATGAACGGTAATACAAAAATGAACTGATTCGATTTTGGGATAAAAAGATCAAAGGTCTATGGTCATGTGGGCTGTGGCCTTCAATTACCTCTGCCACCGAAGGTGGAGGGAGATTATGTTTACACCCCTATTTATCTGTTTGTTTGTCTGTGAGCAGGATATGTTGAGAAATTTGTTGGAGGAAATTTGATGGACAGGTTGGTTGGGTGTGTGACAAGGATTAATTTATTCGATTTTGGTGAAGATCCAGATCTGAATCGGATGCTGGAATTATTGATGTAATTCTTCACCATTGAGAGATGGGGCCAAAAACGATATTTAACATGATATCTCAAAAAGTTATGGACGGATTATTACAAAACTTGCTGAATGAGTTGGCAAGGTAACAAGAACAAGCCGATTCGATATTTGTTTCAGGTCCGAATGCAGATCTGGCCTATCAGTGGGATACAAAACGTAAACTGTTCAGCCTGGCAGAAGAATGCGCTCCACCGAGTGCCGTTGTCGTTGAAAATCTTTGTTACCACTAACTTGTGAACAACAGAATGGATTTCAACCAAATTTGGCACAAGTATGGACTGTGAAACAAAGATGAACTGATTAAATTTTGGGTTCAACAGGTCAAAGGTCATGTGCCCTTTGAAAATGATTTTGCAGATCACAATTCGAGTTAGAAACATATTTCCTCTCTTCTACCTCTCTCTCTCTCTCTCTCTCTCTCTCTCTACTCTCTCTCTCTCTCTCTCTCTCTCTCTCTCTCTCTCTCTCTCCTCTCTCTCTCTCTCTCTCCCTCTCTCTCCTCTCTTTCCATCTCTCTCTCCCCTCTCTCCCCTCCTCTCTCCCTCTCTTTCCATCTCTCTCTCCCATATAACTTCATTTTTTGTGTAACCTTTAATTGGGATCAAACATAATGGTGAAGCTGAGGAATATCCATTGATGTGTTTGGTCAAATTCATATTCTCGTCAACTTCTCTCCTAATTCATGTAAAACAGCTCTGATGTCTACATGTGATTGCCAAACAGTTTCTGGAATACTTGCCAGCATTCTCTTTTGGAATCATTCCCATTTGGTTTCAAAACGCTACACAGCACTGAGGCCTTCCTCGAAACTGAAGGTCCCAAATAATATTCTGCGCAATGTGGATGAACGATTGGCTTCAATCTTGCTACTTCCCGACATATCAGCTGCTTTACATGACTCGATCGTTTTCGGTCCTGTTTTGGTATTTCTGTCTCTGTTCTTGAATTGTTTAAATCTTATCTTGCTGATCACACATCTCCTGTAAACACCGTCGGCTATTCATCAGACACACTTCATGTATCTGTCGGCATTCCCCAATAATTTGTTATTTGTCTACTTTAGTTGTCTCTATTTCTTCATCCACTTGATACACTTTTACAGAATTTTGACATCAGCTTTCATTTCTACGCTGATGATACGCGTAGAATCCATTCACCCGCCGTTATTATCTGAGAGATAATTGTGTTATCTTGTGATAATTGTGAAATACCCGTCACCCCACCCCATCTGTCCTTATTATTTCACGGTTTGCCCTTCGGTTCATCTCTTCCCCTTCCCTCCCCATCCCCCTGTTTTTCTCCTCGCATACCTTTTCCCCGAGATAGAGAGAGAAAGAGCCCACAGCTTGTTGTGGATAGCTTTTAGTTGGCGGCCCATCCCGGCCCTTCAACTGATCGTTTTTTTCCTCACTGTAGCTGTGTTTATTTCCTTTGGAAACCTGTCTCGGCTCGTATTTAATTACTGCACGAGAGCAATCGCCCCTCCCCCCTTCCTAAATATGACTTCTTATTCCCGTTATTCGGCATTTGAAGCATTAACAAGAAAACATGGCGTCATCTGTGTCGCACCCGACGACGTCAGTGTCGAGGATCTCGTTATCGCCACAGGAAACATAGTCGGTACTGACAAAGTTCGTGCCCCTCACGAATGAACAAACGTGTGGTAATCTTCGTGTCTGAGACAGAACTGGTTCACGAAATCGTATCGACCGGACTATCAACAGATGACGGACATTTCGTGCTCGTCTCCCCTCTGGACACTCCGGCCGTGAAGGTCATTATCTCGAACGCTCCTCCTTTCCTGAAGAATCAGACGTTGATCTCCGAACTATCTCGTTATGGTTCCGTGGTTTCCCAAATCACTATGTTACCTTTACGTAGCCAGGA
>CM068967.1:31605017-31625472 GCA_035128595.1 Eptatretus atami
ACCTCGTCGAACGATGAAACAAACCTCGTCAATAAGGATACGTCTTCTTCTTCTTTTTCCTTGACTGTGAAGGAAGCGAATCCTGTGTCCGGTAATAAGGCCCAATCCTCCCAGGCCTCCCAGGCCTCTCAGCCCGATAGTCTAAACAGCAAAACGAATGTTTGGGATGGTTTACCATCGTTTTCATCAAGAAAGAGAAAGACTTTACCTGATGGTCGTTTAACCCAGAAGAAAGGAGCATTTACAAACGAGGAATCTGTTGGTAATGTTCCTGCAGTTGTGACTGACGTCACTCGACAATGTTTACCCGGAATGGACCCGGACCCCGGTACCTACGGCCAACAAGTTCAGCCTACTTGCCGGTGAGGACAGAGACGTTCCCTTCCAGAGACCGCTTTACCTGTTATTGCAGTGAAGAAAACTGTTTCACTCGTTAAAAACTCTCCTATTGGAAAGTCCATTGACGGTGATACACAGACCACTAGTGATGATCCTGCTGTCACTTTGGTAAATGTTAACCCTGAATCCTTGTCAGCGGGAAATAGTGAAACAAATGTTAACCCTGTTACTGCTCCCATTTCATCACGTGGGTGAAGCTGGAAACGCAGGAAATGTTAAAATGGATGTTTTACGAGAGACCCCAAGTACTGTATACCTCACGCCGTTGGAGGTCGATAACACTGTTACGGTCGAGGGAAGCGATATCGCTACATCTGCTGATGGTGTTTCCGTTTCATCAACTCCCCGATTATTTCCATTACTTCACCAGGAGATGTTCCCACAATGGAAGAGCACATAGACGTGGTAACCAGTACAGATCCGGTGTCAATACTGACGACAGTATCGATATGCAGGACGGTACAAGCTTGTGTGACTCGGAAACTAAAAACCGACTGTGACGAATCTGACCTGGAGGAAGCAAACAGGAACAGTCAGGTGGAAACGGTGGAGAAGCTTACCAGTCAAGTCCTACCCCCCCCCCCCCCGAACAAATAAGACTCTTCTTACAAAATACATATAGGAAACGCAATATAAACCTGACGGAATACTTTCCAGATCTACCGTCCTTCCTTGAGTGTGCTAGGCTATCGTACGTAAGCCTGACTTATTCGGTTTTCCACCAGACACACTGTCACCGCTTAAAAAAACTGATTGCCAAGGCGAAAAGGGATCCTAATCAATTATCCCGCTTCTGACCTTATTCTTAGAAATTATTATTTTTCTCATGGGCAGTTTCAAGATTGGAACAATAAATGTTAATGGTGGTAGGAGTCCCTCCGCAAGATCCAAATTAAACAGTTGGTAGAGGTCAACGGTCTCGACATAGCTTTGTTACAACAGACCCAGGCTGTCCGATCTGTTCAGGCTCAGTGGCGACTATTTATGGACAAGGAATGTTTCTTCAGTAACAACTCCACGTCGAAGGCAGGCATCATGTTTGTCTTAGGGAAACATTTCCATCCGTCCTGCCTTAAATTTTATGAGTATTATTGATGGACACCTTGCCTCCGTGACCTTCCCTATCAATCAGGTCAAGTTCACAATTCTCAATGTGTACGCTCCAAGCAAAAATGACGAGCGGATCTCCTTTTTTGCCGAACTGAGAAAATTCATGCAAACACTGGATTGCAGACTTGTCTAATCATTGGTGGCGATTTTAACTGTACTGTTAATGCTTCATTTGACCGGAACGGGCCGGAACCCCAACCATGTACCGCAAAACTTTTTGCAAACGTCATTGCGAAATATAATCTCCATGATATTTGGCGTGTGCAGCACCCTTCTGATCAGTCTTACTCATGGTGTCGTTGTTTCAACAACCACATCTCACTGGCGAGGCTTGATCGCATCTATGTAAATTCTCATTATTACATGGATGTTATAAATCGATATCGTGCCTTCTGGTTTCTCTGACCATTCCCGAGCTCGAGTTTTATTCAACTCTCTAAACCATGTCCAGGGAGCTCTCACTGGAAATTCAATAACAGTTTACTAGAAAACCTCAACTTCATTCAGGCCTTTGATCCTTCTGGACGGCTTTCTAGAACAGAAGCTAAGCTGTTCCGTTAACCCGTTGATATGGTGGGATTTAGTAAAAACCCAAATTAAAGGGTTCTGTCAACAGTATCGTTTTTTCTCACAAGGGCTGACCATGAAGTTAAGAAAATATTACAGTTAGAGATTTTACAACTCCAACGAGTCATCGGACAAAATAATAGTAACATACAAAAACCTTAACTGAGAAACAGTCCTTATTAAAGGAAATAACCGAGAGGAATGCACGTGGTGCCTGAGTTCGGATGAGGGTGCGACACCTGAATGAGGCAGACGTACCAACCAAGTACTTCTTTTTCTTAGAGAACGTTTCCCAGTAAGCAGCTTTCTCAGCTGCGATTAGCAGATTCATCCATTACCTTTACACAATCAGAAATCAAACTTTTCGTGAAGGAATACTTTTCTAAAATATATTCAATGGAACAAATAAATCCTGTCAGTGTCGCCTCTATCTCCGTAGGACTGCCAGTGTTGTGTGAAGATGGGCGTTCCCAACTGGAAAGACCTATTACTTTGGATGAACTTGGCACTGCCCTGCACGGCCTTGCCATTGGAAAGCACCTGGATTGGATGGACTTACAACCGAATTTTACAAGAAGTTTTGGCACTTATTGGGTCCAGAACTCATTAACACCTTGAACGCAAGCTGCCAGCTTGGAGAGCTACCTCAGAGTTGCCGACGAGCTTCTTCTTACCTCATCCCAAAAAAGGGAGATGCTGAGTATTGAAAATTGGCGTCCTATCTCCCTGTTATGTACGGACTATAAGATATTTTCAAAAGCCCTGGCATCGCGACTTACTCCTTATTTATCCTCGTTGTTGAAGGAAGACCAATGTTACTGTGTCCCAAAACGTTCCATCTATGACAACATCTCCCTTGTGAGAGACATCATTGAACTGTGCAAGGAAAACCCTAAAGATTTAGGACTTTCTTCTCCTTGATCAGGAGAAAGCCTTTGACCGTGTTGACCATCGTACCTTTCGAAGTACTTGACGGTTTGGACTTGGTTCAACCTTCATCTCTTATATTAAAATACTATACATTAATATTTTATAGTGTGCTTAAGAATAAACAATGAACTCGTTGCACGTTTGTCTATTAACAAGGGAATTAACAAGGTTGCCCTCTTTCTGGGTTGCTTTATTGCTCTCTCCACGAACCCCTACTGGTTTCTTTGCGCTGTAGACTAACAGGTTAGTTTGTCCCAGCTTGAACGGCCCATCAAGTTACTGGCATACGCCGATGACGTGTGTGTATTCGTACAAGATATCAATGACTGTTAACATCGTTCGTTATTGTTTGTCCTTATTTGAAAAGGCTTCTTCAGCCAAAGTAAATTGGAACAAAACGAGGGCCCATTGGCTTGTCCGTTTACTACTTGGTGCCAAGACTTCCTGCTCCACTGTCATGGCCAATGATGGTGTGAAGTACCTTGGAGTGTTCTTAGGTAATAATACCACAGTAGCAAAAAATTGGGCTGGTCTGCTTGAGTTTGTTGAGGGTAAACTGCAAAAATGGAAAGTGCTGACACACAACTGTCATATCGTGGAAGGGTCTTGGTCATCAACACACTGGTGGCCTCCACCTTATGGCACAGGTTCTTCGTGCTGCATCCTCCAGCGGCGTTGCTTCAACAGCTCCAGAAGTGCTTCGTGTCCTTTTTCTGGGACGGAAAACACTGGCTATGACCTGGGGTCCTCAGTTTACCACTGACCGATGGAGGACAAGGCCTGGTCGACATAAAAAGCCGGCTAATGGCCTTTCGTCTCTCGGTTGCTCTTCGCATTCTATACACGCGACCCTCTCCACCATGGGTCAACGTCGCTCGTCACCTTTTGCAACAGGCTGGGAGGCTAGGCTATGACCACTCTCTTTTCCTGATGGACCTTTCCAAAATCGACATATCCCCCCTCTCTGGTTTCTATCCTTTTTGTGAAATTTTTGTCTATAATCCACCCGATTCATCCTTTCCTTCCTCAGAAATTGTTTCTTGGTGTATTCTTTCTTTTCTCTGAAATGAAAATGTAACTCCCATTTGGGGGCTTTCTTTTCTATTTTTATAATAAAAACATACAAAACGTCTCTCTGTCTCTCTCTGTTCTCTCTCTGTTCTCTCTCTCTGTTCTCTCTCTGTCTCTCTCTTGTCTCTCTCTGTCTCTCTCTGTCTCTTCTCTGTCTCTCTCTGTCTCTCTCTCTCTCTCTCTCTCTCTCTCTCTCTCTCTCTCTCCTCCCCCCCCCCCCCCCCCCCCTGTCTCTCTCTCCTCTCTGTCTCTCCCTCTCGTCTCTCTCTGTCTCTCTCTGTCTCTCTCTTCTCTCTCTGTCTCTCTCTGTCTCTCTCTGTTTCTCTCTCTCTCTCTCTCTCTCTCTCTCCTCTCTCTCTCTCTCTCTCTGTCTCTCTCGTTTCTCTCTCGTTCTTTCTCTGTCTCTCTGTTCTCTTCTGTCTCCTCTGTCTCTTCTTCTTTGTCTCTCTCTCTCCTCTCTCTCTCTCTCTCTCTTCTCTCTCTCTCTCCTCTCCTCGTCTCTCTCTCTCTCTTCTCTCTCTCTCCCCCCCGTCTTTCTCTCCCTCTCTGTCTCTCCCTCTCTGTTCTCTCTCTGTCTCTCCGTCTCTGTCTCTCTCTGTCTCTCTTCTGTCTCTCTCTCTCTCTCTCTCTCTCTCTCTCTCTCTCTCTCTCTCTCTCTCTCTCTCTCTCTCTCCCCCCCCCCTGTCTCTCTCCTTCATCTGCTCCCTCTCTGTCTCTCTCTGTCTCTCTCTGTCTCTCTCTGTCTCTCTCTTGTCTCTCTCTGTCTCTCTCTGTCTCCCTCTCTCTCTCTCTCTCTCTCTCTCTCTCTCTCTCTCTCTCCCCCCCCCCCCCTGTCTCTCTCCTTCTCTGTCTCTCCCTCTCTGTTCTCTCTGTCTCTCCCTCTCTGTCTCCTCTGTTCTCTTCTCTGTCTCCCTCTCTCTCTCTCTCTCTCTCTCTTCTCTCTCTGTCTCTCTCTGTCTCTCTCTGTCTCTCTCTGTCTCTCTCTGTCTCTCTCTGTCTCTCTCTGTCTCTCTCTGTCTCTCTCTGTCTCCCTCTCTCTCTCTCTCTCTCTCTCTCTCTCCCCCCCCCCTGTCTCTCTCCCTCTCTGTCTCTCTCTCTCTCTCTTCTCTCTCTCTCTCTCTCTGTCTCTTCTGTCTCTCTTGTCTCTCTCTGTCTCCCTCTCCTCTCTCTCTCTCTCTCTTCTCTCCTCTGTCTCTCTCTGTTCTCTTCCTCGTCTCTCTCTTCTCTCCCTCTCTCTCTCTCTTCTCTCCTCTCTCTTCTCTCTCTCTCTCTCTCTCTCTCCCCCCCTGTCTCTCTCCCTCTCTCTGTCTCTCTCTCTCTCTCTCTCTCTCTCTCTCTCTCTCTCTCTCTCTCTCTCTTCTCTCTCTCTCTCTCTCTTTCTCTCTCTCTCTCTCTCTCTCTCTCTCTCTCTCTCTCTCTTTCCATCTCTCTCTCCCATATAACTTCATTTTTTGTGTAACCTTTAATTGGGATCAAACATAATGTGAAGCTGAGGAATATCCATTGATGTGTTTGTCAAATTCTATTTTCTCATCAACTTCTCTCCTAATTCATGTAAAACAGCTCTGATGTCTACATGTGATTTCCAAACAGTTTCTGGAATACTTGCCAGCATTCTCTTTTGGAATCATTCCCATTTGGTTTCAAAAGGTTACACAGCACCGAGGCCTTCCTCGAAACTGAAGATCCCAAATAGTATTCTGCGCAAAGTGGATGAACGATTGGCTTCAATCTTGCTACTTCCCGACATATCAGCTGCTTTACATGATCGATCGTTTTCGGTCCTGTTTTGGTATTTCTGTCTCTGTTCTTGAATTGTTTAAATCTTATCTTGCTGATCACACATCTCCTGTAAACACCGTCGGCTATTCATCAGACACACTTCATGTATCTGTCGGCACTCCCCAATAATTTGTTCTTTGTCTACTTTTGTTATCTCTATTTCTTCATCCACTTGATACACTTTTACAGAATTTGACATCAGCTTTCATTTCTATGCTGATGATACGCACATATACCTGTCCATTGAACCTAATTATGTGCTGTCTTCCACCAACTCTGAACTTCTGTCTTTCTGTAATTAAAACACGGTTGTCCATGAATTCCCTCAAAATCAAGGCTGCTTTCACTTAGGTGCTGGTCCTTGCTCCACCCCCCCCCCAAATTGGTCTAAAATTTATATAAAAACTTCAACCCCAGATCGTGATACTATGGGATCACTACGTGATCTTTGCTTCTGCGGTTTCAGATCTTTTTTATTAATTTATTTTAAAATATTTTTGGCAATTTTCTTTAACGTTGGACTACCAGCAGCATTCCTGGTGGCTTCACCAGGTAAACACTCATTGTGTGTTGTGGCTTGTTTAAAAGCACGATGAATAGGCCTTTGTGAATGCAGCCCAAACAGATGATCTCAATTTCATTTTTAATAGTAATGCATGACATGGTGTTGGTTTTTCCCATTAGAGATTCGTATATAATGTCAATGCTGTTTGCTTGGCTATTTTCACCAAGATCCCTGGAATGGACCGACAAGTCTCTTCCACAAATAAATGCTTGTTCTTTTGCTGTCCATTGCAGTCTGATAAGTAAGTCCACATGTTTATGCAAGCCTTGTTGCAGGATGGGAAATGAGCAGTGGAGCTTAGGATGTTATTCTTGTTGGGACGAGGGTGCATTAATTTGGCAGCTTCACGTTCCATATCCGCAACATCGGTTGGAGTCGTTCCATCAGTTGAAACCACGACTCCATTTTAGACACGGTCTTGCAAGTCAATCACATTAAGCACAGAGCTGAAGGGTCCCTAGGACATATATCCTGGCTTGCTCTTAACAACTAGCACAGCTGCCTCGGCTCCTTGAAGAGTTGGCTTTTACCCAAAATGCACGCAGCATGCTGTGCTCAGCCTTTTGGATATTATGATGGTTGCTCTGGCATTGTGCTCATTGGTTTATGTTAAACTATCCCAGTTTCAGTTGTTTTGGTCTTGCTTTGGCTGCTGTAAACATGTCTCACCTTTCCGTCTGTGTGTCATCTTTGCCCGTATAGAATGACATGGAGCTGAAACCTTATGAGCGAGCAGAACGTCGCCAGGAGCGACTTGCACGGAAGCGATTGCGCCTAGAAAATGGCTCTGCGGGTGGCAGCCGCCAAGGCTCGGACCGGGATCGGGAGCCAGAAAGGGACAGCAGAGGACGCGATCGCAGCAAGCAGAAGTTGCCGGTGAATCGGAAACGCGAGGTGAGCTTGCCGCTGCTGTCTTTAGCTTGCTGCTGTGAGCATGTTGTGACCACATCTCCACTGAAATCGAGCGTCCCAAAGCCGCAGAGGTCCCAAAAAGGGGGAATTGCAAATTTGTTTGCAAAGCACAGCTGCTTCAGGAAGCACCCGGGGGCAATAACGACAACACGCCATCCCCTCCGCTGCTCAAGTGAACAGGGTTGAGAGTAATGGCCTCACGCCTTCTCTGCAACACTTTGTTTTATTTGGGCCGATTGAATGCTGACATCCCCGGGGCGTTGCCTCGCCGCGGACAACAATTTGCTTCGGCTTGTCGGGTTAATATGAATAATGTGGGGTGTTTAACCCAGGGCTGTTCCGTCGGGATTACTACGAGCCGTTTGTGGACGACCTTAGGTCGTGATATATCGGGTGCATCACTGGCGAGCAAAACGAGAACTTTCACGTCGGAATGATGACGATCCGCACCATTGTCATGATGCCCATCTTAATGTTTGCGTTTCTTGTTTGTAGGTCATCCACAACGTCACACCAGACCTACGCTGGGATTTGAGTGTTGCGTAGTCAAACATACCTCATTTTCACGCTGATTATTATCATAATACACTAATACTTTTGTCATGTGGCCAGCACTTATCATAAGCGACGGTGGCCTCATAAAGATGCTGCGTAACTCCAACATTTGTTTAATTGTCATAGAAATTATTCTTAGTTCTCAGACATGAAATCTCAGTGTGTATGTTTGACCGCGATGCAAGCCTTTCTGTCTGGTCTCCCACATTAACATTTACTGGTCCGTGTGAACCGCTGTACATTTTTCTCATTTTCTTTTCCTTCTCATTTTCGCTTCTCGGTACACTTGTCATGTTTCTCTTTATTTCTCTTGTAGAAATCATGTGCCAGTCCATTGTGACTTAATCCGACGGCCTAGCGTCGCTCCGAGCTGGAATTGACATCGTCCATATGCATGGTGGCGGCGTGCCACCATGGTTATTATGTCACTTTGTGTTTATGAGAGTGGAATGTGAAGAATTAGGTTTATGGCAAGAAGACGAGGCATTCACGAATTGGCCTGGCTTCGCGTGCCTCATAGCCGCAAAGAGATTCTTTCAATTGCGTATTAACCAATGTGCTCTGCTTATGAATTCCTGACACTTCAAGCTCGTACGAGTAGATTTTCCCATTATTTTTTTCCGACAACTGTATCTGCAGCTTTTTATTTTGGCCTCGTCTATGTTAAAAAAAAAAATCTTCCGTGCTGCACAAATGATGAGTTGCTTAATATTACATCATTTGGCAAATAAGTGAATGCAAAACTTCCTTATTTATTTAAGTGAGGCACTCTTTTGAGAAAAGCTTTTAAACACTGTGCATCCTCATAAAGAAAAGGCAATTCTGAGGCTGCGAGCGAAAAAAACATTTGAGCTCCATTGGCAAGTGGCATTCAGGAAAAGTAATCATGTTTCACAACTTGTTTCGTATTCAGTTTGGGGGTGGTGGGGGGGTGGGGAATATTCCTTCAAGGGGAAGAGGGAAAAGACCTACTGAGCTTGTGTCCACCGTTGGGTCCAATGGGTGAATCGTACTTGTACGTTATAGTTGACAGACAGGCATGTGGTCAGTCCATCACAGAGCATTGGGTGCATTCACAATTCAGTCATGAACGTTTCTCTGACTGGGAAGCAACCCTGGATGGGTCGCTACTCCGTCGCAGGAAACTGATACGACTGAAGCCGCTCGCTCTGAGCACAAAAGTACCATAATTGAATCTGTACCGGTGAGAGGAATGCAACAAGTCTTCTTTTTTTTTTTACTCACTTGATCGCCAAGTTGCTCTGTAGTGTAGTCGAAAGATGATGAAAACGCGAAGTGATAACGTCTGGTTCGGTGTTGGCCTTTTATGGACCATGTGATCCACCCGAGTGCTTGAAAAAAATATATATATTCAGTCAAGGCTCGTGGAAGAGCTCAAACACAGAACGGATCAGGACGCAACATTACAAAAGGAACAGCAGAAAGAGAAGGGAGAAATGCCGACAGCACGGCCGAGGGACAAAATAAATGGAGAAGGACAACAAGGGATGCGTAGGTAAGGATTAGGAGTAAGGGAGAATGCAAGGGGTGGATAAGATGGACACACAGGCAAAATTAGAGGGGAGGGGAGGGGTGTTGGTTTAACGGGTATAGAAAACATAGTGGTTTGGTTGGGGGATGATCTGAGATGGTGGTGAACAGCTGTCTTGAAGACCTGGAGGGAAGAATGCGATTGAAGAGAATATGGAAGTTCGTTCCATAAGTGGAGTAAAAAAGAGGAACAAATGAGTGGAGTTGAGCAGTGATCCTGGATTTAGGTAGTTTCACCTGAAGGGGGTTGCTGGTGGACGGCGTGCGACCTACTGATACCTGGGGGGAGTGCGAGGACAAATCACGGAGTGGGCAGAGGATGCAAGACCAAAGAGGAGGCAGAGGAAGACGGTGATACCACCGACCTGTCTGCGATGGCAAAGTGATAGGCCCATACATTTACAACGTAAGACTGTAGAAGGCGGTCGTCTTGATAGCATGCATACAAAATAAACTCACAATTTTTCAAGTTGACGGTGCATGTTGAATGCACTAGGGATACGTGGAAACTCGAATATTTATTCGCCAAGCAGATTGTAGATTTTTAAACTTTTCTTTCCTGGATATTTGTGTGAAACGAAAGCATTATGACATCTTTACAAGAGCACACGACACTGCCTAATGCCAAAATATTTATCTATGTAATAGCAGCCTTGTGTCGCTCGTCCTGACAGCCTGCAATGCGTGCTCCCAAGATTCTGGCCTGCTCACAATGTCCCATCCAACAGCAGCAAGGCATGTGGGGTGGAATTGTGTTGGTGGCTTGGCGTTTGCAGCCAGATTGCAACGCATCGTGCCAACAGCCTCGTGATGATGCGGTTCCACGCTTGCTTTGTGCTTGTAGGATATTTCGCCATGCGCTATGTGGTCATGCGCCATTGAAGGGAACTGCTGAAAATGGCCATTTGTGAAGAGGGCGTTAAGAGTTTCGGTGTCTGTTTTATGCTCTGCGACGCAAAATGCTGGCTTTATTCCTGCTTCGTTTATGGAAACAGGAAGATGGAGGGACTGGGCACTGTTGGAGTGTGAAAGAAAGGTTCGGTCGCTCGTCTGCTTTTGAAGCTTCCTTTGCTTTGTGATTAAAATTTTTTTTTTTTTTTTAAAAGAAATCATCTTGTTTATTCGGTCTCTTTTTTTTTTTATGGTTATGTTTTCACCCCTGCCTGTCTCTCTCTGTTTGTGAGCAGGATATCTCAAAAAGTTTCAGACGGATTCAGACGAAATTTGCTGGAGTGGTTGGGAGTATGACAAGGGCTAATTGATTTAATTTTGATGAAGATCTGGATCCGGATGCAGATACTAGAATTATTTAATTTTTAAAGTGATTCTTCAGCATTAATAGATGGGGCCAAAACTATGTATCGCATTATATTTCAAAAAGTTGTGGACGAGTTATGACAAAACTTCATAGATGTGTTGGTTAGGTGACAAGAACGAGGCGATTCGATTTTGATTGAGGTCTGAATCGAGATCCAACCTATCGGTGGGATACAAAACGTAAGTGTTCAACCTGGCGGAGGTAAGCGCTCTACGGAGTGCCGAGTGCCGTTCTCGTATTTAATGTGACTTTGCTCAGGCCGTATATCATCAATCAAATGTTCCAAACTTTTGATAGAGCATCGCTGATCTGGAAGCAATTGTAGATCGTCCCTCTGCGATCCTCGACTCTGTACGCAACCTTCCTCCCCCCAATTATTGAGCACTGGTTATGTTGGGTGCTTGCTGTGGCTTTTCCAGAAGTAATTCAGGGAAGGAACTTGTAAGATGCTGGTGATGATGACTCGCCCTACCCTTTGTGAAAGATACAGTGCGATCTTTAACGTCAAACAATGATCAGTTCTGCCACACGGGTCCTCTGGCTTAAGGGTCTTCCGAGGGACGGTGCACACATTTAGGCCTCGCCTTGCGTGCGAAACACCAGGATGGCAGTTTATAACTGGGTTAGGGTTCTAAACCAAGCTGGACAGCTCGAAGGCAAGCGTGCATCCCTCAAACCGATCTTTTTAATCTCACAGTTTCAATGATCGGCGTCGTTGGATGCATTTTTCACATTGTGGTGCTTGCTTATTATCGAATTCTCTCAGTTATTTTGTGCGATGTTCATCTTTTCGGTTGATGAACGATTGACGGTCGAGTTACTCCTCTGCTCTGTGGTGAAGGTAGCGGTGCGCTGACAATGCCTCGATTGTTTCTCCTGTTTATTAGGGCCACCTTAATTATGCATGACAGCGCTTTGGGATACATTCCTGATCTTCGGGACAAAGTGCAGTTTAATCTGCAGTTTAATTACCCCGTGCAAAGAGCAGTTTGCTTGATATTCAAAATCCCAGGCCTTTGAGTTGAGTAACCAAAGTGCTCGACACTTTATCCCACTTTCTCTGGCTGAGGAATGTGACGTGCATTGCTCTTTCAGACCATTGTCGAGCACAGTGGCAGTCCATCACACCATCATCACATGCATAGCAAGCAGTCCATCACACCATCATTGTGAAAGTCACGCTGGAGTTTCAACAAGTATTGGGATGGCATATTCATAAATCTTTCAAACTGCTTTTGTCAGCTTGTACACATGGCTCTGTGCAAATGACTTGTGACTTGCACTTTACTTCTGCCTTATCTTTGATGCACTGACCTGTGATTGGTCAATCAATTTGATGTTACTTCTCTTTATATTCTCAATTTTCCTGCTCTGTCTGTCTTCTAATTCCTCTACCTGTCCGCATGCTGGTCCCGGTTTCTCAGCAAAAAATTTCCATAGATTACCTTTTGAATGATTTTGTGGACTTTTATCTATCTGTCTGTCTATCTGTGTATCTGTCTATCTATCTTTGTATATCTGTCTCTATCTTTGTCTGTCTATCTATCTGTCTGTCTATCTGTCTGTCTGTCTCTCTAAATGCCTGGTGTTGGCTTAATGGTTAGGGTGGCGGGCTTTGGATCCGAGGGTCCTGAGTTCAAATCCCGCTCAGCTGTTGAATTAACACCAGGTGGGGTTAACTCGGCCTGTCATCCTTCTGAGGTCGACAAAATGAGTGCCAGCATGCTGGTATACTGTGTTGGAGTGGCGACCCGTCCAGGATTGTGCCCACTAGCCAAGGAGACTGCTTAAGCAGCACCAACGCTCTCTCTGTCTCTCTATATGATCTGCCTATCTATCTTTCTGTCTGTCTGTCGGTCGAGCTATATCTGTCTGTCTGTCTGTCTCTATCTGTCTGTCTATTTATCTCTCTATCTAACTGTCTATCTATCTATCTCTCTCTGTTTGTCTATCTGTCCATCCATCTGTCTGTCTATCTATCTGTCTGTCTATCTTTGTCTGTTTATCTATATTTCTGTCTGTCTATCTATCTCTCTATATTATGTGCTTATCTATCTTTCTGTCTATCTGTCTGTCTCTGTCTATCTATATCTGTCTGTCTGTCTCTGTCGATCTATCTGTTGGTCTATCTATATCTGTCTGTTTGTCTCTGTCTTTCTATCTATATCTGTCTGTCTATCTGTCTGTCTGTCTATGTATATGTCTATCTATATCTGTGTCTATCTCTATCTGTTTGTCTGTATATCTATCTTTCTGTCTATCTATGTCTGTCTGTCTATCTATCTGTCTGTCTATCTATCTGTCTTTCTATATATCTATCTACATATCTGTCTGTCTATTTATCTCTCCATCTATCTTTCTGTCTATATGTCTATCTATCTATCTCTGTCTGTCTATCTCTATTTGTTTGTCAAGCTATCTACATCTGTCTGTCTGTCTATGTCTATCTGTCTGTCTCTATCTGTCTATCTTTCTGTCTCTATATCTGTCTGTCTATCTATCTTTCTGCCTATCTATCTGTCTGTCTCTATCTATCTATCTATCTGTCTATCTATTTGTCTGTCTATCTATCTCTGTCTGTCTATCTCTATCTGTTTGTGGATCTATCTACATCTGTCTGTCTATGTCTATCTGTCTGTCTATCTATCTGTCTATCTATGTGTCTGTCTATCTATCTGTCTATCTATCTATGTATCTATCTGTCTATCTACCTCTCTTTCTGTCTATGTATATCTGTCTGTCCATCTATGTATATCTGTCTGTCTATCTATCTGTTTATCTATCTGTCTGTCTGTCTCAATCTGTCTGTGTCTGTCCATCCGTCACGCTATCTCCTGAATGGATGTGCAGAAATTCACCAATGAACTTGGTAGTTATGATCACCATATGGCAAGATGGTGTGAGAGCAGTATCATTTAGACCCCGCCCCTGGGGCCCTGGGTTGGGGTCTAAATGTCAAATGCCAAACAATGCAATTTTGGGTACATTATAAAACGTTTTTTTTAATGTAACGGTGTATGCAATCAACATTGGGGGACGCATGAAATATGTAACGAGGTTTTGGATTGACCCCCGGTTCATGCCCCCAGGGATGGGGGTGTGTGGGACTTTGGGTCACAGGGGTCAAAACCGAAGATTTTGTTTTTTCACCTCAAAATTTGATATTGCATCCTTCATGGTGGAACTTTTTACTATCTTTCAACTTTGCTTTCGGTGAGAAGCATGGGGATTTACAATAGTGCGCCACCGACTTCGCTCCAGTTATCCTGTAAATTGGCCTTGCACGTAATTGTGACGTGAAGTCACGACACTCCTCGCGGTTCAGTCCCTTCAATAATCTCCGTGCCCTTGCTACCATATGAAAGACGGTCGGAGGGGTTTGTATGTACGTGTACATGAAGTTTAATCGATCTGTATGAATTTTCCGAAGTTCATGTGTCATCTAGGCATCCTGGTGGAACGAGTGCAGTGCGTGCAGTTTTATATTCCCCAATTTTCCCGCCCTTATTGACACCATCCATAAATGTAATTTCCACTCCCGCCTTGGTCTTTTTGGCCAAATCGCTGCTCATGGCCAAATGTCTTTTTTGCTCTTTGTTTGCTCCCGCTGAACAAACTCGCTTCACATGTGTGCCAAAGGAACGTTTTGGTTGCGTTATGCACCTCTTGCTCTTTCATATTTACTTGCACTCATGAATCCCGTCGTGTGGCAAGCTGTTGAGTTAAAGTGTGGCCTTGTAGCATTATGCTCGTTTGTGGTGCAGGAAGTCCCAGAGCCAACTCTGCTTGGGCACCACAAATAATGTGGCACAACCTGCTTTTACGGCCTTAAGCAGAGCGTGAAAGCTTGATTGTTTCAGTTCTATTTAGCTGTTGATTATTTGAAATGATCAGTTGTCTCACCCCAAAGGGGTTGCGAGACTGTCGTAATGGCCGTGTCTGTCTGTCTATGCATCTGTTTGTGTCCACGTCTATATATTTTCGCTTAAAATTGTGTTTCTCTTCAACCGCTTGTGTGATCGATGCAAACCTTTAAACATAGGAGGGACTCCCCATGGACAATATTTTATTGATAACTCTGATATCATGTTGCATGGTTATGGCAGCCATATTGGATTAAAAGATAAAAAATTGGACGTCGTCTTCTCCGAAACTGCTCAACAACAACAAAACTGAAACTTGACATTTGCCAACAACGAATTGAAATCCTGATCCGAAAAATCTGAAACTTCATAGACATTATCTGATCTACAACTCAATGTGAGTGAAGAATTTAATTAATGATATTATCGGTCACGTGGTCTGGTGGCCATTTTGGATTGAAAATATATACATTAAAAAAAACCTTTTCGAGAACCACAATTAAGATCGATGCGAAACTTCATACATATTATGATCGACTAGCCATGGGGCATGTCGTTAGAAAGTTTTTTTCATATTCATCTTCATTGACGGAATTTAACCTTAATGTGCACAAAAGTGGTTAAATATCCTCATAATCAATACAGCTACAGATAATTGTAAAGTATGTGACATAATAGGATGCAGGGATGATAGAGGTATGTGGGCCATCATAGCAGTGTGCCATTATAGTAGTGTGTTCAGTTAATGATGGTATTTTTGTTCAGAATGAGCATGCAAGGCGAGACTATGCACTCCACCGAGTTCCGTTCTCATTCACTTGGCATTTAATGTTTCTACATCTCTCTTCATGTATATCCTCAATCCACTGTGCCCCCGGGTCGACTTGGTGGCCTTGTCAAATCATCAAAAGTTACCTAATCATCACAATTAGGCTGCTCATGGTCACTTGAGAGTTGCAATTCCATGGGGTTTCCGCATATCTCACGGGATTGTGATTTGGACACGTGACCGTGATGGCCCATGACCGGTAGGAGAGCTGCTTCGATCGCGGTTTCTGTGAAGTCGGTGATAGCATGATAGGGGAGGGGAAAGTGTTAAATAATCTGCTGTTTGGATGAGGGAATGAAGAAATATGTAATGATTGATGTGGGAATGCCTGTTTGCTTTTATGAGCGGGAGCAGGGTAAGGAGGGCAAGACAGAGTTGAGGTTGGCAGGGGGAGATTTGGGGGTGGGGGGTTGGGTGGGGCAAAGATGCGATGGAGTTGGGAGCAAGAGGTTGAAGTTTGGGAGGGGTTAGGACTTTCGTGGGTGGGGGGATTGTAGGTAAGGGGTTTGAAGGCTTGGAGTGGGGAACGGATTGATGCCTTCGGGTTGGGAGTCGGAGGTTGAGGACTTGGGGTATGGGGGTGGGGGTTGGGCGAGAGTTGAGCACTTGAAGTCACATTTTACATTGCATGGATGTTCCATGGGTCCTTGCTCATGATTTTCATTGGTTTTGCCTGCAATAAATAGAGAGAGAAAAAATAATAAATTTATCGCTGAATTGTCATCGATTGCCTGCCGCTTCAACTTGCACACCTCCAGTGTCTCTTCAGAATGCATTTTGTTTGATGGAGGGATCCTTCTATTATTATTCCGAGTAGGTGTGCCTTGCAATTTCATCCGGGTTAGCTTAGATCACCAGGCTGCTCAGTATGTAGGATCGGCGGCTTAGCAACTGTGCCCATCATGTTTCATGGACACCATGTCCCATTGTCGAACATTTTGTGGCAAAGTCTTTGACAGGACATGTTATGACGACATACTGCTGATGTGATGTGTAGCCATATATAATCATTTTCAACCATTTTAACGGTTTACTTGAAGTGTATTTTTGTCTTCAATTTGCCCAAAACTTGAGCGTCAGAAGACCTGGTATGGCCGTTTAAATTGCAGGCAGCAACGCCCTCTGTCTTACAACCATCTGCCTTGACACAGCAGTTTGCATATTGAGTGTTTACTGGCTCAGTGCGCCTAATGGACTTAATGAAACCCTGCATTTTTCACAGCGTTAGCAGGAAAGATGAACGTTTGAAGAGCCATGAATTTGCAGATTGCTTTTAAAACTAGAAATAATGCTTAAAAGTCATTCATCACATTTCTGCTTTGCACTCACTGGAACATTTGAAGGAATTTTTCTCTGTTTTCCATTTTGAATTTCAAATATATTGATAAACGAACAGGGAAGAGTATGAATCCCCAAGTTGTGTGTTCCATCCACGGATCGTCTGCAACTTCGTGTAATATCAATATACAGTTGGACCCCGCTATTCGCGGACCCCGTGTATTCGCAGGTCATAAAGTGTGTTCTGCTTCGACATTCGTGCTTCGTGTATTTGCGGGTTTATTTTTTGTATTCATTTTTTGTTTTTTATCCCCCGCCGCGTGGCGGAAGGGGGATATTGTTACATTTCAGGACTGGTCTCCTATATCTAATTGGGAAATTCGAAATGAGCCAACATCAAAGCATTACATGAAAAAGGTTCAAAAACGGATCCCCTTAACTACAGCCCAATTAGCTTCACGTACTTCCATTCATCGGCAAGGTCATGGAATCCATCATTGCAGTTGACATAAAATCATTCCTTTTCTCCAACAATCTCATCTCAGATCATCAATTCAGATTCAGACCTGGTCACTCTACCTCGGATATGCTGCTTCTACTCTCCTAACAATGGTGGAGGCCCTCAATATCAGACATGAAATCAGGGCTGTCTCTTTGGACATATCTCGAGTTTTTGATATAGTTTGACATTCTGCCTTGCTCTCCAAACTTTGCCTACGGCGTCCAAGGCCAACTCCACTCTTGGATTCCTGACTTCCTCCACTCTCATAGCCAATGTGTGGCTCTCAATGTAATCCTCTCATCTCCTCTCCCTGTCAAGGCTGGAGTACCCAAAAGCATTGTTTTAGGGCCCATCTTATTCCTAATCTTCATCAATGAATCTCACTGACACTGGAAAATCCTCTTGATCTCTTTGCTGATGACTCCACTCTCTGCTGTGACATCACTCATCCTTCTGACAGACAGACAGCAGCAGCCTCTTCCCTCTCCTCAGACTTTGACAAAATCACAACTGGTCAAACACAACTTTGCTTTTGTATTCATATTGTCCACCCTTTGCGTTCTCCCTTACCACTCGTTGTTACCTGCATCCCTCGTTTGTCCGTCTCCCTCCACTTCTCCCTCCTCCCCCCCCCCTGCTATTGCGTTTCCTCTTCTCCTGCTGTTCCCTTTGTTATGTTGTGTTCTGATTTGTTCTGTATAATCGCTCTTCCATGAGCCTACATCATGTAAAAATAACAAAAACCAAACATTATTTTTTATCTTTTTTTTTTTGTTTTTTTTTAAAAACAATGCCCTGACATTCGCCCATTTTTCAGGAACGTCCCCCACGAAGAGTGCGTCCCACAGTATATGTATTCTCCGCCAGTGTGTCTGCCCATTCAGGGCATGGCTTCCCCCGTTCAGGGATCGGCTTCAAAATCAAATTGTCATTTTGTTTGCTCCGTGTAGGTCTCAGGCCTCTTAAGCCTCTTTTGTAAGGCTTGCTCTTCCTGACTGACAATCTCATGGATTTATCGTAACTCCAATTCGATATCTGATTTCATTTTTAATTGTTGCAAAGATGGTTAACACTCAGCTGCAGCAAAAGGTGAGAAAATCGGACGAATATTGGCGTTTTAGACAAAATGCATTTTAATATCAGATTTGAATGTATCTGTTCAGATGCAATGGAGGAGGGGGGGGGAGGAGAAGAGGGAGAGAGTGGCGGGAGGAGGGGGAGAGCGAGAAGGAGGAGGGGGGGGGAGAAGAGTTGACATCTTGGTCACGTTTTGGAATTTTCATGTGCACCTGCTCGGGAATTAGTTATTTATTATTACTTAGTAAAAGTACAGCGACTGAAACTGAAGCTGTTGATTGAATTGTCATCTAATTATATATTTTCTTGTTCCTGGGATATATATATATATATATATAGTTTATTTCAGGTGAGTCATAACTTTTCCAACTTCAGTATTTAATATAACAATACAGTACTTCGAAGAACTTTGTACGTGACAAATTGAACATGTGGACTAATGATGAAATCCAAAATTTATTAATAACGTTTGGTTTTAAGGAATTTTTAGTTTGTGAAGTGAAGTGTATTCGACCGCATTCAAGTTTAAAAATAAACGACAGAGTTAAGTCAGTCAAGGTAGGTCCTCCCCGCTCTCAAATCAAGTCAATCAAGTCAAGGCAGAAATAAGTTACTCTCCATCTTCTCCCACCTCTCTCCTCTCACCCCCTACGACATGATTTCACATATTATGTCAAGGAAATAAATTGTGTAGATTACATCATTTCTGGATCTGAATTGCCAGTAACCATTTAGGAAAACTCCACGTGCAGCATCCAACTCAAGATGTACAAATGTCATTCATGTCTCTGCCCTTGTGTTTCCCGCAGGTGCTCCACTTGAATCATACATATATTAGGCTAATGCTGTCTGTCTCTGTCCCATCCTGAAACATGGAAATGCTTCCTGGAGCGAAAAAATATTTTGTAAAAGTTGCTTCAAATTAATCCAAACCTCGGGGGAAAATTATGATTTTTTTTCACTGACAAAAAATGGAACCCGCCCGCAGTGTGTAGTGTATAGGTGGACAGACTGCTGCCTCAGTCGCTCCTAAAATTGTTTTTCTTTTCTGGTAAGAAATTCTTTGTCTTCTTCTTGGAGGACCCATACTCTTGAACAGAGCACCGGAACTGCCAAAGCAGTTCTTCCTTGGCTATTTGGCACAATCTTGGACAGGTCACCACTCCAATCATTTCTTGAAGCACAGCTGTGCCACCGATGCTGCACCCCTCTACCAGTACACTGGTACTGATTTCACCAAACTCAGGAGGATGACAGGCTGAGTCAACCCCACCTGGTGTTAATTCAGCAGCCAACAGGGCTCAAACTCAGGACCCTAGGATTCCATGCCAGCCACCCTTACCACTAATCCAACACCAGGCTTTGTTAAGAAATACAGTCCAGTTTATAACTTCCCATTTTTGAGCTGTTTCAAAAGGAATAAAAAAAGAATAAAAGCCTTTGTTTTGTTTTTCTATTTTTTTATGTCGTGGTAGTTTGTGTTTTTTTTAACCACAGCCTTCTGCTAATATTTCGTGTTTTTATGGAAAAAAATAGTCGCAACAGTTTATTCTTAATATGCTGTAAATTACTACTGGAATATAATGAATAATGCGATTATCCTATTTGAGTATCTTTCAATACATGGGTAAGAAATGTTTTCCACTCCAAAAATATCTCAAGTGTGCATTTAGGCCCGACTCTCACGTTAATAACACCAGGCCCCATGCGTGACCCCATTTCTGTCAAAAGTATAACAAAACTTATCGACGCCATCCGAAAGGTTAACAGACATTTTTTGACCTGGTTTATCGTGAACTATCATTCAAGCACTGATTACATGCAAGTTATTTTTACATAGCCAGACGTGCGGGACATGGGCCTATATATGTGAATGGGAACGTTTGATTGGCAGAATGAGTACATCCCCGAAAACAGAATGTGCTGTTTTTTGGGCAAAGCTGCTGAACTTGTGAGAAGTTGAACAAACAGCTCTGATTTAATCAGAGTTTTGCTGTTCTGAAAGACTGTTTGATATCTCACGTCTATGAAGAGTAACATGATATTGCATCGCTCCACAGTGATGGCACCCCATTTGTCACATTTGAACAAAATATCTTTTGAAACGCTCTGAGGCAACAATCGAACACTAATCCCTTGGATTACA
>CM068967.1:31641756-31654087 GCA_035128595.1 Eptatretus atami
ACAATGTGTTGTTGTTCGTCTTTCGGCTGCTCCTGTTAGGGGTCGCCACAGCGGTAATCCGTTATATCACAATACTGATTTGGCATAGGTTTTACGCCGGTGCCTTCCTGACGCAACCCTGGTCGCCTCTGACGACACAGGGATAAGGATGGGTTTCGCCATGATTCCGGGCTGCCTACACCCTCTCATAGCGCGGCCCAGTGCAAGAGTGCGAGCTCTCGTCTATTGTGTGACCGTGGAAATACTGCGGCCGCCGTATAATTGCTAGTGGCCATAGATTTTGGAGACCCCACGACCGCCGTGGCAAATGTGACTTAGGCCTAAGCAATAGAGAAAGAGGCAATCAGGCAGGTTGGAAATGAATCGTCATGTTAACAAATAAACACGTATGCACAAGCAATGCAGTGTCACAAAATAGTCTTTCCTTTATACACGCAAAACCCTAGACAATCACCTTATAAAACGACAGACATAGGTGCCTCATCCACTCCGGGAAATTGGACAGGTAAGAGTGATGTTTATATAATATATATATATATATATTATATAATATATATATATAATATATATAATATATATATATATATATAATATATATATATATATATATATATATATATATATATACAGTGGGGAGAACAAGTATTTGATACACTGCCGATTTTGCAGGTTTTCCCACTTACAAAAGCACGTAGAGGTCTGTAATTTTAATCATAGGTACACTTAAACTGTGAAAGACGGAATCTAAAACAAAAATCCTGAAAATCACATTGTATTGATTTTGAAATAATTAATTTGCATTTTATTGCATGAAATAAGTATTTGATACATCAGAAAAACAGAACTTAATATTTGGTACAGAACCTTTGTTTGCAATTACAGAGATCAGACATTTCCTATAGTTCTTAACCAGGTTTGCACAGACTGCAGCAGGGATTTTGGCCCACTCCTCCATACAGATCTTCTCCAGATCCTTCAGGTTTCGGGGCTGTCACTGGGCAACACAGACTTTCAGCTCCCTCCAAAGATTTTCTATTGGTTCAGGTCTGAGACTGGCTAGGCCACTCCAGGACCTTGAGATGCTTCTTACGGAGCCACTCCTTAGTTGCCCTGGCTGTGTGTTTCGGGTCGTTGTCATGCTGGAAGACCCGCCACGCCCCATCTTCAATGCTCTTGTTGAGCGAAGGAGGTTGTTGGCCAATATCTCGCGATACATGGCCCCATCCATCCTCCCCTCAATACGGTGCAGTCGTCCTGTCCCCTTTGCAGAAAAGCATCCCCAAAGAATGATGTTCTTCACCTCCATGCTTCACGGTTGGGATGGTGTTCTTGGGGTTGTACTCTCCTTCTTCTTCCTCAAACACGGCGAGTGGAGTTTAAACCAAAAAGCTCTATTTTGGTCTCATCAGACCACATGACCTTCTCCCATTCCTAATCTGGATCATCCAGATGGTCATTGGCAAACTTCAGACGGGCCTGGACATGCGCTGGCTTGAGCAGAGGGACCTTGCGTGCGCTGCAGGACTTATGTTACTTATGTTACTTATGGTTTTCTTTGATACTGTGGTCCCAGCTCTCTTCAGGTCATTGACCAGGTCCTGCCGTGTAGTTCTGGGCTGATCCCTCACCTTTGTCATGATCATTGAGGCTCCACGAGGTGAGATCTTGCATGGAGCCCCAGACCGAGGGAGATTGACTGTTATCTTGAACTTCTTCCATTTTCTAATAATTGCGCCAACAGTTGTTGCCTTCTCACCAAGCTGCTTGCCTATTGTCCTGCAGCCCATCCCAGCCTTGTGCAAGTCTACAATTTTGTCCCTGATGTCCTTAGACAGCTCTCTGGTCTTGCCCATTGTGGAGAGGTTGGAGTCTGATTGATTGAGTGTGGACAGCTGTCTTTTATGCAGATAAACGAGTTCAAACAGGTGCAGTTAATACAGGTAATGAGTGGAGAATAGGAGGGCTTCTTAAAGACAAAACTAACAGGTCTGTGAAAGCCGGAATTCTTACTGGCTGGTAGGTGATCAAATACTTATTTCATGCAATAAAATGCAAATTAATTATTTAAAAATCATACAATGTGATTTTCAGGATTTTTGTTTTAGATTCCGTCTTTCACAGTTGAAGTGTACCTATGATAAAAATTACAGACCTCTACGTGCTTTGTAAGTGGGAAAACCTGCAAAATCGGCAGTGTATCAAATACTTGTTCTCCCCACTGTATATATATATACAGTATATATATAATATATAGAATGAAGACCCAATAACGTCTCTCACCCATAATTGAAGGGACCAACCAATCAGATCTCATCTAATCAATTATCCCCAGGTGGCTAGGATTTTTACAATTCACCCCCTGCTTTTCAAACCAAAGACAGATGCACACATCAGCCAAGAAAAGCCATACAAGTTAAGCCATTTGCTGTTTTAAACCCGACCTGCATTCTTAAACAGCTGCAGACATTCACAAGGAGCACATACATCAGAATCTCGACGTTACACACCCCCATCATCCGCCGGACTGGTTTCATCGCTTATTGGCGAGTTATTAGCGCTAGCGTGTTATTAGCGCAAACGTGCACCACCGAGACTCCCAAGCATGTACCACGTGCAATATCAATAGAAGTCATCATAATAGGGGATAATTGATGAGGTGAGAGGTGATTGGTTGCTCCCTCCAATTTATGGGTGATGTGATTGTGTCATAATATTGCACCATTCCTCCATCGAAGCAACTTTGGTGGTAGATTGTGCTTTGTTAACTCTGGCCTCACAGACAACGTGTTATGATGCCCCGGAGTAATTTAATTAGTTAGAAATTTGAGCTTTTGGATAGACAATTTATTTTCAACATTGTTTTACTTAAACCAATTTATCACCGACATAGCAGTTTGGCAAGGTGCTCTGTCATGCCGGTAGTTGTCAGGGCCCTCTTCATAGTAGCCCAGAGCGTTGCACTAAACATCACAATAAGATACTTTTTAAAGCCTGTGCTGCTTCGTGTTATGGGGAAAACATGCACATGCAGGTTGGGAGGGTCCATGCCAAGTTTTGTTGGGCTGTCCCAAAACTTTTGGAAATATAAATGCAGATAGTGACAGCACTTTTTAGCATCATCTTGAGGCCTAAATGTTGCTCTTTTCATTATGGTATCAAATGTTGTCATTTTTGGTTTATTTGTTGCATTGGTCCTTGCAATCGAGACATCATTTGGAATGTGGAAATGCTGTGTTGTGTTTTTTGGGGGGGAGGGGAAGGGGTTGGGGTGGGGGTGGTGGTGTTTTGACTAAGATATCTGAACGGACTTTGTCCCACGCCAATGTTTTTTGGCTTATGTAGCCATTTTGTTAATTTGTTAAATGTGGACAAAGGCACGTGGATGCCGAGTTGCCAAAAGCGTTCCTTGGGCCGTCAGTCACCAGATGAAGCTTCCTGCTTTCAAATGATTTTATCATTTGTGAGCATTTTGAAATATAGGCTTAAATTAGGCCATGAAGGCGATCACAGGAGCCTTTAATTGGCACGGTAGATTTGATTTGAATTATGTGCTCCACATTACTGCATGATTTTTTATTTGTAATAAATACTTGGGACCGTGTGTTATGCTAGCCATGAATTACTCTTACTGCACTTGGCCATGTTCCAAGCTGGAGCCAACAGCCTGCTGACCACGGCCATGAATGTGTTCTCCGCCTCCAAGCTTCCTGTGTCCCTCATTTGCTGGGGTTATTACAGGCACATTGTCGCGGTCTGGCTCGGCAGGCAGTAGCAGACAAGCAATGAATCGCATGATTAGACAGGCAGCAGAAACTGTTCCGTGGAGTCAAACTCTCTAATGAAAACGTCTGTTTGATGCCGGTCCCAAACGTTAAAGTAAAACTCTCTATTTGCAGACATAATGCATGGGTTATTGAATTTGAAATGGCTGTGCTGGCATGTCTCTTAATCCATAGGACTCTCTGCACAACCAACGACGGAGTGCTAAGATTTCAGTTTGCCTGATATAGAACCGAGTGACGGCCTGAGTGACGATTGTCGAAGAGCTCGTCTGTGGATCATGCTTAGCTCACTTAAGGCCATGACAGTAACTTTGGGTGGGTCACCACGCCTAGCCAGAGCATGTTTCGATGAAAATAATTTTCAAGGCAAAATGCTTTTGATCATGAAAGTGGAATTGTGGGCAGTGTACAAAGTTCAGATCCTGTGCTTCTTGAGTAATTTCCAACTTCCCATTGTTTGTTTAATCGAGCAGCGATCATTCATCTGGTGACTGTGGTGGATGAAATACCTTGGACTGTTCCATGGTATAGGCATTCTCAAAATGGGCAACAGGTGATTCGTTTGATTTGAATTACGATGAATTACACCATCAGCTTCTCACGAATCTTCTTGGTTCTTCGTCGGACCAAAATGCACGCAATGGCAGTTCTTCCAAGCCTTTATATTGATCTCTTTGTTATTTGGTTTGCTGTGGCAATTTCTGCCAAGGGCTATGGGTTGCTGCATTGCACCAATAATCCAGATCCTCGTTCTGGCTTCATTTAAGACAACACATGATGGTTTACTTGAGCCGTTAAACGTGACATTCAAGCAAACCTGTTTGAAAGTCAGGGTGGTAAAGATTGGCGCTTCATCACATCGTGGAAATTGCTCTCTTGATCTACGGACGTTAATTGGTGCTTCGTGGACTTGGAATGTTGAGGAGGCCAAACGCGTGTGGTTTTTTTTATGCTTGGAGCTTCCATTTTTTATTCTCTCTATGCACATGAGCTGACATTTGGAATTTTTGAGGTCTGAGTCTGCCATCTGCTGTAATATTCAGCCACTACACCCTTTTAGCCAAACATGCAAGCCGAAGGGTTCAGGTAACCGTGCCAACGCAAATATTATTTTATGGTTGCATTAATCGGCAATTAAACCACTCCTCAACCCCCACCTCCTCTGATGTGGTGAACGTTATTTGTTTTTGTTTTTCACTGTTGCTCTTTGTTTTACTGTTGCTCTTCAATTTCACGCTGTCACGCTCAACCACCCCTCTGCTGCCACACGTCAAGCTTGACAAGATGTCTGTGTTGTCACAAAAGACCTTTGCTGCATACACAACCCATCTCTTGGAGTATTATTTGGACGTTCTTTAGTTGTGGTTGATTCTCCAGATTAGTGCACTTGTATTGAAGGAAGTCTTAAAAAAGGACCGCAAGAGCCGCAAGTGGCAACAGTATCCTCTCACCTTTCCACTCTTCATCACAGTATCCTCAGCAAGATGCCTTAACATTTAAACCGGTCCCGGTAGTTTAAATCATTTTTGCCTCGAGGCACCGCCGACACTTTGGTGTGACAAAGTGAGTGAACACATTTCACTCACCAACGCAGCTCTCCGAAGGATTCCTCGATGCGTGGATCCATCTGTTGCCTTGATCTGACAGAGCCAGCCATAATCCCAGAGCAGCAGCATGTTGAAATTCAGGCCCCATGTCCCCCCTCCCCCATCCCCAAACCCACAAGAGCCTTATTTTTGCCCCTTTCCTCATCCTCCGTGTTCTTTCGCTGTCTTTTCAATTTTACACCGTTCGCTCATGTTATCACGTAGTAAAACGCCGATGGCACAAGAAGGTGGATCGTGTTTTGAGTTACTTTACCCGCAGCAGATGTGACTGTTATTTATTTTTATTGCACCGCCGGTGCTGTAGGATCATGCGTCTTTAAACCAGAAATGCATCACGAATGCTGAAAGCCACTTTCGAGGATCATTTGAGTAAGATTTGTTTTTGCCGACATTGGACGATGTTCTGAAGTACACTGGATACTTGTTATCGAGTTTCTTGCCTTCATCCAGGGTTTCAGTTGATGGATACCCTGCCACTTGCCCATGGACTGTCTTCCTTTTATACACCCACAGTCAGGTAATTGCTCTGTGCTCCAGAAACTGCCAGGAACTGTCATACTCCATTTCTTATGCCAACGGCACATTTCCTTCGAGACTTCTCCAAGAAAATTTGATCCGCTCTGATTCATAATAAGGTTTCTAATAGCTGCCTCGTTGAGGATAAACGAAAGCAATTCTCAGACTTTCTTTTCATCACTTAGCTTAACGCCAATTGTTATGGGACTCATTATTCATGCAGCAACGATTTGGCACTGCTTAGGAACGCCGCACATGTTGTATTGCCATACCGACAATGATTCCTATGTTGCTATTGGACCAGGTTGAGGAGGCTGCTGTGCGGAGCATTTGCTATGCTGCTTCGCTGGTTCGACTCTGCGTCAGGTTTGTAATTAACGCTGGGAGCAAGAAACCCAATCCTTCCCAGGGCGGTTGTTATCCAGACAGCATTTGGCCAAGGCTTGGCAAGCGAGCAAGCCACAAAGGTCTGCAAGTTTCTCCACTGGGAACTGGCCTAATAATTGGTCTTTGGTTTCTCGCATGTGCCTAACAAAGGCCTGACACATCCGAGTTCTGCCTGGCAGCACTGGGAATTGGGTTGAAAGGAGGTTTGGAGCTCTAGGCACCCTCCCCTATGGACTGCAAACATCTCGTGGGTTTTGATAGAAGGCAGGCTGGACACCTGGTGCTAAATTGCTTTGAGGAAACGTTAGTCCTCTCTCTGACACATTGTTTGTGGTTTTACCACACATCCTCTGACAGGAAAGCGAGCACGGGTGATCACAATATAACGTCGACTGCAGAAAATTACCAAACCCGATATTAGGGCACTTGAAGTTGATCCCAATCTTTATTCCATGGAGGGCCAATAGATCAGATGTTTTGTTTTTTTTGTCTCCCACCCTGAGTATAGGTGCACTGGGTTGTGGATTATTCTCTGAGCTGAAAATATAATACTGCACTGCAAAGCCAAATGGATTACAGTTGTCTTCTTAAGCTGGTATGCTTTGGGCCAACTCGCCGATCTCCTCACTCAGCAGCACCTGGGATTTTAAGATGACTCTCTGAAGCTGCCTCCACTGCAGAAGACAACGTTGATCACAGCACCAATAATTCTGGGTTTGAAGTTTTATAAAGGCCAAGGTCTCATTTGTAAGAAGTAGTTCTGATTCACACTATGCCTGTCTGTCATAGTATTGTCTGTCTGCAAGCAAGATGGCAATTAACCTGCTAATTCAAGCAGCCAATTCTGTGACACATCAGAGCTGGGCGCATACGTAACTGATGTTCTTACGGTGCCTCTCGACCCCTGTCTTTCTCGAACAGAGGCCTGTCTGTCATTGGAGAAGAGCAGCAGAGCTCGGGGCATTGTGTGACTGCCAAGGAATCGGGCATTAATTTGAGAATTACAGGGTTTTTTTTTTACGCAGGCCGTTGTGGGATCATATCGGCAGCTTGGCAGGCAGCCTGACACCCCACCTTCAAGGGGATTTGTAACCCAGGAGCCACACACACTAAATTTGTTCTGGCAGTTCATGTATTACATCTGAAATGAGATCTTGAAGTAAATGAAAAAGTACTTAATTATGTTTCCTAATGTAATGCGTGGGTTGCATTAACCGTAAGGCGGGCTGTGTTGGCTCGTGTTCGTTGGTGGGGCCCATTCAATGAGCGAAGAAACTCATGCATTAAGCTGTCCTGTCTTTGATTTAATGGATTGCTACGATGGGGGAGGCCACCACACTTGTCATAAATAACGCATTTAGCTGGCCTTGAGTTTTATACTCCTGCTGACACTTGCGTCGATGGTATTTATAAGCCAAAAATATCGAGTGGGAAAGAGATTTTCTTGCGCACAATTGGATGCTGGCTGAAATTGTACTTGGTGGTGTAAGGATCGGGGAGGTGGGCGGTTAATAAATAATGCTGTGCGTCAGTATATCATAAAGTATCCTTTATGGTCAGTTTAATTTGGCATACATTGTGACTTTTGCTCCTCAAAAAATGGAGCACCCGTTTTGAGATAATGGGTTGAGTTGCTGGAAGGATGGAGAAAATTATCTGGTCATCATTGTTGTTATAATCGTCGGCGTCTCACAATGGGTAGCATGCATGTATTCCCAAGGGGATAAATTATCAATCGAAAGCGGTAGTGTTAACACTGTACAGGAAATAAGTCAGGCCTCATCCATAATATTGTGTGCACTTTTTGTCACCACATTTGAGGAAGGACATAGCGGCCATAGAGAAGACCCTCTCACCTCCATCTCTTCACTCCACCTCCCAAATCCTCAACTGCCTTCTTCCCCCTCTCTTGTCCCCCCTCTCCCCCAGCACCACAGAGCCTTTTTCTTCCTCCTCATCCGGCCCCTCCCCTAGCTATTTTGCAATCCCCCACACTCTTTCAACAACCCTCCTTACCTCCCCTCCTCGTCCCTTGTCCTACCCTCCCCCCCCCACCCCCTGCACCCAAAGCCCCCTCCCCTAACTCTTCATTATAAGTGTGGACCTCAAATATCCGGGGCCTTCGCTCAAACCTTTCAGATCTTTCCATACAGGTTGCCACTGACAAACCAGACATAATCTGCCTAACAGAAACTTTCCTTCCCCAAGACGTGTCTGACTCCCAAGTATCTCTTCCCGGTTACTCCCTCCTCCGGTATGACAGACCTGAGCCTAGTCCTGGTGGAGGAGTTGCTCTCTTCATCAAAGACTCTATTCCTCTCTCCATGCACTGCTCTCACTCCCCCACACCCCAGGAATACCTCTGGCTACGGCTTCCCCTCCACTCCCACCTCATGTTTATATGTGTACTGTACCGTCCACCTAACAGTGATGATCCATCTACACCTCACTATCCGAAAACATGGACCATCTTCTATCTTCTCATCCAAACTCTCTCTTCCTCCTATGTGGCGACTTCAATTGTCATCATGCCAGTTGGCTAGGTGTGGGTACCTCTCTCACCTGTCATGGCACCTCAGCAAAAGCTTTCTGCGACTCATTGGGACTGACTCAATCGGTCAACTTCCCGACCCGGATCTCAACCAATGGTACTCCATCTCTTCTGGATCTGATTTTGACAAATTTCCCTGACAATATCTGCTGCTCTTCTTCCGCTCCAATCGGTTCTTCTGACCACGTCCTTGTCAAAGTGGACATCTCTCTGGCTGTTATCAGAGAACCACCTCACCGCCGTCGAGTCTGGCATTTCACTCAAAGCCGACTGGCAGGGTCTCCAAGCAGCCATCAAACTTATAGACTGGTCTCCTATCGCTACTTTCTCCAACATCAACTCATCCTGGGAATTATTTCAAAGAACTTGCTCTCCCTCATGCACAGATTTATCCCCTCTCGTCTTCAGTTGTCCTACCCTTCCTCCCGCCCCTGGTTTACTGAAGCTTGTGGCGAGGCAGTTGTCCTGAAACAACTTGCCTTTGCCTCATGGAAAGCAAACCCAACTGAGGGCAATCTCAGTTCCTTCCATAAAGCTCGGAACAAGTGTGTATCTACCCTCAGGAGAGCCAGAAAACAACACTTTCTAATCTCAAGTCTGAACTCTCAAACCTCTCTACCTCCTCAAAATCCTGGTGGCGTCTAATCAAATCTGTTTCTGGTGTATGTTCCCCCTCCATCCCCTCCCTTACCTCAAATGGCCGCACTGCTGATACCGCACGTGAAAAAGCTGAATGCTAAACTCGGTTTTTGCAGCTAAATCTTGTGTCCAAAACCCATCACTTTCTCTACCCACCTTACCCAGTCACACCCAACTGTCCCTGGACTCGTGTCCTTTTCTCCTTACAAGGTGGAGAGCTTGCTGTCAAACCTCGACTCAGATTCTGCAACCGGTCCAGACGGCATCAGCCCACGTGTCCTCAAAGCCTGCTCTTCTGCTCTTGCTCACCCTCTCTCTGTTCTATTCACCCTCTCATTTGTTCAAGGTCATCTGCCATCTGCTTGGAAATCTGCAAACATCACTGCCCTGCATAACAAAGGTGCAAAAACAGATCCCTGCAACTACAGACCAATCAGCCTTCTCCCAATCATCAGCAAAGTTATGGAATCCATCATCGCTTCAGACATGAAATCCTTCCTCTTCTCCAATGGCTTGATTTCCGATCATCAATTTGGTTTCGACCAGGTCACTCTACCCTGGATATGCTGCTTCTGCTCTCCCAACAATGGATGGAGGTCCTCAATGCCAGACAGGAAATCCGAGCCGTATCCCTGGACATATCACGTGCTTTTGACACAGTCTGGCACCCTGCACTACTCACCAAACTCTCTTCCATGGTATCCAAGGCCATCTCCACTCATGGCTCGCAGACTTCCTCTCCTGCCGCAGTCAACGTGTGGCCCTAAATGGAGTTCTTTCATCCCCTCTTCCTGTCCAGGCTGGAGTTCCTCAAGGTAGCGTTCTGGGCCCTGTTCTTTTTCTGGTTTTCATCAATGATCTCTCCGACTCTCTGGAAAATCCTCTATATCTCTTTGCTGATGACTCCACCCTCTGCCGTACCATCTGTCATCCCTCAGACCGGCAAGCAGCAGCTTCTTCGCTCACTGCAGATCTGGATAAAATCACAAACTGGTCCAACACGTGGAACATGTCTTTCAATCCAGACAAATCTCACACTCTCACTTTGTCTCTCGAAAGGACCGTTTAGAAAACCCACCCATCCACTTTCTCAACAATCCTCTGGAAGAAGTCCTTTCTTTCAAGCTTCTGGGTCTCACTATCTGCCATGACCTTTCCTGGGAAAGCCACATTTCAAACCTCGCCTCCAAAGTCAGTCGCCGACTGGGAATCCTCCGTCGTGCAAAGTTCTTCCTCGGCCCACCTGAGCTCCTGACCACTTACAAAGCTTTTGTCCGTAGCTGATGGAGTACTGCTCTCCCTCTGGGCTGGTGCTCCTGCCTCCCACCTTTCTCGGCTTCACGCTGTAGAAACCAGGGCATTTCGGATCATCGGCATCTGCCGCAATGAGGCTGAGTCTTTGGGCCTCTCACTCAATCACCACAGGTTGGTCGGTGGTCTTTCGTCTTTCACCGTCTCCTCTCCAGCCATGCCCCCCTGCTCTCTCTGTGATTTGTCCCCACCACATTCCTCAGGGCGCTCAAGGTCAGCCAACAACCCCTCTGGTAAAACTACCAAAATCACGAATCACTGCTCACCTTCACTCTTTCATTCCTCTTTTTTCCCGCCTTTGGAATAACTCCCTCACTCTATTCTTTCCCATTCTTCCCTCCAGGCTTTCAAAACAGCTGTTCACCACCACCTCTTATCATCCCCCATCCAAATCCTCGATCTTTTCTACCCCCGATAATCCACCCAAGCCCACTTCCTTCAAATTCCCTGCTTTCCTTCCTGAAAGTCCCTGTAATGTCCATCTTCTATTCCCCGTGTTCCCCGTCCCATCCCTCTCCCTTCCACAGATCTCCTAATGTGTCTGTTCCCCTCTGTTTTGTCCCTCCCACTCCCGCCCCTCTTATCTCATGCCCCCTTGATGTGCGTTGTGTGTTAGCTCTCACACGAGCCTCGACAAGGTATACAAAAAAAAAAAATAATGATAAGGGGTACAAGTATGCTTTAACCGTTATTGATTTGAGGAGTAGATATGCGTGGGTTGTCCCTTTGAAAAACAAAACAGGTAATACTCTTATGTTAGCCTTTCAACAGATATTTAATAAAAGCAAGAGAAAACCTAAAAAATTGTGGACTGATGAGGGTACAGAGTTCCACAACAAAACATTTATGAATTTTCTTAAAAATAACAACATTACATAATACAGCACCTTTAATGAAGGAAAAGCGGTTGTTATTGAGCGTTTTAATCGTACTTTAAAAGAGAGACTATATCAAAAATTCACTCAACTCGGTTCTCAACAATGGTTGTCTTTAATTCAGGATATTGTAGATAAGTACAACGACACGCATTCATACCTCAACGAAAACGAAACCATCAGAAACATTTACAAAATTAAAATATGAAAAAGAGATTAATGGCAGAAAGCCTAAGTTCAAAGTTGGTGATATAGTAAGATTATACAGGTGGAAATCTCATTTTAAAAAAGGTTATACTAAGCGATGGACAAATGAACTTTTAAAAATCGTTGATGTAATAGATACAGTTCCTTGGACTTATAATGTATATGATTTAAAGTGGGAAGAGATTTTAGGTTTATTTTATTCACAGGAATTGCAAAAGACAAAGATAAATTGAAATTTTTTTTTGCCTCCACCCCTTTTTAAACTCCGCCCCTTTTTGACTATGCCCACACAAACCCCACCCACGCAAACCCCACCCACAAAAGCCACATCCACACAATCCCCATACACACAATCCCCATGCACACACACAAGCTCCACACACATTAACCCCACCCCACACAAGCTCCACCCACAAAAACCACATCCACACAAACCCCACCCACACAAGCCCCACC
>CM068967.1:31666287-31690461 GCA_035128595.1 Eptatretus atami
ATATATATATATATATATGATAAAGAAATACCCACCCACGACTCTCACTGGTAAATGGAGGGAATAACCAATTCGCTCTCACCTAATCAATTAACCCAGGTGGCTGGGATTATATCAATCAATCGACTCCTCCCATGCTCTTCTAGCCGAAGAAGCAGCATAAAGCAACCATGAAAGGCTACCAAGGTAAGCCCTTTGCTGTTTCAAACTGATGAAACCGGTCCGGCAGCTGAGGGGGTGTGTGGCATTGGGATTCTCATGTGTGTACTGTTTGTGAATGTCTTTGCAGCTGTGAAGTAACTCTGGGAAAGGTTTATAGGTTGTAGTTTAGGCCAAATAAAAATAAAAAAACACCAGTTGATCATCCCTGCCTGTTTCCTTTCTTGAAGTCACCTCCTCCTGTTTTTTTGTTATTTGTTATTTTGTCAAACATCACAAGAAAAAAATACAATCGCACCCGTGTCGGAATGAATCTGTGCAGTGAAACTGCTGCACCGCTTAAAAAGTAGCCCCGTGGGGGACTTACGGTTATTTTCGCAACAGGCTAAACAATAAACCCCAAACTAAACAATAACACAAAAAACTAAACAACAAACTAAAAACAAATGAAACGTGTTGGGTTAGAAAGTTTATTTTTCTTCATTTTGACAGATGGAAGGAAGGACATACGGTATTGGTATTGAAGCGGTTTGCACCAATTTAAAAATCCATCTCTTCGTGTACGACTCTTACACCATTCTTTGATTCGATCATTTTCCCCATGTCGATAATGAAGTTTTATAACTTATAACGAGCTTCTACTGAGTTGGACCAGGAAGTGCAGGTGAGTCCACATCCCACATATGTAAATCTGTTTTATTGATGTTTACTGTAGATCTATGTAGAAATATGGCAAAGCCAATCATTTTAATATGCATGAAATGTGTGGTTGTTGTTTTTGTGTTTCACCACACATTTATTTTATATTTGTTTGGAACTGTGGATTTTTTTTTTTTGTATACCTTGTCGAGGCTCGTATGAGAGCTACAACCACAACGCACATCAAGGGGGCATGAGACGGGAGTGGAGGGAGTGGGAAGGACAAAAACAGTGGGGAACAGAGACATTTGGAGATCTGTGGAAGGGAGAGGGATGGGACGGGGAACATGGGGAATAGAAGATGGACATTACAGGGACTTTCAGGAAGGAAAGCAGGGAATTTGAAGAGGTGGGCTTGGGTGGATTATCGGGGGTAGAAAGATCGAGGATTTGGATGGGGGATGATAAGAGGTGGTGGTGAACAGCTTGTGGTGGTAGATTGTATTTTCTTTAGGCTTCATAAGTGTGTATGTTATGTGTTCAGGTATATGACCACATCATATTTGTTTGGGGATAAAAAGCTGCGTGTCAGGTACATGATTTGTCGGGTACTAAAAGCCAGCGGCCATTTTGAAAAGAAATAAATAATAACAATTAAAAAGGGCCTCCTTCCTTTTAAAGAAAAATCCGGATGATCAACTGGTATATATTTTTTACTTGACCATATATATTTTGCATATATATATATATTTTGCATATATATATAGAGTGTATGTGTGTCAGTAAAGATTACTCCCCATCACTTTGGTGGATACCAGGAATCAAGTGCCACACACCAGCAATTGATGCATCCTGACCAAGAGGAAATGCCTCACACAAAGTAACCTGTCTGTGGTGCACAAATCATTTCTGGGAGCAGTGAGGAAATTTATATTTTAAAAAGGTGCGACTGACTAAACAGTTGTGGAGGCTCAGCCTATTAGGCATCAGCTGAGCAGAGCGATAGCCCTATACATCTCTGTAGGATTGCACTGCAGTGATTGCACTTGCACTGCAGCCAATACCAGATGATAATTAAATTCTGAATTTTATACTGTCATGGGCAAAAATATTAGCACCCTTGCACTTTTTTCAAATAATCCACCATTTCTTCCAGAAAGTTGTTGAAATTAAAATATCTTTTGGGATCCACATGTCTTTCATTTGCAGTGAAACAAAACAAACAAGAAAAAGAGCAATCAGAGATTGCAGACCCTTTCCAGGACTTGTTTTGTGTGGCGTTTGTGTAGTTTTGTGTGGCATTTGTGCACTATTGTTACGTAATTAAAAAGAGACATAATCAGAACTGCCACTTTATAAATGCTGGCAGTGATGACTGGTTCCTGTCCCGATCTGGTCTCGCCTTTGGCTGTCCTTTGCTGCGCCAATGGCTGTGTGCTCTCTCTCTCTCTCTCTCTCTCTCTCTCTCTCTCTCTCTCTCGGAGCTGGGGGATGGGATGGGGAGGAGGGGTGGGTGCCCGAGAGCACCCCTCCCAGAGATCTCATCATCCAGTGACAAGGATTTGGAGAGGGTTCTGCCCAGATACTGGAACTTTTCCACTGCTTCCAATCTGTCACTGACCACTGAAAACACAGGTGGTGACAGAGGAAGGCTGTCAGGAGAAGGTTTGCACATGATCTTGGTTTTCTGCATGGCATGGGAAAGTCCCCAAGCAGACACTGTACCAGTTAGCCTGTTAATGATCTGCTGCAGCCTAGCCTCACTGTCTGCAACCAGAGAAGCATCATCAGCATACTGTAGGTCCTTCACCAGAAAACTGAGTAACATATGGAAGTGATGAGCATCAAACAGTTACCCATTGATCTTAAACTGCAATGCCACATCTACTTAAGCTTCAGATAAGGCCTGTGTCATGACCCAAGTGAATATAAGGTTTAATATATTTGGGGTGATGACAGCCGACACAGCCCATTTCTCATAGTGAAAGGCTGACACAGATGTCCCTTGATTCTCTTCAGCCCATTCATCCCCTCATGCAGGCTTCCAATGATGTTGACGAGCTTCTTCGGTACTCCATATCTATGCAAGAGACCTACTTTCCTTCTTGGGGATGGGCACAAACATTCCACATTGCATCATTCCACTGTTGGGGAACTTGTTCCTTGTCCCAGATGGATAAGAGGAGGTTATAAAGATGGTCTAGTAGCACCACTCTGCAACTCTTCCAAAGCTCTGCTGGTACTCCATCCATGCCTGCGGCTTTGTCAATCTTTCGGTGTTGCGGTGCTTCTTCCAACTCTTCCATGAGTGGGGGGTGGGCTAGGTCATCAATGGTATCTCTGTGGAACCTTGAGTGTACACTAGGTTACGTTTGAGCTCCAGTTGAGAAGTTGTTGGAAATAGGTGTGCAATGTACTTAAGCGGTCATCTTTTCCTGTTGCCAAAATACTATTTTCTGACTACAGGCTGATGGCTGTTCATCTTATTGCCACTGCTGAAAACAAGGGCTACATAAAATCCTTTTTGATTGTTTCACTCAGCCAATAATTGTATCTCCTCTGCCTTGCTCACCCACCATGAGTTCAACATTGTTGATTGTCTGAGTTTGGTTCTGATCTGGTTCTTCAGTCTCTTGCACTGAGCTTGGGGACCAATGCTATCACTGCCCAGTATCTTCCTCCATAACTCATCCCGCCTCCTCAGCAATTTCTCTATCTCTCTATCATTACTGTCAAACCATCCTTCTTGTTGGCCCGACAGTACCACAGCGTTTCTCTTGAGACTTACACAACAGTATCCCTGAAGGTCTGCCATTCCTGGTCCAGTGATTCCTCAGGATTGGTGATCCATCTTCTTCCCGAGTGTTCTTCCAGACTCGTCAACATCACTTCCAGCGTATCTATGTCATCGAGGCGATCAGTGTTGAATTTCCTGGTGGGGAGGTTTGCTTTCCTTTTGGCTTGCTTTTTAAGTTGAATATGCATATGGCTGAACATAAGGTGGTGGGTGATCCGTGTGGTCAGTCATCTCATACATTTGGGATCGTGGATGCTGCCAAGTATGTTTGTTACGAGGCTTGTGCTTAAAAATGGGATTGGTTATGGTGAGGTTGTGTTGGGTACAAAACCCTGCAAGAAGCCTTCCATTGTCATTCATCTTCCCAATCCCATGATTGCCTCCCATTAGGATTAGGAAGTGTCCAGCTGGTATCTCCCCTAAGATGTAGTTAAGGTCCTCATAAAATGAGGTATTGGTTAAATATAATGTAATACATACATACATACATACATACATACATACATACATACATACATACATACACTGTTCTCTTCCTCCTCCCCTTTCCCCCTCCCCCTCAAGAGAAATTGAGTGAACAAACTGATACATTGGATTATTGTGTTGTTCATGTAGCACAGGCATGATGGTCCAAATTTTCTCCTACATTAAAGTTCCTTGTGTTTTCGTGTATCTGGGGGTTTGCCAACACTTCTGGTAATGCAACCGTGCCACCAATGCTTTGTCCCTTGTGGATTTGCATGCATATGAATTTTGGCTTGGGTACACCATTAAATGGCCTCCTCTTTTGAAAGGTAAATGAGAGGATATACAATCAAGGCCATGTAGCATCCATATTTGGTTGACAACTCTTCAAACAACAGTCTTGGCAGCAAGTGAGAGGTTTTGTTTTTTTTCTGGTTATATCTGTTTGCCATGTTCACCAGTTTTCCTTTGCAATCTATAGTACTCAATTGGCTCAAAGCAGAGCTTCTACACATCCTTGCCAATATTTTTTTTCAGATAGCGTCAGATGAAGCCGCATTTGTGGTCTCCACTGTCTTGCCGGGATAATTGGCACAGTCGGGCCTGTTGGCAATAACTGTGGCCTCACATGGGGCTGTGAGTGTGAATCCTATCCTATGGTGAGCTGATCGCTCTCCTTGCAGAGATGCCCATTCAATCCAGACTGTAGATTTCTCTCTGAATGACTTTCATTGTTATCCTACATAAACTGCCTGCCTTTTGTGGAGGGAGTTTGAAGTGGTGAGAAACATCTGGTGTATTTTGAGTTGCATTACTACATGAGACTTTTTTTTTTCCTCCGCAGAGATTTGAGAGCTTGTAATGGATGTTTAGTGCTTGGATTTCTCTCCTAATCCTTTTTTATGATGTCTGTCCTGCTCTGGATCTGCTTGCCATCCTTCCATTATGGATGGTGAAATATCTCTCAGAAATCCCCCCCACCTAGCCCCTACCCATTCTTCAACAAGGGAATTGGCGATTGCCAATTGAGGTTTTCACAGTGTGCTCAATCTCAAACAGGCTGAAAAGCAGGCCTTTTGGATTCCCGGTGTGGCATATCCTGTGATCCGATCTTGGCGTGGGGCTTAGTACAGCATGGAGGTGGGGAGGAGGGGGTGGGTGGAATATGGGGCGATGGAGTAGACGCTGGGGATGCGTTCGATGCGACGGATTAGCATCAAGCTGCCACGGGAGTGCAGATTAATGATGTCCAGCGGCGTCATGCTGGCGTCTGCAAACTCACTGGAGTGAAACGATAGAAAGTCATGGAGGCTTTTGTGGTAGTCGTGGTTGCTTTTTCTTTGTTATCATCTCTGCTTTGGACTAAGTTGTTGTTCAGCAGTAATTGCACATGCCTCTTGGCTCTCGGGGCAGTGAAAGTCGCTTTGCGGTAACCAGAGTTGTTGATTAGTGAAGTATCATGGTGAGGTACACTGTATAAGATCAATACAAACAGAAAGGCTTGATGGGGTAATTTGCACTCTCAGGGTGCTTGTGATGGCAGATGTTTTGACATATTTGCAGGTATGCCACCGACGGAGCTAAGTGATTTGCACACAGTTCCAAAAGAACTGAAATATCCACATGGTGTTTCCATGAGCCACCACTAAAACGGGGCTGTGTGCAGTCGTCACATGGATTTTCACAAGTTCACATTACACTCTAGTCCTGGACTGGACAGTACTCTCTTTTTGCCTTGTTTAGCAGATAAATACGGCCCGTTCCATGGTAAGTGGTCCTGGAAAGAAGAAATGAGTGTTGCATGGACTTCATAGCTCTCGAAATGTTTTTCTTTAATTTAATCTTAAATGTTCAAAGTATAAGAAAGAACAACACCTCCACCAAGTTACGTCAGCGTGAAGTTTTAGCCACTTGAACATCGCACATAAAATGGATAGAGAAGCACTCAAAATCGAGTAATTGCATGCACGCGCGCACGCACACACATTTTGTCGCATTGGTAAAAACTGGTTAATGTGCGATTGTACAATCAAATTGGTGACCTGGGACAAATGACAGATTTCAGAAAAGCATTTTGAACTGGAGAGTTCCTAGAACACCTTTACCCCGTGCAGTCTTGATTTAAAAAAAGGACACTGGAAGGGTCTTTTAAACTCTTGCTTTGCATTTCCGAGCACGATCTATATTTCCTACGAGCCGCCATTTTGTCTGAATCTTGATATTCCCCAAAGCTGAAAGCGAGAACAGCACATTTGAGTGGTCGAGATTGCATGAAATGACGTAATATTTTGTCTGAGTACTGCTAAACTGGAGGTTTTCGGAGGTGGCAAGAAGGCGGTCGTTGAATTCGCCTTTGTTTTGAACAGTCGTTGAACATATGTTCTTGCTCCTTACCTTGCACCTCACCTGGGACTTGCAAGAATACCAATCCAGTTTCCAAACCGTTTACAGTGGACGCATTCAAAGTATTTCCCACGGCACCTGATCGAAATTCTGCAAAATCACCCTTGCTAAATCTGCTTATGATTTCTCACGTGATCGGAAAGGAAATCCCTTGAGAATTCCTTCAGATCTCCCGAGGAATTTCTGTAAGGGCACGGCCACGAACTTTTACCACGGAGTATAATTTAAATGTTTTGAAAATGGTCGCTTGATGGAAGCAAAGAGATGGCTGGCTCTGGCCTTTTGGATGTCCAGTATGGTGTGGTTATCTATTCTCTTGTGTCAAAAAGTAAGTTTATATGAATGATCTTTGAAAAGGAACATTCATATTTTGTTGAAAAAACATCAAAAGAGTGAGATTCTGACATTTTAAAAACTCAAGCAAATACGAGTACTGTATGACCAAAATCCACTTGTGTAGCTTGTGATGGTCATACATTTTGCAGCAGAAAGGGGATCATATCTCTCATGTGTTTCTAAATAGTCAGTTATAAGGGTGTTACGATAAGGTCATATTTATCGCAGCCATTAAGTGTAATTCCCCTTTTTAGATGATATAACGTGTTGCTTTCTTGAATATTGTCTGAAATGTGTTGCACGTGACATGGGATTGGTAGTATTGAGAATGCCCCCCCTTCTTGCAGTCACTGTAAAGAGCTTTGAGATTCAATTTGATTGATATCAAGAGCATAATGACAATGCCCTGGGCACTCACTAGAGGACAAGGAATAAACGTATGAGCTGAAACAATTGGAGATTGTTTAGCTTTCCGTGCTGTTTAACAAGAGCAACACCATTGATATGCCTTTCTTGTTTATTTTGGAAAGTTGTTTGCAACCGAATTGTGGCGGCACCATTTGAAGAAGAAACAAAACAAAACCTTTGCCAATAACCCCCTAAACCCCCCAAACCCATTCCCTTTTCACTCTAACCTTGTTCTGGGATATGCTTTGCTTCATTAAATGTGAGCTCTGAGGATGGGAGCCAGCCTTAGCAATACCGTTGGAGTGCTATGCTATTGACATGAGCTTTACCATTAGGTTAGTTTACATGTTACATATGCACATTGAGAAGGGGGCATCGTGGGGGAAAGGTGGTGAGTTGACTACATACATATCCTGTTCCACAATCTTCCCTTTAGCATTGCTGCTGGATTGCCTTTGTAGGTAAATTATTGTTGTTTTTTTGACATTTGTTTTGCTCTACATGAGTTCCCGCTCCAACACCCCCGTCTCCGCTCTCATTGAAACGGTTTTGTGATGTGCCACAACAGACGCGCCGATTTCCTCGCATTGGTTATGCCACAAGCCGTACAATCGGCCCTCATTTTCAGTGCTGTCCGGGGGGTAGGTTGTGCTTCCTGCAATATTTCCCATCGAGTAAAAAGTGGTTGATAAACGGGTTTCATAAAAAGCAAGGTGAAAGCAATGAGAATGAGAGAAGGTCCCCTCCACTTGCAAACGAGTCGATTAATTATCATAAGTTAAGGTGCGGATGGCTGACTGCAATTTTCAAATCCACAAATCCACCTTCCCTTCATCCTGTGGGTGGGAACTTGTCAGATGCGGCAATCCTAAGTAAGATGCAAGAATCTGGCGATGAAAGCATCGTTATCCTAGCACTGGACCCTGTGATGCAATGGTGGTTTCTTGGATTGGCGCTTATTCTGTGTTTGGAGCTGTGCTCGTGCCCGTCGGGAATCGAAATCCCTACATGGCATACATGAGCAATAGTATAGGTACCACTGGACGTCGACCTCATCTTCGCAGTTGCCAGCTTCATTGCCCTATTGAGAATACCATCCACCGTGGCCAATTACCAGTAGACCTGCTGCTTGAAGGACCGCAAGTGTACAGTGGAACCGCAGCTGGAGCGTGTTGTCACCGTCACCAGGAATCGTCCCAAACATTTCCACTGACTCACCGAGGTAAAGCGCTTTAACATGTTAACGTGCATGAGAAAGAAGATGCAGTCAAAAGCAAGTCCTAAATGTGGCGACATGTCCTGTGCCAAAAATGTGCCTTTTAGCATCCAGGAATAAAATGGTGCAAGGAAGCAAAACCGATACAACGGGGTGTTGAGTTGTCATCTGAGTACTGTCACTCACTACTCTGAGGCTCTGCCTTGCAGCATCCACTTTAGTGTGGAGAAATGTGTCTGAATAACATAGCTATTGTGCTCTCCAAATAGTATGTGATGCATTTTAGGTTATTTCAGACATCTCTCCTTCCCCCATCTACTCTAAAGCTGGAAGGAAGACCTGCTCCAATAACATGATGGTTTCGCCTCTGTTTGTGTGTTTGTTTGTTTGTTTGTTTGTCTGTCCACTCGCCTCCAGCCCAAACCACTCAACCGACCGTGCTTAATTTTTCAGAGATTAATGTCACCGGCCCTGCGACGGTCCCGCATGGAAGTTTCATACAATTTGGTCGACCGAAAAGATCTACATCGGCCAATTTGAGCCAAATTTTCTAAAATCCTCAAATTTCATCCAATTGACTTGAAATTTGAAGACCATTTGCAAATCAGGTCGCTGAATTCAACCACCTATTAATTTTGAGATCAACATAGACCAACAGGTCAACATAGGCCAAATTTCTAAAATTGGGAGATAGGGCCAAAAACGATACATATCATGATATCTCAAAAAGTTGTGGACGAGTTATGACAACGAGGTGGATGAGTTGGTTCGGTGACAAGGACAAGCCGATTAGATTTTGGTTCACATCCAGCCCATCAGTGTGGTACAAAATGTAAACTGTTAAGCCTGGCGGAGGTATGTGCTCCACCGAGTGCTGTTCTACTTTGTTCTGTTTTTGCCATGTGTCGCTCTATGAACAATCTTTCATTTGTTTGTTTGTCTGTCTGTAAGCAGGATATCTTAAAAAGTTATGGACGGATTCGGACAAAACTTGGTGCACAGATTAGGTGTTTGACAAGCCAAATTTATTCGATTTTGGTGAAGATCTCAATACGGATCCGAGAATTAAGGAAAAATGTTTTATCATGATTATTATTATTTCGGATGCAGCCTGTGGCTGCTGGTTGCATCATTGCTGGGAGTGCTGCTGGGGCAGTGCCCCCTGTTTCCTATGTTGAGTCAACCCACCCGGTGTTATTCGGCTTGACTGGCTCAAATTCACGACCCTAAGATCTTATCCGTTAAGCCAACCCCAGGCTTACTTGTTTAAGCTCCTAATATCACTGCTGCCCCACAGTGATAAGACTAAAAACGATATATTGCACGATATTTCAAAAAGTTGTGGACGAGTTATGACAAAACCAAATGGATGAGTTGGTTTGTTGATAAGAACAAGCTGATTAGATTTTGGTTCAGGTCTGGATTCAGATCCGGCCTATGAGTAGGTTACAAAACGTAAACTGTTCAGCGTGCTGAACTAAAACCCAAAACGATGAATTCAGAGGTGTAATGAAGAGAGAAATGTTGACGATGTTTGTACGTGAACATGAAGGAGGACCATTTCACAACTTTGTTCATCCGAAGGGTATTTTGAGTATTTTTGAACCTTTCACGGGTTTGCGACTCGACCGTCCTCTCACTTATTCTGTGACTAAACACAAAAACAGAACCATTTTGTTGCATCGTTGGTACTAGACCAGGGGATTGTAATTGCGTCCATTTCGGGGATAGCTAAAAACGGCCAACAATCAATTCCCATGTTAACACCCAGCCCAGAAGTTGTGCTGAATGTTTATGGTTATTGCAGAGTTGTGAATGAATGTTTCATTTGTAAGCTGCCGTGAATACGAAAGGTTATTTCACTCGGACAGCTCGCATGGAGAGACCAGGGTGAGGGTTTGGTGAAAATGATTACATGACGCGATGTCCTTCGCTGGCATTTACACGCCTCGTCGTTCAATGTCAGAGCGGGTTTTGTCTTTGGCGTTACTCGAATCATGCAGGTGCTGGGTTCGAGAATAGCCGGAGGGTGGGGGAGTAGTGGGACAGATGCCTGGTTCATCAGGAATCGGTGGGTGGGTAGTGGGTCATTAGCTGGTTCGACAATGATTGTGGGGTGGACGGGTGGTTGTTTAGTTTGGGAACAAGGGGAAGGGAAGTCGAGTGATGGTTCATTCAGGAATGGTAGAGGTGTGGTTGATTTGGAGTGTGGCGAAGGTTGTTTGTTTTTTGTTTTTAATGGGGTGGGGGTGGGAAGGGCAGGGTTAGGATGAGGGTGTGGGTGCTTGGTTGGGGATTGGGGGGGTTGCTTGGTTTGTCATGAGGTGTATGGGTGGTTTATTTGAAGAGTGGGAAAGGATTGTTTGGTTTTGAATGGGAGGTGACGGTATGAGGTGGGAAAGAGTGGTTGTAGGAGTGGGAATGGATGCTTGGTTGTAGAAGTGTAATGGGAATGGGGTAGGAGTGGGAATAGGGAGGGTGGGATGGGGTAGGAGTGGGAATGGGAAGGGGTGCTTGGTTGGGGAATGGGAGGTGGAAGTGGAGGGGTGCTTCATTCGCCATGAGGTGCGGAGGTGGGGGGGGGGCATTGGAATTGATTCTAAAGTGGGGGAGGGGGGAGATCCCTCAGGAAGCAGGGCTTGCCAATGGGCCATGATGAAGTGGCTAAATTTTAAACTGGTGAGTGAAAGTTTCATAAACGCTAAATAGAGAGTCTATGGCAAGGGTGAGTTCAGACACTTGACATCATCATCATAAATATACTTTGATTAATCTTTTTTAAAAAATCATCATCACTTAAAAATTGTTCAAATTTTGCTCAGCCATATCTGCACACCTGGGCAAAAGGTGTTGGCTGGGTTAGGTCTGGGGTGGTTGAGTGCAGGACGTACAGTGAGAATGCAAGTTGGTGGTGGGAGAGGATGTTAGCAATTGGGAAGAAGTCAAGTGGGTTTTGTGCTTCACCTTCTACTGTTCTACATAGCGTCGTCTTCTCAAATTTGACTGGCTTCACCTGGTCAGAGATGCACGTGTCGTGTTTGCCATCCTTTGCCCTTGTCACGTTTTTGGATAGCATCGATGGGGTACGTGCGGGAGGGGCCCAAGAAGACAGCAGCCCAAGATGGGTGTTGACACAATCTCAGCGCAGCTCCAAACAGCTGCCTGATAAGATAACGCTCGCCTTCCTGATAAAATTGCACCGTTGACCTTCCGCAAACCCACGTCTTATCTTATCAGCCCTCTTTATGCTGACTGCCTTCCCGCCGTCACCGTGTAACACAATATACATCTGAATGTCACCGATTCATTCCATACACGTCACAAGCTTGTCACAGGCAAAGGCAGAACAAAATGATTGTCACTCCATCGTTTCATTCACATGGCTCAGTGTCTTGTGTTGGCACATCCTTTCTGAGCTCATTCTCAGTTGACTTGGCCACGTGGCCCTCTGATTGAATAGGAAAGATGGTGAGTACTGATTAATGATGCCTGGTAAATACGTATATATACATCCGTTCTCTACAGGAGAGGCAGGAAGGGTTGTGTTATTATCATCTCTGGGGTATATCTCGGCACGAAACACCACAATATATATACGGTATATATATATATATATATAATAATTATATTAAATAAATTTAATTAAATAATAATTAAAAATATATATAATAATATATATATATGTGGTGTGTGTGTACATGTAAATATATATGTATGTATATATGTATATATACGCCCCTCCCAATCAATATGAATGATTGACCCCTCCCACACTCATCTCGCCAAGGTAGCTGCATAAAGCAACCAAGAAGACTTACACAAGGTAAGTGCTACGCTGTTACGAACCTTCCAAGAGTTCCTCTAGACTAGAGAACTCTGGAAAGGTTTTGAAACAGTATATATAGATATATATATACCGGTAGGCCGGCGATGGGTCGCCGAGCATGGAAACTATAAGATATAGAGCAAAATGGATGTCATATAGCGGAGAGGGAATCACCTTAAGATTATGCATATCAAATCTCATCCAGTTCCATCTACTGATAACTACTCGGTGTCCATTTGAATTAAAAGTACCGAAAATGCGGTTTGAAATCGGAAATCCCAAAGTTCGAGGGGGTGCTGTGGTGAACAAGAATCTAAATCGAAAATCCGACTCGATCGTTTGTGCACAATGTATTCCAGACGATTAGTGTGAATTTTAATGACCATCCGACCATAACCCTAGGAGGAGTAGCATTTGGCGGGAAGGCACTCCAGCTCTCGCATATTATCGATTTTTGCACTGATTGACCTTTGACCCCTGACCTAAGCGAAATCGGTCAATATGTCCTGAGGCAAAGTTGTAGTACTCATTGAGTTCCATGAACCTGCAAAGTTTCATTCGTATCGATGCACTCACCTGGTCGCTAGGGGGCCTTCAATTTTTGCGCATACCCTAATTGTAGGGGGCGCTGTGGGTAAAGTATTCCATATATCACAAAAACCGGAATATATTTGATAGAGCATCACCTGTAGATCATTCCTGCCAAATTTCATAACCCTACGTGGGATAATGGCTTTCGGAATTGATTTCGGCGTGAACGGTACCGATTTTGAAGGTTTTTCGGTTGTTGCTAGGGATCCAAAGCGTCCCTAGCAACCATCACAATTTCCAAACACTAGGTCATAAGATGTACCTACCACCCGAGTTTGGTCAAAATCCGCCCACGTTTACTACCAATTATGCTGATGACAAACGAACAAACATCCAAACAAACAGAAGAAGAATTACTGACAATAAGGGTCACCTATTTCGGTGACCCAATATATACACATATCAATTGGTGAATTCCAATTGGAAAGATGATGCTGTGTGGGATTACCCACAAAGTAATGGTTACCAACCCTTTGAAAAAGGACATATTTATGATGTGAAAAACACAAAGCTTGTGCCAGCGATATTTCTGTGAGCGCCAGATGTTCTGTGAGGAAGACACCATATCTGGTGCTTCTTAACAGCGATGGGAAGGTTATATCTGAGGCTTGTGACTGCACAGAGTAGGTTTAAAATCAACTTTTAAAATTATTATATTTACCTATGAGTGCTGTTATAAATATATTGTTTGTTCCGTTCCAGGGCCACGTAAGCGGAATTATAATCGATTTTTGCATCTCTTGCTTAAAGGAGAACTGCGTGTGTGCGTGCCTGCTTACGTATGTGTGTTTGTTTTATTGTTATCTACTACCACCTCTCACTTGTATTAACAGGAAATTCTAGGAACTCATCACCTCTCATCCATGTATATGTCTCATATTTTCTATACTAGTACACCCATTCTCTATAGGAGAGGCAGGAAGAGTTGTGTTATTACCATCTCGGGGGTATATAGATTACAGTATATCTTGGCTCGAAACACCATGATAAGCTATTTATACACGCCAACATGGTGTTTGTCACAGGAGGAAGAAAACCCTTGTGGAGAGGGGATATTATTAGTATTAATATTCTTTTGTTATCACGTTAATATTATGCTATTGTTATTGGTGTTGTTATTACTTTTGTTATGAGAACCAGTCTTGGAAAAATACCACGATAAGCTGTCTTTACACCTGAACATGGATTTTGTCCTCGGTGGAAAACCCCCCTTTGGGAGGGAGCAAATTAAGTCGCTCCAACCTCCATCGTGTGACCCTTAGTCCTGCTGTCAAGTTTGGTAGAGCTTGGATAAATAATGGCCGAATGTATCGCGGTCAAATAGACGACAAATTGTATATTTTCGTTTGGTTACCATGAGTCAGATTTGCATCCAGGAACACAAAGTTATGGTTAATAATTTTGAAATTGCCACTCTTTCATTTAAATGCAGAAAATTGTGTTCAAACGACTATTTTGACACAGATATTTAGCCCTAGCGACGACGTGTTAAAAGCCATTTTGGGTGCCACCCCTTTTGAGTATTGCTATATCAGAACGCCATGTGCAGAGAACTCTCCATGTCTTGGCACGTTTATTATTTAAATTGTGTGTGAATGCTTCATCTTTTATTAAAGTTCTGATCTTCTTCTATGGGCATGTATTCTGAAGGAAAAAAAAACGTTTTTTATTATTATTATTATTTTTAAATGTTTTTGCTTGTGATGTTCTGAAATATTTAGCAACTGTAAACATTTTTTTTTAACCACAATACTTGACTCAGATTGGAATCGGGTCATATCGTCAAGTGCTGTGGTGTGGCAGCAACATTGTGCTGTTCTGCCTCGAGAGCATCCACCCGGTGTCGGTTATAGATTGCTTCCTCTCCCTGTGTTTAAATTGGAATTAGATAGGTACTTGGAAGTTTTGGAGATAGAGGGGTATAGGGATGTTGGCAGGACTTTTATGAAGCTTGAGCATTGATCTTTGATTGTGTGGATATGTACGGAGTGCTGTTGGTGGGGGTCTCATCAATGGGTGTTGTGTGTTTGATGTGTGTTTTTTTTTTATCCAAGCCATTGCCCCGTCCCCTGGAAAAATAAAAATAAAAACTACCAAAAAAACACAAAAAACACTTAATTCAAAAAAAAAATAACATTTTACATTTTCTGATATGATCTAGTGTTGATAAATTAGTGCGGTGTTGACGTGGCGTGATGGGCTGAATGGCCTCCACCTGTGTCTAATTTCCTTGTGTTTCCCACCTTTCGACCATTCTTCACTGCACGAATTTACTTTCTCAGTTGTTGGATATGTACGGAAGTATTTGCTGATGTTCCATTTACATGTGGCGTTCTAATGTGGAGAGCCATTTTGTGACGCATCGACTTTACTCTAAATGCTCAGTCACGCTGTCAATTGAGGACGATAACTATAATCATGAATATTTTCTTGTGTTGTCAAACACAACAAGAAAGGGGCTTCGATAAATTGTTTGGTAGGTGTCGATCAACATCCTTGCTTCCTTTTCCCCGAAAGCATCTTCCTCCTTTCGCACATCTTCAGTTTGTGCTTGTCCTGCTCCATTCTGGCACCAAAATACACGTTTGGGGCTGACATGACATGTAAACACGGACACTGATTGGTCCATGGAGCCGATATCCCTTTCATTCTTCCATCCATCCATTGGGACCATACTCTGTGCAGAGCGTTGGTGCTGCCTAAGCAGTCTCCTTGGCTATTGGACACAATCCTGGACGGGTCGCCACTCCGACACATGATACCAGCAAGCTGGCACTCATTTTGCCGACCTCGGAAGGATGACGGGCAGAGTCAACCCCACCTGGTATTAATTCAACAGCCGAGTGGGATTTGAACTCAGGATCCTTTAATTCTTGCAGGAAATAAAATTGCCCCGGAAGCGATCACGGCAGTAGCTTTCACTATCTTTCGAGAATATCGTAAAATGTATCGTTCCGATGTAACTGATACTTGTAATATGTGTAAGAGCAATTTGTTTCACAATTGTCGTATTAGTTCTAGGTGTGACCTGGCTTTTAATCGGTGTGATATAAGAAGTCTCTTGGTTGGTAGATTGATTATAATCTGTTCCCGTGTTTCATTTTCACTGTATGGCCGATTTTTATATTGCATCGGTAATAATTATTATGTTTTCAAGCTTGTTCTTTTACAGTTTTATGCTGTTGCATGCACACGGTGTGAAGCCATACTCCACGGCGAGCATTGCCAGGGGCTCGAAAACCCCACGAATGTGGGGCGTAGCCCAGGATAACTAAGCAGTGATGGTATAATTTATATTGTACATCGGCTGTTTTCCAGCACCTTCTCATGGCTTTGTGCAATGTTGTAATGGTGGAAAACAATACGTCTCCATGCTAAAGATTTAAATGCAATGATTTTGCTGTTAAAAAAAGGACGTGGGAGCAAAATTGAATATACAAACTAATGCACACAAAGCTCGATGCTACTACATAAGAATGCAAATGCTGAACAAAGGTCTCATGCGACACATGGGACATCTTGTATCTATCTTAACCGTGACTGCAAGCCTGGTTACAATAAACATGAGGGCAGGGAAAGTGGGATGCAAAAATAATTACAAAGTGTCCCAAAATGCAAAGCCTGTCCGTGTCTTTGTACTCGAACTACACTTGACAATAAGCGACAGTTAAAAAAAATTGCTAATTTTATTAACTTGTGTTCTCCAACATCTCATAATAAAGATTTGTTGAAGATTTTATGACATAAGCTCAATTGGTGAGAATGTTACGGCCTGGACATACACACTGAATGTCAACGGTAAACAAGGATTTTGATTAAAACATTTATGGCTGGTCTACCACTTCAACTATGACGTCATCCTTATAATCCCTTATTCCCCATTAGAGTAGCTGTGATGTGCCACGTTTCAAATTTTTCTGATCAGCGGTTTCAGATATATATATATATATATATATATTATATATATTATTTATTTATTTATTTTGGCGTTTCATTCAAGATGGCTGCCATACCATGTGACCTACGACACCAAAATTATCATTAAAATATTTTCCATAGAGGGTTGCACCTACCCTGAAAAATTTGTCAATCGGACAAATAGTTGCTGAGAAAAAAATGTTAAAAAAATAATCGAGCAAAAAAAAAAAGGGTTGAAGAGTAACAAAAATAGAACCACGAGTCCTGAAGCTCACCCGGATCAGGAGCAACAGTCACTCAAACCACTCGCAGACCCCCTTAGATCCTGATTATTATTTTTTTCTTAATGCTCTGACCAAGCTTTGATACATCATGGGTGATGAAGGTTGTGGTCAAGTTTCATCGAAGTTGTGTCTGTAGTTTTGAAGAAGAGAGGAAATACCTATTTTGAGGGGTCAAACCACCCCCCACCCCCACCCCCGTAGACCCACTTAATGAGCACAGATTTTGATACGGTCAATACACTTTGGTACATCACGGGTGATGAAGGTAGTGGTGAAGTTTCATCGAAATCATATGTGTAGTTTCGGAGATGAGGGCAAAAACCTATTTTGGGGGTGTCAAAACTGCCTCCTTGTAGAACCCCTTCTTGAGGGCCCTGTCACACCTTGACGTTTTAACCAGCAATGGCAACGTATAAAAATGTATGTTAAAACGTTGGCGTACGCTGAAATTTTGATGTTTTTTTTTTAAGTTTGGGCGTATTCATAACGTGTTGGTCGTATGCATAACATATTAGTAACGGGCACAGAACGTTTCGTTGTGTTATTGATAACTTTTACCAACGAATGCTTAGCCTGTTGTCGGCGTTCACAACCTATGCCCAACGATAGTTTAACTTACGCATAGCGCGCTAAACGTATCGCCGGCGAACTCGTGGCGTAGCCTGTTAAGAACCTGCCGCACGCCGATTTAAATCATAACCGCCTGAGAATTTGAAGTGTCAACATCGCAGTCACACCTTGACGATTTTGCCAGCGTATGCCGGCCTATGAAAAATGTGTCTAAAACGCTAGGCGCACGTCATATACGGTATAGGTAAGTTGGGTATACGTTAGGAGTAGGCTGGAAAACAATGAAGTACGCTGTCATATTACGTGGTACGTGTAATACGTCGTGAAATTTCAAGCATGCTGAAAATTTTACGACGTACTCGGCGTATGGCTAACACGTTCCGCATGCGTTGTCATATGTTCCTGGCACGCTCCGCGATTGTTTACACACGACGGACACACGTTACTTGTAGGTTACTCATAAGTCGAAATACGTCAAGGTAATATTTAACATACCGCAACCTAATTTTCAACCAATGGGTAACGTCCTTTTAACCTATGAGTAGCGTGCTCTGAACCTATGTTTAACGTGCTTGAAACCTATGAGTAACGTGCATTGAACTATTTGTAACTTGCCTTGAACCAATGACTAGCGTGCTATGAACCTATGAGTAACGTGCGTTTAACCTATGTGTAGCATGCTTTGAACCTAAGTATAACGTGCTTCTAACCTTTGAGTAACATGCTATGAACCTATGTGTAACGTATCTCAAACGCACATTGTCGTATGTAGCGAATTAGATTGACGTCTTCCGGACGACCACAGACTTACTGAATGTGTTTCTAACTTACATCTACCGTGTAATGCGTATTGGCAGCATTAAGGGGAATTGGTATATAAAAATGGGCTTCACAAGAGGACCCCATCATTGTTCCAGACTCCATGTTGAGTAGATGTCAATGCCAGTAGTATCAGTAGTAGTAATACTATTAGCAGTAGTTGGTGTGCGTGACAGTAGTAATAGTAGTAGTAGTTGTAGTAGTAGCATTGGTAGTAGTAGTAGTAGTAGTAGAGTATGTCTAGTCATAGTAGTAGTAGTAGTAGTAGTAGTAGTAGTCTGTCAGTAGTAGTAGTAGTAGTATGTCTGTCAGTAGTAGTAGTAGTAGTATGTCTATGTCAGTAGTAGTAGTAGTAGTAGTAGTAGTATGTCTATGTCAGTAGTAGTAGTAGTAGTATGTCTATGTCAGTAGTAGTAGTATGTCTATGTCAGTAGTAGTAGTAGTAGTAGTTGTAGAGTAGTATTGGTAGTAGTAGTAGGTCCATGTCAGTAGTAGTAGGTGAGCGTGATGGGAGGGTGTGGGTGATGATGGATCCTCTTATCGTCCACGAATAGGAGACTACTTTGCACCATTGTTCGATGTTCTTTTCGGCAAATTTTTTCCTCATTCCCACGATGAAATATTCTTTGTTTTTACTTTTTAAAGTATTAAAAACGACTTTGACAAATGCATAATGTACTAGTAATGAACACAGAACGCTTCGATAACTTATACATAAGTTATACCAACGATTGTTTATCGTGTTTTAGTCGTCCACAACCTATGCCCAACGATAGTCTAGCGTATGCATAGCGTAATAATTCCCAAGCACGTTATTCATAGGTTATAAATAAGTCCGGGTACCCTAAACATTACTTTGATGTGTTTCGACGTATGAGGAACTTTCAAGTAGTGTGTTGCGAAGTGTGAACAGCGTTCGTGTAGCGTGCTTACAAAACGTTACTCATAGGTTAGAAATAAGTTTCGGGTACGCGAATGTTACCTCTACGTGTTTCGACTTATGAGTAACATACAATTAACGTGTGTCAACGATCGCATAACGTGCCTACAACTTATGGCCAGCGTAGCGGAACGTGTGAGCCAAACGCCGAGTACGTCGTAAAATTTCAAGCATGCAAAATTTTTTGGACAACCAAAAAGTACAACGTTTTAAACCAGCGTAATACGACCTATGGTAGTGTTTTTCAGCGTGCACCTAACGTACACAAAACGTACCCATAACGTATTCGACGTTGCCAGCGTTTTAGACAATTTTTTCATAAATCGGCATACGCTGGCTAAATCGTCAAGGTGTGACAGCCCCTTGAGCGCAGATTTTGATATGGTCAACAAACCTTTGTTCAGCATCAGATATGAAGCTTGTGGTCAAATGTCATCAAAATCGTGTGTTTGGTTCAAACGATAATGACTGGTGTTTGCAGACTCACTGACTCACTTACGGATAATACTCAATCACATGAGCTCACTGGACTAAAGTCCACGTGAGATAATAATAATAATAATTATTATAATTAATGAAAAATATGTTTTAGAAATTATTAATTTGTTTTCTCCTTATTCTCAAAATAAAGCGTTGTTGAAAATTTGACGACCAAAACTCAAATGGTAAAAAAGTTACGGCCCGGACAGACACACACACAGACACACAGAAGTGATTGCAAAACCCCGTCTTCTGCTACATGAGGGACGGGCTGATGAAAAAAATGGGTAGAAGAGGGTGACTATGGTGGTATCTGGCGTTGGTGTCGGCAAGGCGTGCGGACACAGAGTTTGCCTTCCCGCATGCATTACACCACTTAGTACGGTACGACACTCTCAACTGCATATTTCATTCTCCTTACATCACTAGAGAGCCTCCCAAACTGTACTGCATTGTAGTTTCCACTGCCTATCCTGCCGTCGTGTTCACTCGCCATAATACCCCTCCAACTACTGTGCACGACCTTGTTTGCTCCACGACTGGATCTTTTACAATCCACCCACGGGACAACGTCTTGTTTGCTTCCTTTCCTGTCTTAAATTTATAGCAATTAAGCGACAAGTTAATCCACTGGGAAGATTAAAGAATGGGTTTCTGCTGACCCGATTCGGTCACCTGAGCTCACATTTTAAAAAGCTCAGCTTTGGAAGTGTTACCAGCTGCTGCCCAGAGGTGCATTATAATCTTTTAAGTATCAAAGAAAACCCCTTATAGCTGTCAATCAGTTTGCCTAGACATGTACTGTTGTGGTGACCAAACAATTCCAGCCCATGTCATGGGAGCATTTTCTGCTTTATTGATAAAGAGCTTCTTTGTTGTTGTTTTTTGTAATATTTACTTTTATTGAAGAAAGGGAAATGAGATTGTCTGAAATGGGTCAACCTGTGCATTGAATTAGAGGAGGCTTTTGCTGAGATATATCTTGCACGTTTGCCAGATCAAGGCGGAAATTACATTTGTACGAGCATCAAATGCTATTGCAGGATAACTTGCGGGTTTAACTGCAAACCCACAAGTAAAGAAAAATGTGAATGTCAAGCAGTTGGATTTGTGGCATTGAAGTTCGAAGTGGCCTTCTGGAAGAAAAAAAAACCAGACACCCCCAAAAAACAAACAATCCCATTGAGAGGTCGATGCAATAAAGGGACTAGCTTTGTCCTTTTTCCTCGAGGATGAAGCAGCAGATGGGGTAAGGGACTGCCTGTGTATTGCCTGGTCTTTTCTCCTCCCAATGGCACTGATACCTCAATCAGGAGGGAGTCTAAGATTCATGTCGTCCCTCACTGCGCTGTCCGCTGTGAACGGCAGGAGTGTGAAATTGAGGGGAACAAGCAGGGTGATTTGCGGGGGCTTTATCCACGCAACTCCCCGGTGACATGCAGTTCGCAGGTTGGCTAATTAAGATAACAAGACAGTGCGGACGTGATAATTGCCCTTCACCCCTGCACTGGGTCATGTCGCTAACGAGCATCGGAAGTGACTGAGCCGTGTCCTGTGGGATTTCTTTGCGTGGATATTATTATTATTATTTTTTCTTTGGGCTGGCTAATGAAAGGTTGTAGCCTTGCATCAGCACTCTGGGGATTTGGGCCTTTTTCACTCTGTCGTGGCGCCAATGGGGTGCCCGAGACGCGCTCAACCATCCAGGAGTATTGGGAACATCCGTGCTGTGTGGTTGTTTACTGCCATCCAAACGGGCTGCCTCGTAAAGCCGCACTTTGCTTCCTTCAGCAGAAAAACAACTTGCTGTATAAAGGCAAAGTTGCTTACTTTGGTGTTTTTTATGCATATTTGCTATTATAATTTGCCTTTTGAAATGGGAAGAGGGAAAAAAGAAAGCCCCATGCCATCCCCTGGGCTAAAAACTTAGTGACTTTTTCCCTTATTAAACATCCCTCCTCTCCCTGCCACAATGACTCACACTTTTCCCAACTCGTCTGTCTCTACTTGCCAGATGAAAGGACCACCGCGACCTCGAGTGGAGGACAGCGGAGGCGGCGACGCCAATGGTCTGTCCGGATCTGGTTCAAGAGGTCCTTCTTGTGAGGTAAGCTCACCGCTGCTCATTGCTCGCTGACTCCCGGCACAGTGTATCAGACAGCTTGAGAAAAAGAGTGAGAGTATGCAATGAGCAAACGGGATTGTGCAAATTGGAGAAATGGGCAGCTAGTGGAGCCTTGCTGATTAAACGGCTCAATTTAAATTGTGGTTTGTCTTGCCTGTCTGTGGCCGATAATGAAACATCGTGTTTGGATTATACACGGTGTTCATCGTGCGAGGAAGAATGATTTTTTTTAGAAACGTTTGTATCTTTTCTGATCTGTGTGGTTCCACAGATAAACATTTGCCACTGATCTCTCAGAACTCTGATGTAACCACCTGTTCCATCAATAGTTTTTTTACCGTGTACTTTCTGCAGAGCTTGTGTATGCCCGATTGTCATGTTGTTGTTGTACTGTTTAACGATTAGGACCATAATTGAAAGTAAAACGAAGGCTGCTTTTTGCGCTGACCCGGCGTTTACACAAAAGCGAAAAATGTCATGCCAGTCATTCATTAAATCGAAATGGTATGCCGCACACAGTAACTCGATGCATCTCTCGCAGAGCCGGTGAAATATTCCTTGGCTCCATGAATTATTCATCTTGGTTAAAGAAAGCAATTTTGAAAATTCATCGCGGTTACGTTTCTGAGCAAAGCATCGACGTAAGAGGAAGCCATTGTCAAAATGAAAAACGGGTTAATTCATAACAACATTGACCAGTCACCACCCCAACCTCAACCTTCCATCCACCCCCCCCCCCACCCCAACGACCACCACCACCACCACTTCTTTCACCTCTGGCTTTTTTGCTCCAGTTGTTTCCTTACTTACTGTTGCAATGTTCAAGGAAAGAGGAAGATAGTATAAATTAGTGTAATTTGTATGGTAGGGAAGAAGGCCATTCTGACTATGTCAAACACATGTGAGATCAGTTTGGATGAGCATGGGACTAATCAGAAAACAAAAACCAAACTTTTTGTTTTTAAATCCTTTCATTAAATGGCCAGTCTTTTGAGCATTTTTAGATCGTGATGTAAGGACTTTATGTTTTTTTTTAACTTTTCCATTTCTCCAGCTGAGTGGGACCGCAGCCGATTGCACGTTGCAAATCAGCACTCTGCTAAAGCTTCCTCAACCAGCCGTGCGCGCGCTTTCCCCGCTCGCTGACCCTACCACCCGCACACAGCACCTTGTCTGCAATAATGTTTTTTGCTTAATAAATTGCTTGGATCACCTTTATTGCCAGTTAAGCAACTGTGACAGCTCGCTGGATCCGCTTAATTAAAGGCAGCTGAGCCCATACCGCCATAATTCTGCAGGGCTGCATTGTGAAGACCTTGTGCAGCCGTGTAGGCGAGGTATTGTACAGGGCCTTCTGTATCAGTATGATGTTGCTCGTGCACATTTGTCATGCTTTCCCCATTGCCGCTTGCCATGTTTTGTTTGGCTGATCACTATAATCCGTATGCATATACTGCCTGGCGTTTATGATGCTTTAATGACTTGCATTGGTGGGGTGTTATATTCAGCACTTGTATTCACAGTGGGAATTTAAAAACATTCAGCATCATGTTTGAGATGTTGGATTCATGTTGCAGCTTGCATGAATAACATTATAACAAGGACAGGAGGGGGAAAGATTAATTTTTCGAGGATAATGTATAGTTTTGGAATCGTGAACTGATTAGCTCGGCACATAGATTTTGAATCTGGGTTTTCATTGTAATGAGTGAGTGAGTGACACAACATACACCGATGATATCAGCGTGGACACACATGAGTGTTTGCTCCATAAAGGGTCAAAGCCCAAAGTTATCTTGTCGTTAAAGTGGAATATGCCTTGTTCTAATGTTCAAACAAATTCTGCGACACCAATACCTATGAACTAACTGCCAGAGTTCCTTGTCAGAGAATCTTCCTCAATATCATTATCTCAACTCATTCTGAACAATCCTTCCCTGAGTTGTTCTCCAAATCCCAAACTGTTGGCTTCTTCTGTTGGGAACATCGGGATAACTGGGCTTAAATGGCTTTACTTGGTTTGATAATTAATGCATTGTTTAATCAGGAAAAAAATGGAAACTTTGTTGAATCTTTTGAAAGGGTTCAACAGAGTTTGGAATCCACACAAATTGTGAGATGTGATTTAGGTACAGTGAAAGCTTCTTATCTTGAAAGTAATATTGGCCAATCATACTCTTTATTATTGCTTCAACTAA
>CM068967.1:31713031-31728031 GCA_035128595.1 Eptatretus atami
AAATTGGGGTGGGGGGGGAGGATTTTGGGGGATTTGGGGGGGGGAATTGAGGGAATTTATCACACCAGCCCAACACAGTAATTTATTTCTGTTTGTTAAATTTCTACATGACATTTATCTCAAATACACCAACACTAACAGCAACAACACATTCAGGGTCTGCCAAGCAGGCACGTTAGACATCGGCCATTATGTAGCTTGCAGTTTAGTGTGAGAAATTTCTGTGGATATCGCAAAAACTCGATAGCTCAGTGGGCTGTCACTGCGTAAGTGATGAGGTCCTTGGGTTTGAGTCCCAGTTTGGGTCAGAATTCTTTCACACCAACCCCGTGCAGGAATTTGTTCCTGTCATTAAATTTCGATATGAGGTTTATTTCTAACACACACACACACACACACACACACACACACACACACACACACACACACACACACACACACACACACACACACACACACACACACACACACACACACACACACCCACGACGTGGCCATTATAAGGCTTGCAGTGTTAGGCCTAAGTCACATTTGCTCTACGGCGAGGATACGGCGGCCGTACGCCCTCTGAATTGACAGAAACGTGCGTAGGCCGCAGAGTTTCTGAGGTGGCCTCAGGGTGGCCCTACGCCGTTTGGCTATCTTTTACAGGCCGTTAGGTCGCCGTGGAATTATAGCGCGGAGTTATAACTTTTTTCATTTCTACGTTCGCCGTAGCAATTCAAAAGACGAAACAAAAGAACTGGTAAAAAAAAAATAAAAAAAATAACCCACTCGTTACCGTCCGTCTGGCCGCACGTTCGCCTTAGGGGCCCCCTTGCGGTCGCCTTGCGGGCACCTTGGCGCTGCCTTGAAAATTATATGGCCGCCGCAGGCCCCCTTAAGGTCACCGTGCGACATCAAATCAAAGACCGTACGGCACCCCACGTTTTCGGTCTCCACAATTTATAAATACGCCGTGCGGCTACCCAAAAAATAAAAACATATGTGACTGCTACATTGTGTGACCGTGGAAATACTGCGGCCGCCGTATAATTGCTCGTGGCCATAGATTTTGGAGACCCCACGGCCGCCTGGGCAAATGTGACGAGGCCTTAGTGGAGAAATTTCTGAGGTGATCCCGAAGACTCAATAGCCCATTGGGCTGTCGCTGTGAGGTCCTTGGGTTCAAGTCCCAGGTTGAGTTAACCCCACGCAGATAATTATTCCTGTTTGTTAAGTATACATATACATAAAATATAAATATATATTTTTTATATATATATATATATATATGTTTTATACAAATATATGAACTGTATATAAATATAACTATTTTTACCTTATTTGTATAAATTAAATTCCATTTTTGCTTCTTTCCTTGTTTTCCCTTCCACTTTTGTGACTGAGAGTTTGCTCATGTGTCCATCTTGTTCACCCTCTGTGTCCTACTCCCCCTGCTCTTATTCTTTCCCCATGTCCTTTCTTCCTCCAGGTTTACCTCTATTTTGTCCCTCTACCCTGCTGTCGGCGTGACACCCTCACCATCCTTCTCCATTGTTACTTTCGTTCTGTTATGTCCTGGGATGTTCTGTGTTCTAGTTCCTTTGTGAGCCTGGACTCTTTCTACAACAATAAACAAGAGCGAAATCGATGGCACCATCACAAATCCCTACGCTTCCCACCTCAAACAAAGTTGAAAGATGGCAAAAAGTTCCACCAGGATTGACCCAATATCAAATTTTCAGTTTAATTTTTTTTTGTTTTGACCCGTGACCCTAACTCCCCACCCCCTGGGGCATAAACCGGGAGCTAAATCCAAAAAATTGTTACATATTTCATGCATCCCCCAATGTTGATTGCATATGCAATGTTTCATTAAAAAATGGATTAAAAGTGTGCCCGTAATTGCATTTTTTGGAATTCATAATAATAAAAATAATAATTTTTATTTACATCGCACTTTTCAAATACAAATAAATCTTAAAGTGCTGAGCAAAGGAAAAATCAGTTGGTCAAGACAAATAAATAAATAAATAAATGTGAGAAGAATCAAAGCTGAGTATTTGACCTTTTGATCCCACCTTCAAGGGGGTGGGGCCAAAAATGATACTGCTCTTGCACCTTCGTGCCATGTGATGATCATAACTACCAATTTGGTGAATTTCTGCTCAACTGTGTACGAGATAGCCTGGCAGACGGATAGACAGACAGACAGACAGACGGAGCTGATTACTCCCCTCCTTTTTTTTCAAAAAGCATAAATAACGTTTTTGATGCACCAACATCGAATTAGAAAAAACGTTAAATGTATTCATGGAAAGATGCACCAATTAAATCAAATCTGGCAATGTGAGATCAGGACCTGACAGTCCAGAATGAATAATACCCTGAGGCTGATGGTTGTCGAAGAAATTAGTGATGATTCTTGTGACCAACAAGTTGACTGCTGCATGTGCTAAATCAAAATTTGAAGATGCACAAGCACGTAACCACGCAAGGACATTTTCCAAGCATTTAACTAATCCGTGACCTGAAACTTGCATTCACAATTTGTGAGTCTATTTTGTGATTACATGTCAATATCGCACTTGTATCTGTATGTGCGTTAGCCTGTTTGGCGTTCCATATGAACACTTGCTCGTGATCCCATATTAATGTCCCGTTATTTGTTGATTTGTCCATTGGGTGCTATTGTCCTTGTCATTCACATGAAGTATACACTCTCTGCCATAAAATAACAAGCATGGGCTTGTCACTAATTTGATTCATTGATGAGATGTCATGGGATACAAATGAGGTGCAAACCTCTAACAGATATAAATGCTGAATAATTACATGTCCATTTCATTGTGTTCTAATCACACAATGCTGCATTGTGGTGAATGTTTCCACATAAGCATCTAACGTGGAAGTATCACTGTAAACACCGAGTATGTCTACCTCTGGCAGCAATCACTACATTTCACCGTCGTCGCATTGACCGTATGAGCACTCGAATCTGAGCTTGGGGAATGGCATTCCACACCCAAATCAGGTCCTGTTCCAGATCATTATAGGTCTGTGGCTGTCTTGGCAAAGTTCATATTCGATGTTCAATGATATCCCAGAGATGTTCAATCGGATTTAAATCTGACGAGATGGCAGGCCATTGTGTCATGACATTAACGTTGGCATTGACAAGAACGTTCCTTGTTTGAATGCCCTGTGAGCAAGAGGAGCATTATCATGCATAAAGGTGATTTCTGGACCATGTTGTTGAAAGGATTGCAACACATGTTGCTGTAACATCTCATTAATTTATCTATTTGCCATCAGATTGCCATGGATATAGATCAGGTTTGTGTGGAAGGTTTCAGCAATACCACCCGACATCCTGACACTTCTATGTATAAAACTTGCAGCTTCCTGGACACAGACCGTGGCATATCGCTCATTGCTTCTTCTGTACACCCTTGCCCTCTCAAGAAGAAACCTGGATTCATCACTGAACATAACGCCTGCCCATTGCTTCCGTGTCCATTGCACTTGCTGATTTGACTACTGCAAGCATGCTTGGATGGAGCGGTGCAAGTCTTGGATGTTGAACAGGACAACAAGCTTTGACCTGTCCTGCATCACGGAGATGCCTAAAGACGGTGGTGACATTTATCCTGCGAAGTCCATGGAGTGTGTTTGTCATACTCTGAGCATAAACCGATTGTTAAGATGGGTCGTGCGAATGTTTCGGTCCTGAGTTGGAGTCATTATCCTGGGATGCCCACTTCTTGACATATCTCTTGTTGACCCAGTGGCTTGATAATGTCTTCTGAGATCATAAACAGTTCCTCTTCACATTGAAGAGCCTTTCCTAATGGCTCATGGAATACCCTGCTTGAAGTTGTCCAATTATTTCATTCCTCTCATTTTAAATGTGCATGTCAATAAAAACAGACATCATCAAAGCTTTTCGACTTGCACTCCTCGGGATAAAACTGCAAGCAGATGAAGAAGAAGCACCAAACTCTCGTTTATAAAGTTACAATGTAATGTCCTTCAACGTTGATCGTTGAGAGAAAGAAAGGACGAGATTACCTGATTGGTGGAACCATGGAGCATCATGAATAATGAGTAGGCGGAAGTGAACCATCATGAATAATGAGTAGATGGAGTGACCATCATGAATAATGAGTAGATGGAAGTGAACCATCATGAATAATGAGTAATGGAGGTGAACCATCATGAATACATGAGTAGATGGAAGTGAACCATCATGAATAATGAGTAGATGGAAGTGAACCATCATGAATAATGAGTATGCGGAAGTGAACCATCATGAATAATGAGTAGATGGAGGTGAACCATCATGAATAATGAGTAGATGGAGGATGAACCATCATGAAAATGAGTAGATGGAGGTGAACCATCATGAATAATGAGTAGATGGAAGTGAACCATCATGAATAATGAGTAGATGGAGGTGAACCATCATGAAAATGAGTAGATGGAAGTGAACCATCATGAATAATGAGTAGATGGAAGTGAACATCATGATAATGAGTAGATGGAGTGAACCATCATGAATAATGAGTAGATGGAGTGAACCATCATGAATAATGAGTAGATGGGAGTGAACCATCATGAATAATGAGTAGATGGAGGTGAACCATCATGAATAATGAGTAGATGGAAGTGAACCATCATGAAGAATGATTAGGTGGAGATGAATAACCAAAGTACCAGCAGAAACATTATGCTAATTAGCTGAGGGCTCGTTGGGAGGATGAGGGTGTGGTTTCCATGATGACTCAATGTTGACTGTGGTAGAGTTGTCCACAGTCAAGCCATATAGTCAGAATAGATATATGATTATGATGACTATGATGGCTTGACTGTGTGACAACTCTACCACAGTCAACATTGAGTCATCATGAATACCACCACCCACTACCACTCAGCTAATTAGCATAATGTTTCTGCGGTACTTTGGTGATTCATCTCCGCCTACTCATTATTCATGATGGTTCATCTCCGCTACTCATTATTCATGATGGTTCACCTCCGCCTACTCATTATTCATGATGGTTCACCTCGCCTACTCATTATTCATGATGTTCACCTCCGTATAATCATTATTCATGATGGTTCACCTCCGCCTACTCATTATTCATGATGGTTCACCTCCGCCTACTCATTATTCATGATGGTTTCACCTCCGCCCTACTCATTATTCATGATGGTTCACCTCCGCCTACTCATTATCATGATGGTCACCTCCGCCTCCTACTCATATCATGATGGTTCACCTCCGTAATCATTATTCATGATGGTTCACCTACCGCCTACTCATTATTATGATGGTTACCTCCGCCTACTCATTATTCATGATGGTTCACTCCGCCACTCATTTATCATGATGGTTCACCTCCGCCTACTCATTATTCATGATGGTTCACTTCCGCATACTCATTATTCATGATGGTTCACTTCCACCTACTCATTATTCATGATGGTTCACTCCTCTACTCATTATTCATGATGGTTCACCTCTCAGCCTTCATTATTCATGATGGTTCACCTCCGCCTACTCATTATTCATGATGGTTCACCTCCGCCTACTCATTATTCATGATGGTTTCACCTCCGTATAATCATTATTCATGATGGTTCACCTCCGCCTACTCATTATTCATGATGGTTCACCTCCGCCTACTCATTATTCATGATGGTTCACCTCCGTATAATCATTATTCATGATGGTTCACCTCCGCCTACTCATTATTCATGATGGTTCACCTCCGCCTACTCATTATTCATGATGGTCACCTCGCCTACTCATATCATGCATGGTTCACACTCCGCACTACTCAATTATTCATATGATGGTCCACGCCCGTATAATCTATTCCATGATGCTTCAACCTCCGCGGCTTACTCATTTTCATGATGGTTCACCTCCGCCTACTCATTATTCATGATGGTTCACCTCCGCCTACTCATTATTCATGATGTTACCTCCGCCTACTCATTATTCATGATGGTTCACTTTCCGCATCAACTCATTATTCATGATGGTTCACTTCCATCTACTCATTATTCATGATGGTTCACTCCATCTACTCATTATTCATGATGGTTCACCTCCACTACTCATTTATTCATGATGGTTCACCTCCGCCACTCAATTATTCATGATGGTTACCTCCGCCTATCATTATTCATGTGGTCACCTCCGTATATCATTATTCATGATGGTTCACCTCCGCCTACTCATTATTCATGATGGTTCACCTCCGCCTACTCATATACTTCATGATGGTTCACCTCCGCCTCATTAATTCATGATGGTTCACCTCCGCTACTCATTATTCATGATGGTTCACCTCCGCAACTCATTTTCTGATGGTTCACTCCGCCTACTCATTATTCATGATGGTTCACCTCCGCCTACTCATTATTCATGATGGTTCATCTCCATCTACTCATTATTCATGATGGTTCATCTCCGTACTCATTATTCATGATGGTTTCACTCCATTGCACTCATTATTCATGATGGTTCACCTCCGCCTATCATATTCATGATGGTTCACTTCATCTACTCATTATTCATGATGCTCTATGGTTCCACCAATTAGGTAATCCCGCCTTTCTTTCTCTCAGCCAATCAACGTTGAGGACATTACATTGTAACTTTATAAACGAGAGTTTTGTGCTTCTTCTTCATCTGCTTACGGTTTTATCCCGCGGAGTGCAAGTCGAAAAGCTTTGAAAATGTCTTTTTTTATTGAAATGCACATTTACATTTTGTTGGACTCATAAAATGTTTCCTCTCATTTTTTGATAGACATGCCATTATCATGGATTGTTTACGAATGTAATCAGTGTGTCTTTTTTGGATGATCCACACGCTGGTGTCTTGGCATGACTGTTTCAAATTTTCTCAGAATGCCTCTTGTCACCTCCAAAGCCTTATGGTGCACAAGTTCCTCTTGCTGAATGATTATTGCAAGAGGCAACGAAAATGGCACTCAGTAGAGCGCATACCTCTGCCAGGCTGAACAGTTTATGTTTTGTACACCACTGATAAACCAGATCTGCATCCAGACCTTAACCAAAAGCTAATCAGCTTGTTCTTGTCACCTACTGAACTCATCCCCCGAGTTTTGGCACAACCCATCCACTTTTTGAAATACCATGCGACATATCGTTTTTTGGTGCCATAATCTCTCAATGGTGAAGAATCACTTTAGAAACTCTAATTTCCAGATCCAGATCTTCACCAGAATCGAATCAATTCTTCCTTGTCACACATCCAAACTGTCCACCAAGTTTCATCCGAATCCGTCCATACCTTTTTGAGATATCCTGTTCACAGACAAACAGGGGTGAAAACATAACCTCCGTCCACCTTCGGTGGCGGAGGTAATTGTGTTACACGGAAACTTGTGATCAGGTTTTCTGCGCTGCATCACTCGTGCCAAAAAAGCACTTGGAATGAGTGCTGGAACAGTCCTTCAACGGTTCCATTATCAATTCTACATGTTCGGTGTTTTTAATGGAGAAGACGTAGAGTGAAGATGTTTCCTTAGATCCTTGTCCTCCAAATGATAGGCGCAAAGCTCTTCTGAAATTCTGTTGCTGCGAGAAGGGGAGAAAAGGGTCATATTTATTTTTGTGGTGATGTCATTGGTGGACAAAACTGAAAATTGAGATCAATCATGTCTTTCATGCCCATAATTCTCTTTGACCGATTTAAAAAGACTTCTCTCGCAATGTTCTGACAACGGAGAGCGTTTTCCTTATTTAAATCCCACATCTGCTGAGCATACGCATCTTTAAACTCCTCCAGAGAGGTGGAGTAGGGAGCAGGCGGAGAGGTGGATTGGGGAGCGCGTGGGGAGGTGGATTGCGGAGCGGCCAGCGTAACATTTTGGGGAATTTAATGCACCCGCCAGTCACACACCCACATCATACATCGTCAAGAAGCTTAACATCTCTACTTTTAGATTAGGTATGATATGGAAGTGGGATGTGGTCAGGATTTCATCCAAACACCCATAAGTGTAGTGACCCTCAGCCTCACCAGTGAGCGACAAATGTACTTCCGTGATAGTATCAAATAATTTGAACTACTCAGAAATATTCCCAGAATTGTGATTTGGTTGTATATGGCTCATGCGATGTTTCACAATTATTCACATTTATGGTAATTTATAAAATTAATGAACAGCTTTCATGTTTTGGCAAAATTCATCACATCATAGTGCAGCAGGGCTTTGTACCATTAATCACTTTCTCAACCACGAGTATAAGCAACTTATATTTAAGTTGCTTATACTAGCTCCTATTTACAGCACTATTTCATGGTTTTTATGAACAACAATGTGAGTTATGCACATAAACATCAAATAACGAAATGTTCCATTTGTTGTCGGTAGCATGAACCAATAAAATCCATGAGATCATTTCAGCTTTCAATACACATGTACAGTACATGCAAAATGGTTATCTCTGAACAAAACTAAAATTTAGAATACATGTACCACAAAATTACACATGTTTTGCCAACAAGCACATCATTTTAAATTAACAGAACTCTTAGCGATGAACACGGACGTGGTTCAGTTGCACGTATAAGCTCATACAGGAGTATGCACTTTGTGTAATTTGTTGCTTTATCCAGTTATTCGCTGTCTTCACTCTCACTGTGATGTATATGACTATTTTTGCAGTCCTCATTCCCAGAACATGGGCACAGCTCGGTACAAGCTAGGTTTTGCTGTGACTACACATGCAACCACTGCTGCAGATATTATTTTTTTTCCTCCACAAGAGCAAATCAGATCCTCTAGTTCGAATACTTCTCATTCCATAGTTCCATTATAATATATTGGCACCAAGCTGTCACCTTCCCTCTTCGACCCATGATCTAGTGGGGTACCAAGCTTCTGCGTCACAATATTTGAGTTCATCCACATTGTGGTCTGCCATGATGCCTTCTTCGTGTGATGCTCAAAACTGTCTTCACATGGAGACAGCTTCAACAACCTGGCATTCTTTTGAGATGCCAATTTGACTCTCAGTTCATTGAGGTTGTTGTGTTGTCCTTTTACCCATCCTTTCTGATCATACAATGCACCAACAAACTTTGTGGCAGCAGCTATTGCAGGTTTTCAATCCTGACCAATGATAGCTGTGAGGTCACTGAATTCCTTTGTTCTGTCTTGGAGTACCTCAAGGACTGATTTCTTCCCCATTCCAACTGAAGAAGTAGAATCACAGCCTGACAAAGCATGTGTCACAGGCAAGATTTATTTATTTATAAATATTTATTTATTTATTTATTTATTTATTTATTTATGTATGAGAGAGGTTATGGAAGTACTTCGAAAAAGAAGAGGATGTGGAAGTTGATTCCACAGATGGGGAAAAAGAGGAACAAATGAGTGGAGGTAAGCAGTGATCCTGGATTGAGGCAGTTTTACAAGAAGAGGGTTGATGGTGGACCGTGGAAGCCTTGCAGAAACTGGTTGGGGGTGGGGGGGGGGACAAAGCATGGAAAGAACAGAGGGTGCCAGACAAAAAAGGAGGTGGTAGAAGACTGAGAGATCACCGATCTGTCTGCGATGGTGAAGTGATCAGCCATTAACTCAGCTTCATCATGAGAGATTCCAATGATCTTGAAAGTCTTGGTTTCCACAGCATCAAGCTGAGCATGGTTTTAGGCAGGGGAGCCAGCCCAGAGGGGAGAGCAGTACTCCATCAAGCTGAGCATGGTTTTAGGCAGGGGAGCCAGCCCAGAGGGGAGAGCAGTACTCCATCAAGCTGCAAATGAAGGCCTGTCAGTGGATAGGAGTTCAGGTGTGCCGAGGAAGGACTTTGTACAATGGAGGATGCCTAGTTGGTGGCTTTCTTTGGAGGCCAACTTTGAAATGTGGTTTGCCCAAGAAAGATAATGGCTGATAGTGGGACCCAGAAGTTTGAATGACTGAACCTCCTCAAGAGGATTGTTAAGAAAGTAGATGGGGGGGGGGGGGGTTCACAAGACAGTCCTTTTGGAGAAAGATAGTGAGAGTGTGACATTTGTCAGGATTGAAAGACATATTCAGTTCAGACATAATATATTTATAATAACATATATAAATATATTATGTTATATAAATATAAAATCGAAAAAGCCTGGCGTTGGCTTAGCGGTTAGGGTGGCTGGGTTGGGATCCGAGGGTTGGGATCCGAGGGTTGGGATTTGGGATTGAGCCCAGTCGGCCACTGAATTAACATCAGGTGGGTTGATTCAGACTGTCATCCTTTCGAGGTTGGCGAAATGAGCACCAGTGTACTGGTATAGGGGCACTGCATCAGTGGCATAGCTGCGTCCCCAACAATGATGCAACCAGCAGCCACAAGGCTGCACACGAGTGTGGTTGTGTGTGTGTGTGTGTGTGTGTGTGTTGGTGTGGTGTGTGTGTGTGTGTGTGTGTGTGTGTGTCTGTGCATGCATGTGTGCTGTGTGTACTGTGTAACATATACAAAGACATATATTTGGCACAGCATCGCTGAAATAGCATGACATATGGAATGCACTGGAATGTATTGACGGAGATCAGTGGTACTCCTCACGATCCCAGTCCGAATCTACAATTCTTTGGTGTTGGTCATCTTTGGGAAATGGTGCAATGCCAAGACTAAACATCATCGCAGACAGATCAGTGGTCTCTCTGTCTTCTCCCACCTGTTTTCTGGCCTTGCACCCTCTGTTCTTTCCATGCCTTTTTCCCACCAGGTTTCTGCAGGGCACACATGGTCCACCATCAATCCCCTTCTGGTTAAATTACCTAAATCCAGGATCACTGTTCACCTCCATTCACTCGTTCCTCTTTTCTCGTGCCTGTGGAACCAACTCTGCATTCTCTTCAATCTCATTCCTTCCTTCAGGTCTTCAAGGCAGCTGTTCACCATCATCTCAAATCGTCTCCAATCTAAAACCATGATCTTTTCTACCCTCATTAACCCCTCCCCACCTACCCCACCCCAGTCCCTCCTCCTTCCAAATTTGCAGTTTCTCTCCTGAGAGTTTTCTTCTGTATCCATCTTGTCCACCCTCTGCATCCTCTCCTGCCCCTCATTCGTCCCCACACCCAGTTTGTCCAAGTATGCCTCTATCTTGGCCTTCAACTCTGCTCTTGGTGTTTTCCTCCTCTCTCAACTGTTCCTTTTGTCCTGTTGTGTCCTGATCCGTTCAGTGTACTAATTCTAGCTCTTTCACGAGCCTCGACTTTGAATACAAAAAAACCCATCTGTGTCTGGGGATCTTCTGATAATTCTTCCATTCACATTTGCTGACTTGAAACTTTTATCTGCCCACATCACATACACCAGCATATGAGTGTCAGCTTCTTGGTGGTTACTTTTTACTATATCTGCCTCCTCAACTCTCTCTCTCTTCTCTCTCTCTCTCTCTCTCCTCTCTCTCTCTCTCTCTCCTCTCTCTCTCCTCTCTCTCTCTCTCTCTCTCTCTCTCTCTCTTCTCTCTCTCTCTCTCTCTCTCTCTCTCTCTTCTCTCTCTCTCTCTCTCTCTCTCTCTCTCTCTCTTCTCTCCGTGAAGTAATCTGACTCGTCTGGATAGCTCGATCCACCAGCCACGTAGATTTTGGACTCAGGGTTGCGAGCTGAATGTTGTGTGACATTTTTTGTCGATGAAGTCACAGAAAAGCCTCATCACTCTCTTTTGTTCTTGGCCACATTCAGGAATCGTTTCCAGTGAGGAACTGAGCGACCGACTCGAACTTCCTTATATCCAAATGAAGCTGTGTTTGCTCGTCATTTTCTTTCCTGCCTTTTTCACGGAATCAGCAATGTCATATCTGCCAAATACATCAATGATGGTGTGCAGGAATATTTTAACCCAGACATGAGTTTGTTTATGTAGCTCTCGGCTCGAGTACCAAAGGAACTATCTTTTCCCATCCATCGCCTGCACTAATGCCATTGCATCTCTAATGTAGACTGACTTCGCTTTATCAAAATTAGGAAGCTCAGGTTGTACTTCAGCAGGATCCTCAAGCCTTTGAGCGAAATCAGACTTTGTAGCTTTTCGCATTGTTCCATCCTCATGGAATAGAACTGCTAGCACAGGCCCATTGGGATAGGCAAGGGCACTCTCCACAGTCACGTCGTCACGGCTCTTCACAAGGGTTAGGGCACGTCGAAAGACCAGTTCAGGGCTGATCGTCACATGCACTGTGCTTCCTTTACCACCTTTAAGTCGAATCTTGGTTGTCTTCGTCAAGTCAGCAAATGTCTTCAGTTTGGATTTGGTAATGGACATGAAGAAACTGCGATTCTGACTCAGTGACAAGGTACTTTCAACAAACTGCACTCGCTTATTTTTGTCCTGCCTACCTGCATAGTTGAGAGGAGATGTTCTTGCACTTCATGAGCGGCATGCACACCAGTAGATATGTTTATTAATCCCTCTGGATGTGTGTCATCCTCAAACAGATCTGTCATTTTCTCTTTGAGGTGTGCCGTTGGAGAAGAAACATGGTCATCATCATGTTTCAGGGCAGCTGGGAGGCTTTCTTCATGGATCTGCTTGTCATCTTCCTTTGTCAAGTCCTCACGCTCCATCACGACTGAAGTATTCTTTCCTAATATACACCTCGCCAAAGACCATCTAACCACGGCAGATTTCTTAGTTGCGATTCCCATGATTCCTCCACAGCCTTCAAAGTCTTTAACCATTGTCTTCTCAACTGCCATATCTGACCAAATTCTGTTGAATTTACTAGGCTTTTGTCGGATAGCAGACTCTCCAGTCTCAAACGCTCAAATGCTTCTTTGTTTGCTTGAGGAAGGAAAGGGAGAGCATATCCAACAGGTAAACCGGTGTCCAACGGCAATAGGTAATTCGGTCTGTGGCAAAATAGTATGGTAGCATGTTGCTTATGCTACTCAGAAGAAGGACCCGGTCAGTCTCCATCACGTTCTGCCCGTATGTTATGTAAAATATCTCAATTCTTTTTGGAAACATGTCCCGCTACTTACATGCGGGTGATTTGGAATATCCCCATTGTTGATACTGCTCAAAGTGAGGTACCACATGTTCTTGGCATGCATCATTCCGCTTTGTCACATCTTCTCGTGCTTCTTGGTTGTTTTCATTTATTGCATTCTGTGCCTCAGACAGCTTCTGCCAAAGTAATGAAGGAATATGTGCAAGTACTGTATTCCATTTACTTCACACCATTTCATGAAACCACAGAACAATAGCTCTGATACAGGTTCATAGGTTTTCCCATCAACATTTGATCAACTGTACAGGCAGCATAAACATCTGAATCCACCAACAAGTCCCTGAGGCCACCATCTCCCCCCAGCTTTCCAATGGCTGCCATGTAACAGGAAAGAGAGTGAAATCCTCCGAGGCGAATGGTTTGGGTTTGGAATTGATCAGTTGCTGCCCACTTCATTTGCTGAACAGTGGCATTAGAGCTGTAAGTCCATGGTCTGAACTGAGGTCATCTGGCCAAGACCAGAAGATGTGTCTTCGCACCGTTTCATTGCAGTGTAAAGCCTGGTGTTGGCTTAGCGCTTGGAGTGGCTGACTTGGGATCTTAGGGTCCTGAGTTTGAGCCCCATTGGCTGCTGAATTAACACCAGGTGCGGTCGGCTCAGTCTGTTCATCCTTCTGAGGTTGTTGAAATGAGTACCAGTGTACTGGTATTGGGACACTGCATCAGTTGCATAGCTGTGCCCCAACAAAATGATAGCTACCCGGCAGCTAAGCTGCCATATGCAAGAAGAAGAAGATTGTAGTGTATACAGTCTTGATGCCACTTGGTTTTGCATCCATAATGTGTGCATATGCAACAGCTGTGTAAGTTTTCTTGCATTCAGATAGCTTGTTATTGTAACCTCTTCAAAAAGGGACTAGTTAACTTGTGCTCTATTCCAGATCCTTAGGCACAGGAAGAACCTCACGTGAAAGAATTGTCACAATGACCCTTGATGTGTCTGTCATAGATGTTGACACACCTGCCAGCCTGGAGCATGCAGATTTTGTTCGTGGCTTTCTCAAGGCTTGGTGGCTCTGGTCTCACCCTCAGCTTGTTAAAGTGCAGAGGTTGCATAAGTGGGTCTGTCTCAACTGTGAGAGGAAGTCTCTTTTCCTTGCAGCGTTTGATAGGGACGGCACATTTGTGTTGATCTCCAGACATCTGTTGTTGAAACATTACTCTGGCCATGGAATGAAAGGTATCGTTGTCATCTATTGTTTCTGTGTTGATGTCTACGTTATCATCCCCTTCTTGGACTAAGCATCCTCCTTCATTCACAGGGATGATTCCACTTGGATTGTGTACGCTCTGCTGGATTCTTTCCACTTCAACTTTTGGTGCCACTAGTTATGAATCTCCAAACTTCATCATAGTCTGACATGTTACATTGTAAAATAGATTTTAAAAAATCATTTTAAAACTTCTGTATGACTCACAAGGAAGCCATGCATCGCGTCAACATGAGTTGGTATCGATTTCATTATCAGCTTATATTTTCAAAACAGGATAAACTGCCGAAGATGAACATGATTTCCTGAGCAGAAATGACTTGCGAACTGAGTTTATGATTCAGTACAGGCCGATAAACATATTTTACTTTTCATATGATGCCAATGCATGTCGTAAATAGGAGCTTTAAAATGGTTTCATGTCACCTTAAACTTTCCTGGGTATTGTAAAATGTGTATCAAAGACACTGATATGCACCGATCAAAGACTCCAGTTTTACAGAAACCTGACCACCTGTGAACTCCACATCATGCCGAATCTGAAAGTAGAGATAATAAGCTTTCCAATGAAGTATGATATGGGTGTGTGACTTTCAGGTGCATTAAACTCCAGATTTAGAGACATTTTCCACAATGGCCGCTCTCATACTTTGGGAGGCAGATAGGGGAGCACATGGGGAGGTGGATAGGGAGCACGTGGGGAGTGGATAGGGGAGCACGTGGGGAGGTGGATAGGGGAGCACATGTGGAGG
>CM068967.1:31733031-31750219 GCA_035128595.1 Eptatretus atami
TTGTAAGTATTTATTTGTTTGGTACTGGTGCCACAAGAGAAATTATACGACTAGGTTGTGCGCACGTTATTCACTCCTGGAGTTCGCTTGAATTAACAGGAAATGACAAGTACTCAACACCTCTCATCCAATGATATTCCTTGTATTTTCTATACTAGTACACCCGTAGTCTATGGAAGAGGCAGGAAGGTCATCTTTCTGTACAATAATTTTGTGAGTCCGATTTGCATCAAGCAACACAATGATTCTTGTTAATCGTTTTGAAATTGCCGCTCTTTCATTTGAATGCAGAAAATGATGTTAAAAAGACTATTTGACTTGGAGATATTGCGCAAGCAAAGACAGGTTAAATTTGCCCTGGCTAGCAGAAGCAAGTCGCTGAAAACACACCCACAGCGCATGTGTGAAAGGCCTCATTTGGCATTCACATGTCATTTTGAAAGTCCCATATTGAGGCTGTCGTAAATAGCCAGATGGCTTTATTCAGGGGTTTTTTTTTACGAGCACCGGTTGTCATGCATACTGCTGGTCGGGTTTGTGTGCAAGACGAGTAAACGTGTATTTAAATATTTGATGAAAGATTTTGTTTCTTGTTTTACATACCATACCGAGGTTATATTATTATTATTATTATTATTATTATTCTCTCACCAAAGGAGAGGCTATTGCATTGGGTCTGTTTGTCTGTTTGTCCACAGAAGATGTGCTAACGTCACCCACAATTGCCACCTAATGGGTAGGAAGTAGAATACGCTCTGTTTTTTTCCAACAGAGTTCCTCTATTAAGTATGAGCATGGCTACCTGGGCGTTGCCCTGTCTATTTTTTCATGGGGGCCTAAAACACATCCCTACACCAACCCACTAAGACTAAGGGATGGGTTCAGGGAACATTTAATATAACCTTTCACATCGCTACAAAGGCTTTAGCATGATAGAGCGATTTTTAAAATAATCAAACATTTTTTTTCTTAAAAAAAATTTTTTCCCCTAAAATACTCCCCAACACTCACTGATGAACCTCTGAAAGTTTGACGAAGATCCCTTCAGTCACCCTTGAGAAAAATGGAGACACACACACACAAACGGCTCTCTCATAATAAAGATGTACAATTAGAATGTGAGGACGTCTATAAAGTACGTACAATTGGAATGTAAGTATGTCTATAAAGTATGTATGGTACAAATAGGATTTGAGTACATCTATAAAGTATGAACAGTACAATGCGAGTACATCTATAAAATACATACGGTAAAATAACACAAAGCAAGTCTGAGCGAAGGTCTGCAATCTTTGATTGCTCATTCTAGTTATTTTTTATTACTTGTGAAAATTTTCGAGTTTAGTAAGTTTCGATATACTCTTCTCTGTTGTAAGTGTTTAATATTTTTGCTTTTTAAAAATTTCATTAAATTTATTCTTTTTGTCTTGATTCCTTTTCAAGCATTAAGCAACTTATGTATTTCCAATTGATTTATTTGAAGAGCATTGTGTTGAATCTATTGTGATCTCACTGCTGACATTGGGGTGGGGACTTGCCACTCCAAGTTGCAAGTCCTGAACATCTCGGTTGCGAGGATGCAGTGTCAGGTTCGGCGCGAAGCACCGGTTTGGAGCCGCAAGAGAGGGTGCGAGTTACTGGAGGCAGAGTGGCTGAGGGTTTATGGCTAATTGCCAGCGGCTATGGACCATTTGGTAGCTGCATTCCGACGTTGAATCACTGGTTTCCCCCAGTTGTTCCAAGCAAAATACTTTGGATCTCCGATGGCGTGTTCATCAGGAGTGATCTGATTCACTGGTCAAAATGTCGCGAACACAATCATGACCGTCTGCTAATGATCAGTTAATCTGCCGTTCCATCTGGGCTTTTCCTCCCCCACGCCTTAGCGGGCTCTTCCAGCAATGCAGCGAAGTCTGATCTCGCGGAAATTTCACCCACGTCACACTCTCGATGAACGGATGCTTTTTCACTTTCGTTGCAAAATGTGAAGCGCATAAGGCAGATACGCATGAAAACACCATTTTGAGAATTTCCTAGAAAATCTAAGAAGGAAAACTTAAAACTACCGCAAGTAGACTCTCGGCGACGATCGTATACACAAGCACAAGTATAAAACTACGGCAGACAACTCTACCGGAAGTACTGTACTTACGACGAGAAAAAAATTGGTGATTTTATTCCATTCAAGCGTGAACAGCACCACCTGTAGCAGCGATGTGGCTATTTTAAAAAGCCTCAATTGATTGTCTTCCTCGTCATATCAAATTATAAATCAGTTTTTGTTTTATACCTGACTTTTAGCACTTAAAAAAGAAGAAGAAATGAGTGAAGCATGAGTGACATTTTCAACACCTTTATTGTTGCTATTGGGCCTGTCCCATCTTCTTCGTCTCTTTTTCTTTCCACTTTCTCTCGAGTTCTGAGTGGCTTCTCAATTGCTGGAACCCTATGGCATTTGGTTAAAATGTAATCGCCTGAAATTTCTGCCGGAATATGTTGGGGCATGCAGCCATTCCACATCCATCACGGAAGGAAATTGCCAATTGCTTTGTTCTGCTCGAGTGGAGATGGCATTGACTTTCTCCGGCCACAAGAGCTAGGCCACAGACCTTTGCCTTATTTTACTGTGGTTTCATTTCTTGTTTTCCTTTAACAGAAGAACGGGGTTATCCTGTCAAAGGAGGACCTGTTAAATTAACCGTCGAAAGTGGTTATGATTGCCCGTACTGCTGCGATTGCAATGTGACCGTCTTTGAAATTTGTTTTCGATGATAATGCCACAACAATGTCGTCGTTTGTTTTTTTTTCTGCTGTTTGTACGAGTGGGCAGACATTTTGTTGAAACGCAATGTGATGAGATTGAACCTGTCGGAGAATTTGTCATTGAATTTTAAAATTGTCATAAAATGCTCATCTGTGCGAAGGCTCATGTGTTGTGGTCTGCTCCGGAGAACAAGATAAATGATGGACTGTTTTTCAACTAAAGGTTAACAAGCAAATATGTTTACCGCCATGGGAAGTCGAATAGGATGGCGCAGTGATGGCAGACCTGTCTTTGAGCTGTCTAATCTGGGTCCGATTCCCGACCCAACTATGTACGGTCAGATTGGTACCTCACGTTCATGACATTGCAGCATAAAGTGCGTCATTCCTTGGATGGATATCAAGCTTGGTGTCCTGTCTGCTCACATTAGTTGTACGTTAATGATCCCACGGTGCCTTTCCACGAAGAATAGTTATCGACGGCTCCCTGAAAAAAATTACAAATTCCTGACCAAATCAACATGTCGAACGTTGGGTTTGGCCGCCTGGTTTGTGAAAGATTTGGGCCAAAATATTTTCCTGACGACCTCCCCACTCCAAAAAAAGTAATAATTGAGGCCTTTGTAATAATAATAATCATATGAGTTCCATGACAAGAAACTTCATCACAGGAGGAGGCCATTAGGCCCATCAAGCCTGTACAATGGTTACCAACCTATGGTTGTTTATCCATACACAAGCCTTTTTAAATGCTTAGCATCAAGCAAGAAAAGCAACACATACCATTTTGGAAGTCTTTTTTTGGCATGACTCGGCCAAAATCAGTTTCAAACCACCAACCGCTGCCAGACTCAGAGCAGACGCTCTCTAACCATTATGTCACCGAGTGTGGTTGTAGAAATAGTCGTTGAAGTTGTTGTTGTAGTAGTTATCACCATGGGCCGTTCAGCTGATGTTTCAACCATTTACCTTTCATCAGAGCAAAATATGTTGCTTTTTCTCTGGCAAAGCACAAGCGCTCAATCTCAGCCACACCTTAGTTTTCCCATGGAGATAAACTTTAGTTCTTTGTGACTATGATCCATTGTTAAAATTGTGACTTGCAGGATGATCCTTTTTTTTTGTACTTGGTTGTGTTATGTTAAAAGCATGATGAGATGAGGTAAGCAGCAGGTGTTTTTGTCCTGAGACTGAATCTAGTTTTGTGTTCCTGTGTTGCAGAGCTCAGTGCAATCAACATCGGATCGTGGCTACATTGTAAGTACCCTTTCACTGGATCCTTCCCTAACTCTTTTCCTTTTTACAGGTGTCTACATCATTGTCGAGAAATCATTTTAGTAATACTTGGGTTGGGTTTTTGAAGATATTTAAGGAGTCAGGTGACAAGAAAGAAAGACAGGATGAGTGAGAGAGATTGAGTGAGGTGAGGTTTTAGAAACATTATTTAGGATGTGCTACACAGCATGGATCACTTCCAGCAGATGGCAGTACAGGCGTCGGCTGGGGCCATACAAGCGTACGTGGCTGTTCGGAGGCGAAAGTATGAGTGCTCACATGCTCACGTGTCGGTGTGATGGGACCGTGCGGGGGACACGGGGAGGGAGGATCCGCATGCTTCGTGCAGTGCAGTATTGTTGGGGTGCAGACCTGTCGCATCCAATCCAAGAGTCCGTTGCCCTGTTTGGCTCTGGGGCATGGCCACACACAGTGCTGCAGGTTAAGGCCTCCTTGGTGTGCAACACCAGCTGTGTGGCGGTTAGGCCTGGAAAATGTAACAGTGCTTGATTAAATCCTTGCCTTTTTGTCATTGTTTTCTCAGAGTGATTATAAATTACAGTTCGAGCAAGAAAGCCTAACAACGAAGCAGCTTGTCCGAACCTATATGGTACCATAGAACATGCTGTCGTTGCATGCGTACTTGTCAGGCGTTTCAACCTGCCTTCTTGAAATCATGGACAGGCTGGGATGTTTTGCTGGAACTTGCCGTAAGGCATTGCGGAGTGAAAGTTTTGCAGCGATTGCAGGAAAAAAAAACCACAAAATCTTCCCATGCCGGAACGAACAGACGTTGCCGGACTTTGCAGTATTCCAAGTGTATGAGCGGGCTCACAGGGCTATGGCAGCCTGCCGGCACAGACTTTGTGTGCTTGTCTGCGGTGGGTTTACGACACTAGGAGGACGTGCACTCGAGCTCAGTCATTTACTGCCATTACGAATGCACGTACAAAATGTTTGCTGCATTCTCCGGGGGTCGATGCGACAAGGCGCTTCAATAATAATGAGTCGCTCCGTAACGCTGCGGCTAATCTTGCAAATTAAATGGTTCGCGGCTTAACGGTTCCTTTGCTCCGCTCCTCTGGTGTTCAAAAGTACATCTGTTCGGGGTCAAATACATATCAAACCCATTGAGAAATCTTTATTCTACGTTTGTACACATGTGTGTCAAGTGTGGACGCGGCTCTGCTGTTGTTGGCTTATTCTGACCGGAATTAAAATATTTCTTTGTGCAAGTGAGCGGTCATGTCTGCCTTAGAGTAAAAGCTCTAAAGGTAATTCAGTTGCTCGTATGCGTTATTTTGGTTCATCCGATAAACCTTGGTGCAATGGTCCATTTGTTTGTAATTTTATGTGTGGACTTACTGTTGACTATAAAGAATGAGACGAAGAGACCCCACCTCCTCCTCACTCTACCCGCTCCCCCCCAAATATTTTGGTCATTTTTCTCACCCTTTGTCCCTCACAGCTATGCTCAAAATCTGTTCAGTGTGCTGTATTCTCGACAGGGACCCGCAGGGTCAGAGAGAGGTGTCGGCTGGGCCGCCGTTGCTGTGTTTCTAGTTTTGAGTCCCGGCTTAGGAGACTTGAGTCCAATGAGTTTGGTGAAGGACTTGATCGTGCTAACACCCAGCTGGGATATCTGCGGGGGACCGACACTGGCAGGCAATTTCGGGGGACGGACAAAGGTGCCTTTCATCGTGCTCCCCACATTGTCAGTGGACAGACGCGAGGCGAGTCTTCCCCGCAGAGTCGTTTGCAGAAATCCTGGGAATTAGCTGAGATGACTGCGAGGCTTAGCCTTTCCTTTTCCTCTTTCTCATCGGTCAATGCTCAATGCTGGTGCAATGTATCCGTGGCTCCTTTTTAAAGCTACTAGTTTTTTTTTTTTCTCAAAACTTTCCATACCTGTGTGAAGTTGTCATTGGCAACGGCATCTCGTGATGATTCTGGGTGTTTTTCTTTTTTCTTTTTCTGCCCGTGGTGGCAATTTATTCGCAAACGTCTCCCTTTGCCAAGTGCCAGCCTGGGCCAAGGGTTGTTTTCCAAATTGGCCGCGCTGTCAGTCAGCAGTGCTCACATGCAGCGAGCCGTGGCGCCGTGAGAAGATGGATTTGTGCTGTCTGCCGAACAGAAGGGTTTTTCAAATGTAAATTTTGAACTAAATGAGGTCCACTTTGAAAGCCTTGCAAGCATTTGCTGTGTTGCCGTTGGTTGTGCATGTGGGGATGGGGGGGGAATGGTAGATAGGGGGTTGTGGTAGACGGTATGTTAAAGGATTTTAAAGCTTATGCGGTTGGTTGGCTGATAATATAATATGTTGGCATTGGAAAACCGGGTAGGCAGAGGTGCATCTAATTATTGTGTTAACTGAGGCTGTCACTTAAATTGTGCAGTAACGTGAAATTGCTGCTTGCTTTCCACATATCATCGTTACCTCCGTCACCAAAGCTGGATGGAGGCTATGTTTTCACCCCTGTCTGTCTGTCTGTCTGTGTGTTTGCGAACAAAATTTCTCCAAAAGTTGTGGACGGATTCTGACGAAATTTGGTGCAGAGCTTGAGAATGTGACAAGGACGAAATGATTAGATTTTGATGAAGATCCGAATGCGGATCCGATAATTTTTAAAGTGATTCTTCACCATTGAGTGATCGGGCCAAAAACGACAAATAGCATGATTTCTCAAAATGTTACACACGGATTCGGACAAAACTTGGTGGACAGGTTGGGTATGTAACAAGGAAAAATTGATTCGATTTTGGTTAAGATCCGAATCCGGATCCAATAATTTTTTCAGTGATTCTTCACCATTGAGTGATGGGGCTAAAACGATATATAGCACAATATCTCAAAAAAGTTATGGACGGATTCGGACAAACCTTGGTGGATGAGTTGGTTACGTGACAAGAACAAGTCGATTAGATTTTGGTTTAGGTCCAGATCCGGCCTATCAGTGGGATACAAAATGTAAAGTAGTCAGCCTGGCGGTGGAGGTATGCACTCTACCAAGTGCCTTTCTAGTTGTACTTGCATCTACACCATGCACAGACAACAATCCTTGTACTTGACACTTACTTTAGGCCTTCTTTATGGTTCTCTCACACACCTCCACTCAGGGATAGGAAGAAGGATTTGGGCCACCTTTCCGAGCGTATGTCGCACCAGTGGCATATTGAAAGAGCTCACGGGTCGGTTCAGGCCATGCGCTCTGAATGGGTTGTGTACAATCAGTCCAAGTGTGACACTGAAGGACTCAGTTATCTACCACGGTTTTGGCACGGGCCTCGTTTCAAATGCAATCGTTATACAGTAATGTCATTGTTATCCCAAATTCAATTTCCCATTTCCATGTTGATGCATTGCTTGTGAGGTCGAACCAATTGCATCTTTTCTTTTTCTTTCACAACAAAGGGGGGGGGGGGGGGGGGGGAGAGAGGGGAAACAATATTTTCCTTTCAATCTTTCACGCAAGCAACATTGTGGACAAACGAAGGCATACTTCTTTATCTGCCCACTTATGTATAGCCAATGATTTTCCTTTAAAAAAGCACTTTTCCCATTTCCAAAAAAACCCAAATTCCGTTTCATGTTGTCAATGGAAGAATCATTTATTTGTGCACTTCAATTGGAAAAAATACAATTTTCCTCACATCTCCAGCCTGCAAGTCGTCCACAGAGCCCTGGGCTCTACTCACCCTGCCACCTGGATGACACGGAAAACATGGGAAAGAATATAATTATAAACGGCAGGTAGGAAAAAGATGGAAAATAGATCCATGGGATGTGCATTCTAAATTAATTTTGATTATGATGTCAATTTGTGCTCACCGACTACAAAAGGAAGTACGTAGATGTGGCAGAGTATGTCCATTAATATTGTCGCATCAGGCGGCCTCCTTTAACATGGACAGAGTGAACTGGGTGGTCTAAGACCCCTGCAAATGATGAAATGGTGTTAAAACACTACGTTCGATCAACCTTAACTACAACTCCCCAAGGATCAGCCAATGAAACCAAACCTGGCAATGTTCACACAGAAAGGCAGGAAAACGGGAAAATGCTTCTTATAATTAAAATGGGGTTTATTTACCAAATATATTTGGGGAATAAGGAAGGACAGGACAATCAATAAACGGTACAGATCTGGCAGTCAAAACACACAAGAAAAGGAGAAGTAGCATGCAATCTTATGCACAAAAAATATATGGCCTCACCCGCTAATGGCACCAACAAATACCAGGACTCGCACAACAAAGGGGCAACTGAGAGCTTGTGGCAGGCCCAATCCAGTGGCATGCAGGTTTGCTGGCACACAGGGCTGGTGGAGCTCTTGACGATGAATAGCAGGAGTGATGTGATGGGGGCGAGGGATTATGGTGTCGATGGGTGGCCAAGCAGAGGGAAGGAGAGAGATTGTCCCCTCTTCAAGGTCCAGTTCCAACTTTTTTGTGCAGCCATGATTACGGCTCTCGTGAACTCTGGGACCACCCTAATGCACGGCGAGTCCCTTCCTTGGCCACCCACTGCTTGTGGGCAGAGCCATCTTCCGGGCCATTCCGCCCTGTGAGACGGCCTTGAACAAAAGTGTTTTGCCTTTCTCCAGGGCTCCGCAGCCAACCTTGCTGCCACAGCTTGCGTGACCTGCCGGCCAAACAGTTTGTAGTGGTCATTTCTCCGAAAGCGCAATGCCCTTTCCAATGTGTCTTTGGTGCTAAATGCCACAAATCCTCACCTGGCCTCGCCAAAAAACAGGATGTTTTACACACCAATCTTCACCTATATGCTTTATAATGGAGGCTCACTGCCTCCTCAGTGCAAGTTTAACGATAACAGCACTTGGGAGAGCACATACATTCACCAGGCTGAACAGTTTACGTTTTATATTCCACTGATAGGCCGGAACTGGATCCAGACCTGAACCAAAATCTAATCTCCTTGTTCTTGTCACCTAACCAACTCGTCCATCAAGTTTTGTCACAACTCGTCCATAACTTTTTGAAATATCATGCTATATATCATTTTTGGCCCCATTTCTCAATGGTGAACAATAGCTTAAAAAAACAAAAGAAATTCTCGCATCCGGATCCGTATTCGGATCTTTATCAAAATCGAATAAATTCATACTTGTCACACACCCAACCTGTCCACCGAATCCCTCAATAGATTTTTGAGATATCCTGCTCGCAGACAGACAGACAGACAGGAGTGAAAACATAACCTCCATCCACCTTTGGTGGTGGAGGGAACAAGACTTACTCTAACAAATTTTCTGTTACAAGAGTATATCTAATGAAAGCGATCACATGGTCCATACTATTTTTATCACCATCTAACTATGGAACAATATATATGAGGCCCGGCGAGGAGGAGTGATGTAAGCGACATTTTTTAATGATATGATGGATGATGTAGGGCTCGGATGATAGGGAAGGGTTAAAATAGTGCAATATGGCATTAACTCCAAAATGGCCGATGTGGCGCTTACATCACTCCTCCTCGCGGCGCCTCATATATACATATATATACTACTATACTACTACTACTACTACTACTACTAATGCGAGGGCGTATATTGGCCTTACCCTTTGCCATCTCGGGTTCCATGAATATAGCACCTCCAGACCAACCTATCCAGCATGGCAGTCCTCAGTTCGTTAATGCTGTCAAGGCCTGTGTCGCTCCGCAGTGCACTGATGTAGGTAGCCTGACCTCTACCTCTTCTTGCAGTGCCCTGTGTCTGCTCCCAAAGTATGGGGGGATTAGCAGACAGTTCATACATATATATATATTATATATATATCATATACCATATATATTACATATGAGTGTGTGCACGTATAAGGTGTGGTGTGTGTGTGTCCTCCATAAACTCCAAAACCATGAAACCTAATGGCCCCAAACTTTGCATGCATACTAACGCAACTCCAAGGGAGTGCATGGATGAAAATTGGGTATTTGGGTAAAGTTAAACACCACACAACCCTTTTGAAGATAATTAATTAATGGTTTACCTTCATGAAAGGCTTATCCTTGGTCAGCCCAACTTCACCTCACAGAGGTCTTAGCTACCATTTTGATTCAGCCGCTTAAAAATCCCTTACCTTGGAAACACTCCAACACTCTCACAGATTGAGTGTATCGTCGAAATATGATTTTGGATTTGAGGACCGGATCTCGTGGATGAAATAATTGTCGAAATCTGGAGTATCATCTGCAAATTGAAAGAAATTCTTAGAATTAAGCATATATCTTATAACTTTCAAGCAAGGCTGTGCACCCTCATTCTCTATATTTACACAAGAAGATGTGAAATTGCCGAAGCATTAAACTAAAAAAAAATTCTGCTGTTCCGAAAGAGTAACTTCATCAAGTGCAACAAAAATAATTTTAAAGCAGGCAAAAGCTCCCACGTTGTGAACAGTGGGCGTGGTGACTGCGGCTGGGTTCTCCATGTGGAAATCCCTCGGGTTTGTAAGACAAAATAAATTAGAGGATTAGAATGAGTCAAGCGAACTAAGTGTTCAAGAGAAAATTGAAAATGTTTTTAGTGGCTGCAAATCAATGCATCCCCACTCCATGGCAGGATGGCCGAGAGGTCTGCACACTCGCTCTAAGCTGTCTAGCCTGGGTGGAAATCTGAACACAGCTATAAACTGTCATCCTGGTGTTTCACGGGCAAGATGATTAATCAACGTGTGTGATGTCCCTCAGATGGACGTTAAACTGGGCGTCACATCTGCTGGAATTTGTTGGTGGACATTAACAATCCCTTCATGGTGTCCTTCGTGAAGAGTTGGGGAGCTATCCCCGACATACTGGCCAAATTCCAAATTCCTGCTCTAACCTACAGGGACACTGCATCAGCAGCACTGCCACTCCCTCAGTCAATGATGCTACTTGCAGCCTTGTGCTGCACAGGGAAAAAAAGAAGATGACCAGACCCCAATGTATAGTATTTTATTGTAATAATATTTTAATTAATTTGCTCTTTGAAAAATTTTCACTCAATTACGAGAAAATTTAAAAACAAGCGATTTTGATCCGTATACCTCTATACTGTCACACCCCCAACATTTGCGGGGATACTTTCCTGAACAAGTTCGAATGAGCTAAGATCCTCGTCCTCTTAATGATGACGTCATAAAAACGAATATGACGTTCCATTGTGATGTATCAGGTTTGCGATAAATTATCTGTGCTAATGCCCGGCTTGATTCCCGCAAACAAAATTCAAACAGCTTGCCAAGTTTCGGAGATAATGGTATGACGATTTCCATTAGCGGCGATATTATGACGTCAACTTTTTTCTAGGAAGAATTTCCAAAATCAGAGATGGTTACTGCCTGCGCGTGGGCTTTCTGCATATACATGGCAAGTTTCACGAAGATCCGATGAAAACTCTGGGTTGTGAAACAAAAAATGACAAAAAATAGGAATGACGTCATGAAAATTGATATGACGTCATAGTGATGTAACATATGTGCGGTAATTCATCTCTGCTAATGCCCTGTTCGATTCCTGCAAACAGAATTCAAAAAGCTTGCCTAGTTTGAGATAATTTTTTAGGCGATTTCCATTAGCGGAGATATTTTGACGTCATAACTTTTTTTCTATGAGGAATTTTCAAAATCGGAGATGGTTACTGTCTGCGCAGGGTATTTTACATATATACGCCAAGTTTCAGGAAGTTTCGATGAAAACTGTAGGCTGTGAAATAAAAGTCCACAAGAAAAAACAACGTGAGTAAGACTTAGAGATCCTCCCGAGGATCTAAAAATGCTGCGATTGTTGGGGTCTGAATGTGGGGAATTTTTTTGTTATTATTTTTTTTTAACATGATCTAGGCTTGTGGAAGAGCGATGACACAACAAATCAGGACACAACATCACAAAGGGACCAGCAGGAGAAATGGGAAAAACTAACAGCAGAGCAGAGGGAAAAAGTATACAGAGACGGACAAACAAGCGATGCAGGTAATGATGAGGAGTAAGGGAGAATGCAAAGGGTGGACAATGTGGATGCAAAAGCAAAATTGTGTTTGACCAGTTTGTGATTTTGTCAAGGTCTGAGGAAAGAGAAGAGGCTGCTGCCCGTCTGTCAGAAGGATGAGAGATGTCAAGGCAGAGTGTGGAGTCATCAACGAGATAAAGAAGATTTTCCAGAGTGAGTGAGATCATTGATGAAGATTCAGAATAAGATGGGGCCGAGAACAATACCTTGTGGTACTTCAGCCTTGACAGGGAGGGAGATGAAGGGGTTCCGTTGAGAGCCACACATTGGCTATGAGAGTGGAGGAAGTCAGGAATCCAAGAGTGGCGTTGGCCTTCAATTCCATCAGCAAACAGTTTGGAGAGCAAGGCGGAATGCCAGACTGTATCAAAAGCTTGAGATATGTCCAGAGAGATGGCCCTGATCTCTTGTCTGATACTGAGCACCTCCATCCATTTTTGACAGAGTAGAAGCAGCATGTCCAAGGTCGAGTGACCAGGTCTGAATCTAAATTGATGATCTGAGATGAGGCTGTTGGAGAAAAGGAATGGTTTTTTTATCAACTGCAATGATGGATCCCATGACCTTGCTGATGAGTGAAGTAAGCTAATTGGTATGTGGTGAAGGGGATCCGTTTTTGCACCTTTTTATGTAACTAGCAGAGTACCCACCTCACAGGCGATCTTGTTCCAAGCATGCAACACGTTCTTCTGACGCAAACCTTTCTTTGGGCGGTGTATAGGCAACTGACAGCTCTGTATAGGAAAAATCAATAACCCGGATTACGTGCATGAAGCTAATGCATACCTACTGCTTATAATTCAAAACACCTCACGACATAGGAAAATGCGGGGACAGGAACACTGTACTGTAAATTGTGGAGACTTGTAATACCATCCCCTACCTGGAGGCGGCGCTACATGATACACATTTCAGTAGATAATTTGCGTCCTCTCCCCTCATACCCCTCCAAGACCACCAGCAAAGATAAAAACACCCCTGTTCATTAATTGAGTTATGCTGATCCTCTGTATCAAGTCTGGATGTAATTCGGCCAGAACTGTAGGAGTAGCCTGACAAACAAATCAACAAGCAAACACACAAACACCAGTCCATGAATTATCGTGAGGATGCTGTGATGTTGGCTCATTTCCGAGCAGATGGAAGATGATCTAGCACAAATGAGGGTGAAAAGGGCAGAGAAAGGAAGCGCAAGAGCAGCAGAGCAGGTTTTTAGGACACGTGAGCTCTTGCCGTCCGGTCAAGTTGCAAAATTCAGAGTCGAGGGTTGACAGAAACTTTCCCCCCTTTTCAGGTGCAACAGATATAGAATTCCGGAGCAGTTGGGTATGACTGGGAAGGGTGGGAACAGAGAAACAGACAGACAGACAGACAAAGAGACAGAGAGAGTTAGAGACACAAGATTTTGAAATAAACAAAGAATTGAGGAATTTGGCCTTCTCACGAATGGAGTCGGCTGTGGTGCCACTTGAAGTGAGAGAAGGGATGGAAGAGGAGCACACACCAGAGTCTGACTTGACAAGGCACCACCAGGTTTCAGAGGAGGATGATAAGTTTAAAAGCTCATTCGTGAGATTGGACAGATGTTGTTTTCTGGCTCTCCTGAGGGTAGACACACCGCTTGTTGCAGGCTCTGTAGAATGATCTGAGGTTGCCTTCGGTCGGATTTGCCTTCCAGGAAGAGAATGCAAGTTGTTTTAAAGCAACTGTCTCAACACAGGATTCAGAGAACCAAGAGCAGGAGGATAGGTAAGATAATTGAAGAAACAGTGGGATAAATCTGTGCACGAGAGAGCAGTTTTCTGTGGAAGAATTCCCAGACTGATTTAATGTCAGCAGTGGTGGATATAGGAAACCAGGCCTGAAATGTTTAAAAACAAACAAACCCCCCAAAATTGCGAATACTCGAAGCGCGAATGTAGAAGTAGGTCACACTTTATGGTCCCCATATAGCGGGACCGCAAATGTCGGGGTCCAACAGTAGTTGTTTAGAGAGTGCGTTCAGATTGTCTGGCAACAAAATATTTCAAACATCTTTTCCACATGGTCAACTGTATATGTGCTGCTCTCGAGATGGAACACCAAACAATTTACATGTTCTGGCCCTTGATGGAAAAACATTCAATATTGTCTTCCCAAAAACATTACAACATTAATATGTTCAATTTTGTTGCTGTTTCTGTTTAATATTTTGCAGCTTGATAAATAAAAATGTTTGTCTCTAAATATGTGCTTTATTGTGTTTGGCCAAACGATGTACGTTTGATCCCGGGCAACGCCGTGTACCTTTGTGAGAGTAGGTAGGGAATGGTTGGGGTAGGAGTCTGGAGGGAGAGGGTGGGTATGAGGAGGCAGGGAAGGGGTGGGAGGAGGGAGGAGAAGGGGTGGGAGTCCAGAGTGGGTGGGGTGAGAAGAGGGAGGGTGGAGTAGGAGGAGGGAGGGAAAGGGTGGAGGTGGAGAAGGGATGGGAAGGGGTGGGATGATAGGAGGAGGCGAGGTGGGGTGGGAGGAGGTACCAGTGTTGCCCAGCAGCACTGGGTACCTTTACAAATATATATATATATATATATATATATATATATATATATATACTCACCTGCACATGCACACACATACAAACACTAGAGTTTATATTATATATATATATATATATAATATATATATATATATATATATTGATGCTTTGTGTTTATTTTGGTCATCTCATCCATATTTCGACGATTGTTCACTGTAAAAAATAAAGTTTCTCTAAAGTTGAACACATGCGTATGTGATGCCCAACATTGTGTTTTTCATAGCGATCGGCTTTTCAGGTAGTACGAGCATATAAGAGCCATCCCTTCGCTGACAGGTTTAATCAAAAGACAGCATGTTGCATGTCTATCTGTGAGTCTCAATGAGGATGTAAAATGAGGACGTGAATCACACACAAAATGGATCATCTGTGACGTGTACTTGTTGTTTGTGCTGCCGTTGTTGTGGCTGTGGTTATTGTTTGTGTGTCCTTCCATGTACTTTTATATATTTTTAATATTACTTGGAGAAGTACTACTCCATATAAATTTGTATTCTCTTTCAGTGCCCCTCTAAAGGGTTCCTGTTGTCGTATAATAATATACGTTACCGTTGGAACCGCTACATTGAGCTCCCATTGCCACATCTTCTTCAATCACGGAAAGATGGGCTTTTAAAAGAGGCATCTTTATGATTTCAAAAGGGACACAAATTTTTTTTTCTAAGTACAGCATATCAATCATTAGCTTTTCACCCAAGGAAATCGAACATTGGCTTTCTAACGGTACCATTTTTAGCTCGCCTGTTCGAAGAACAGAGAGCTATAGCGATACCCCCGGCGTGAGCGTCAGCGTGAGCGTGAAAATGTTAAAGTTTTTGGTGCAAGTTATTTCCTTTCTCATGTTTTTATCTACCACACTATTTTTTACTGATTACAATATACAAATACATATATTGCTTTGAAATTATTTGGATCAGACTTCACTGCAATGCTTTATAAAAAATATTATTAGACTAGTCTTTTAAAAACGAAAAACGATAAATGTATAAACAGGCGAGCATTGGGTGGCTTTGACACCACTCTGGTTATTATACTACGACAGCAGGAACCCTTTAGATTGAGAAGGAAGCATGATGGACATTCATGCACGCACGCACGCACACACACGGACGGACGCTTCTCCTTTTCATAATAGATTTTCGACCGAATTTTCAACAAAGTGAGGCAACTTTCGAATAAAATTTCATTTGGACTCAGCTCTCCAGAGATTGTTAGACGGAATCTTATTCAGTATTCAGTGCCAGCAATTGAGATCAAGATTCACAGCAACGCTCGCCTGAAGCAGCTGCCATTGAAGTGAGCGGAACATTGGCTGTGCTCGCACTCCGGCTGCAGACGTTATTCCTTGTGCGTACAATTGCAAAGTGTATTTTCTTTTTCGACTTTTCTTAATTGCACTGTGAATTAAATCTGCAGAGAATCTCACTTGCAAAATAAGACAACATGGTAAATATTTTATGAGTAATTTGACGTAATCTTGACTTGGTTTTCTGTAATTTACTACATTCTGGGTTCTTTTTTTCAATGTCAGATTCAGTTTTCCATTTCAAGTCACGGTTCCATGAATTCCGTCCTTTTTCCGCGATCGTGGAAAATCATTGGGTCCACTTACGTTGTGGTAGATTCCCTTGCACGCTACATTTTGCTGAAAGAAATTTTGCATTATTTTCCCAACTTTTCAATTCGATTCTAACGTCTGCCACGAGTTGGGTAGTTCATTTTGCCTGCTATTCCCACTCCAACCATCCCTGTGTTTGCTTTTCTCCTTGTATTTGACATTAAAAAAGGAACTGGTGACTTCCCAGCTCTCTTTGAGCTTTATGAAGTCATTGCCATTGCAGGTGGCTGGGACTTGTTGCTCTGTTCCTCTCAAAGCGGATTGTTAGAAATTGCAGTTTGCTTCAACTTTACCCTCTGCAAATTTTGCTCATATCGTTGCTGTCTCGATGGGAAGCAAAGCTGTTCACCACATCACATTTGGCTGTTGTTTTGCTTGCCTTCCTTATCACAACTCCTTTCATCAACTGCTTGAGTGTACAAGTTAAAGGTGCTGCTGTTTCCTTTGTCCACCCACGTTGCTTCCGAAGCGCCATAACCCCTTTGAAGTGGCCCTGGATCTCATAGACCAGATGACTGTATACTCTCGCATGTGTGAACCTCCATTCTGACACTAAGCCAGCACAGAATTTCGGCTTCGGCTGCTTCCAGCCTCCTCCCCTGCCGGCTGCCGAGCCTGATTTGTGTGAGCTCCAGCCAAGTTGCACCCGATGCTGTGCGTTTGCTCGTGTGAGACCTTAATTTGGCGCGGGGCGGGTGGAACCTGCCAGAATGGCAGCGTGCACGTGCCAAGCAATGTTATTTGCTGAAAGCTGGTCTTGGCACACACGAACGTGTCTTTAAAAAGAACCAGGCTTTGTGCTCCACTCTCTTTTCTTTTTTGTTCCTTTCTTTATACTCTTACTTGTTTCTGCTTATTTTTTTTTCTTCTTTTGCTTCCTTTAGTCTCCTCTTGAGGTTTTGAGCTGGACTGTGGTATAGGTTTCCTTTGTTTGATTTGGCTATGG
>CM068967.1:31750229-31761996 GCA_035128595.1 Eptatretus atami
AATAGGCCAGCGGCGTAAATGAGACAAATGTCCCAAGGGTTGCCGAGGAAATTGTTATTTCGAGCCTGCTCGTGGTCCCAAGCAAAACTTCCCGTCGGCATCTGGTTACGGAAGCCTTGGCCTCGAAGGGTCAACTTTGACAAAATTATTACTTCCATGTGCACTCTTTGTAAAGCCATCCCACATTTCTGTGGCTGTTGGACGATTGCGCACTCACTCCCTGGGATGGGTTGCGTTTTGGAGCGAGTTTTGTAGGCATGCCACGTTTCCGTTGGACCATGCGTTGGTTCAGCTTGCAGATGTGGCTGAAATTGCGAACATCGGCAAAGCGCAAGCTTGTAATATTTTTCCATCAATTTCTGGTTCTCCCGAGAGCTCACGAGTTGATATTCTCTCTTCTCTGCTTACGGGTGTGCTGTAAGCAGTGCCACAGCCTGTCTAACCAGCAATAATGGACTTTGAAACCTTCAACGGCCTGATTAATATATTTTTATTTTGACGAGTGTTGTTTCTATATCATGGGGCCCTTATTAGTAAGCTTACACACAATATTTTCTTCTAGATACTTTGGCATAATTACTTGTTTTCTGTTTGCTCATGTCAGCAAGGTCCTCATCATTGTAAGACTTTTAGCAGATTCATTTCAAGCAGAGTTTTGGGAACTATCTTTTTGATTCTCTCTGCATTGAATCACCGATTACAAGTGCATGAGCGTTTTTGCAGTTCCCCTTTTCAAGTGTTTGCTTTTGAATCTGCAAATAATCACTAACCTCAACTTTTTCATTGAGCAATTACTTTCACAGTTGGTTGGTAGACATTTACTTGTCCCCAAGGTCGGAAAGGCGGGGGACATGAAAATGAGCTCAGTCCAACCGACCGACCGTCTGTCCATTTACTTTTGTGTACGCGATATTTCAAAAACCGTTTAACATTTAGCTTTCATATTGCAGACATCTATTCCTCGTGACATTATCTCAACCTGATTAGATCACGGCGGTGATTGGCTGAATTATGTTGCCATGGCAACCATCTCGGTAACTTGGCTTGTGTACGCACTATTTTAAAAAAAACATTCAAGATTTAGCTTTCATATTACACAGACCTATTCCCAAAAGTTGGGGGACCTAGGGTATTAGATCCTTGGTCTCAATGAAAGAATGGTGGTAATCTTTAAAGAGCAGGTTGCGGGTCACCAAACATGTTCTGAAAATTTATCAATATGATTACATGTGCCTTAAATAGTTCGATGCAAACTATTGCGGTTGCCCAACTATTGGGAAAATTAATGAAATTTAACTCCGAAGTTGTTATTTCTCGAGCTTTGAAAAAACAGCCACGTGCCATATATGGATGTTGACGTCACGTTCTCAAAACAAAGCGACGCTCACTCGCTCATTGAAGAAGTGTTCAGTTCAGCGGGCCGTTCTTTCGCTTTTTTTGAGCTTGCAACTGTCTATATTATCCTTTTTATTTTGAATTATTGTAGACAAAGTTATTTGGATATTGTGACATCATGCCTCGTACGTGTGTCGTCATGTTTTGCGAAAATGGCTGGAAAACGGGTAATCGCTCCACCGATTCCCGAAGGAATCAAACGTTCGCCGCAGTGGATAATATTGTCAAACAAAACGGGCGAATTTCCCCCAAAGAAAACGGTAAAAGAGGACCCTTTGGATCGACTTGTCATTTTGGTGACCATTTCACAGCCGAGGATTCCGAAGGCATAAACACATCTGATCACCACTCTGTGAATATGAGTTGTTGGTTGACAAGTTCTCCAGATACTGCTCTGTCACAGAATCAATGGTTGAGTTTAAGTGAGAAAAACCTTGAAATGTATTCTTAAAGAGTACATGGAAAAACACATAAATAAACTTTCTGTAAAACACAAGCATGAAAAATTTCTCAACAAATCAACTTATTGTTTGATTAAATTACTTTTTTTAACAGCATCAGCAAATTGGGCTATTTCATTTCAATTGTAAAAAATTGATCAATTTCCACTTTTTTTTTCTAAATTTGGTAGAATATTCCCAATGAGGCGAACATTTTGTTTATATTGCCACAACAGTCTCTTGAAAGTTGGGGTTTGTTCTAACTGTTCACTTTCGCTGGTGTCAAGCTCAGCTGTCAGAAAGACTTCAACGCTTAGGCTACATTGGTATAATATATTTGGGTCCATATTGATTCATTCTATTTCTGACTCTTGAGTGACTAGACACTAAAGGGTTAAAATTATTATATCAAGTCACAGACGAATCAAATTTACATTATTTTATGCATACAAGAAAATGAAAATCTACAAACCAATCTGTCTGGTGGAGTCTGTCAGTGTGAACTGCCGGGCAGTCAGTCCTGCCACTTGTACACAAAATAGGCAGTTTCTGGCACTTGCAAGTGGCTCAAATTTAAATGGCTCAGGGCCAGAGACTCCATCGTATAAATTCCCATCATCCTCCGACTCGTCCTCGGCAATATCGGAATGAAAACACTCAATTTCATCGCCACTGAAATCACTCTCTGATTCGCATCTCGCCATTGTTCACATGCTGTTTCCGAATGTTCACGAAATTTTCGGAGAACGTGACGTCATAGACCTTCGGTAAATTCCGGTCTGTTTTTCGATCACTGACAAAAATTTTGACTTAAAAGTAATTTTAGCATATTATGATTTCAAATGTAAGAAAAAATTGCCCAACGATTATTAATGTGATTACAACCTTCGAATCACGCGAAGTCATCAGCGACCCAAAACCTGCTCTTTAACCTTTTGCACTCTCCAGCATAAGCTCCGAAACCCAAACCCTCCTCGCCCTCCCATTTCCAGTCCCTATTCCCTCTCAGAAAGTCCATTTAGCTCTCCTCTCTTTGCTCAGTCCTCTCCCAGCCTCTTGATACAAAAGCATGCTCTTTAGTTTGTGTAGCATGTGTTCGTTGGGGTCGAGGTGGTGGGAGGAGAGCCAGGTAGATGAAAGAAGATGGGCAGGAAGGAGAGAACAGGATGGGAATGAGAAGGAGAAAGGGAATAGTGAGGAGAGTGGAAGGATAAGGAGTTAGATCACAAACAAGATAAAGTCCTCTTTCAACATATCAGGGTGGTTTTTTGGGGGGTTTTAAAAAAATAGTTTTTAATATTCTGCTCTTTTCCTGTGAACTTTTCAATGGACCCATGTCTATAGTATGGAAAATCACCAATGTTACCCACATTTTTAGGAATTGTGCCAAAACTGATCCTCTTAACTACAAGTCAGAATAAATAAAGAAAAAAGAAAAACATGTTGACGGAGTTCCAAAAAAAACTACCAAACAATCAAAACCAGACTACTGGTAAACCTCCACATTCAAAAAAGGCCAATTTGCTTCCTTTTTCAATTTCATTTGTAAAGCTAATGCTGGGAAATACCAAGCCAAGTTGCCCAAGAAGGTGGTCTACCATATCTCTATGTACAATGCTGAAAGTGTCATCCACATACCTGTTCCAATATCATGGGAGCCATTTCTCATGAGAGTCGAATGGCTTTTTCTCAAGTTCCTCAATCACCAAGTTAGTCACAATAGCAGAGATCGGTGAACCCGCATCTGTGCCAAATATTTGTCGATAGTGGGTCCCGTTAAATATGAGGGTCATGCTATTTAGACACACCTTCAGCAGGCTTGCAACATCCTCAGGTGTTAATTGACTGTTCTGACAAGCCATTTCCCAATCTTGAGAATGTTTCAACCGATCAAGTGTGATACTCACCGCCAGATCAACTGGGATATTGGTGAAGAGTGAAACCACATCAAAATATACCATAGTCTCATCTTCTTGGATTCTAACCTTTCTTATTCTCTTGATAAATTCACCACTGTTCTTGACTGTTTTATTGGTTTTGCCGACAAGCCTGCGAATGATGCGTGCTAAGAAGCTAGATAGTCGGTATGATGGAGTATTAACAAAGGACACAATGGGTCTCAGAGGAACATTCGCTTTGTGCATCTTGGCAAGACTTGATGTTTGTTGATTAAGGTTTGGCAAAGTAAAAGCACTCCTCCATTGACCTCACGCACCAGCACGTGATCAGAAATGAGTGGTCGCCTCAGGAATAAAAGTGGACACTTGCTGAGACTCAGGGTCTATTGGCCTGAGGAAGTTCACTGGGAAGCGGGTGAAATGTCGCCTCAGACTGGGTCTGCTCTTGCTTATTACTTAAATTAGCAGAGTAGATCAAGTTACTTTTTTGGTTGGATGAGCCTTTCTTCTTTTTAAAAATGTATATAATCCATGTGTGTGTGTTTGTGTGTATATGTATGTATATATATATACATATATGTATATATACATATATATACATATATATACACATATATATTATATATACATATATATACATATATATACACATATATATTATATATACATATATATAATTATATATATATGCACTGTATATATCAAAAGGTCACAGACTACAAATGAACTTCACCTGATGGGCACCATTTTTTTGTATGCACTGTCGAGGCTCGTATAAGAGCTAACACACAGAACGTACAAGATGGGGAGGAGGAGACAAGAGGGGTGGGAGGGGGAAGGAAAAAAACAGTGGGGAACAGAGACATGAGATCTGTGGAAGGGAGAGGGATGGGGCGGGGTATACGGGGTAAACAAGATGGACACTACAGGGACTTTCAGGTCCTTACACGACAGGGACTTTCAGAAAGAAGAGCAGGGAATTTGAAGGAGCTGGGTTTGGGGTGGATTGGCGGGGGTAGAAAAGATGGTGGTTTTGGATGGGGGAAGATAAGAGATGGTGGTGAACAGCTGTTTTGAAGACCTGGAGGGAAGAGTGGGATTGAAGAGAGAGTGGGAGTTTGTTCCAAAGGCGGGGAAAAAGCGGATTAAAAGAGTGAAGGTGAGCAGTGATTCTTGATTTTGAACATATAAATTATATTGACTAAATTTTAATCAACAGAAGACGGAGGAGTGCTGTATACTCTGCTTGGTGCAGACTTTGGGAAAGAGCATGAACTACTTGTAGCAAAACTTCAAATCAAATTGAGAAAGGTGAAAAAAATAAAAGGCTCCGACCAGATTTGACCTTGAAAATCAATCTAAACTGGAACGGCACTCATCGAGAGCATAGTCTCGCCTCACCCATTCATTCTGAACAAAAATACCATCATTAACTGAACACGCTAGTATGATGGCCAACATACCTGAATCATCCATACACTCTATTATGTCACATAGTTTCTTGGCGTGGGTTATGAACGTCCTAAGTTTAATTTTTGTAATTATAGATCAAATATATGAAGTTTCAGATTTTTCGGATAAAGATTTCAATTCAACCAATCATGGTTGGAATACTACTTAACTGATGATGTCATCGTTGTCAACCTATCTACCCCATTGAGGAGTTGATGACATACCGTATGCCAAGTCTCAATTTTTTTCATTTGGTGGTTTCGAAGAAAATTATGTCCATTTTTCCCCTTTAATCCAATGTGGCTGCCATACCATGCGATATACGAGGTCATAAAATTAATTCTTCACTCACATTGGGTCATAGATAAGATACTGTATTTGAAGTTTCAGATTTTTGGATAAGGATTTCAATTCAACCATTTATGGCTGGAATACTTCACCGATGACATCATCATTATTACCCTACATACCTCATTGGGAGTTGATGACGTATACTAAGTTTCAATGTTTTTTTCGTTGAGTGGTTTTGGGAAGAAAAAATTCCCAATTTTCCTTTAATCCAATATGGCTGCCATACCATGTGAGCTATGATGTCAGAGTTGGCAATAAAATATTCAACATGGGGAGTCCCTTCTTCCTGTTGTTTAAAGTTTTTTGTTTTGATCGGACAAGCAGTTGCAGAGAAAAACATTTTTGCATAAAGATTTCAATTCGCCCAATTATGACTATAATACCACTTCATCGATGACGTCATCGCTATCACCCTATGTACCCCATGGAGAGTTGATGACATGCGAGGTTTCCATTTTTTTCATTGAGCGGTTTTGGAGAAAATGATGTCCATTTTTTTCCCTTTAACCCAATGTGTCTGCAATACCAAGTGACCTATGATGTCATAGTTAGCAATAAAATATTCTCAATGAGGAGTTCCTCCGATGTTTCAAGTTTGGCATCGATCGGACAAGTGGTTGCAGAGAAAAACATTTTAAAGTGAAAATATATCGAAGTGGGGACAGACAGACACACAGACAGACAGACACACAGACAGACACACAGACACACACTCATTGCAATTGTCTCTTATCCCCTTTTGGGCGAGGTTAACAGTATGCAGTGAAGGCAAAAAAACGTTTTGCAGAGCTGGACTTCTGCAAAGCTGAAGCAAGCAGAACGAAGAAGGCTAAATGGCTGTCAGAAGAGGCAATAAATATTGCAGACAGAAGAAAGAGATGAAAACCAAAGGCACATCAATAGAGGACTTCAAGCAGCTAAATGCTGACTTCCAACAGCAAGCAAGGAAAGACAAGGAAAAGTAGAACGGCACTCGGTAGAGTGCATACCTCCGCCAGACAGAACAGTTTACATTTTGTATCCCACTGATGGGCTGGATCTGCATCCGGGCCGAAACCAAAATCAAATTGGCTTCTTCTTGTCACCTAAAACTCATTCACCAATTTTTGTCATAACCCGTCCACAACTGAGATATCACCCTATGTTTGAGATATTGTGCTATATCTTATTTTTGACCCTCTCTCTCAATGGTGAAGAATCACGAAAATTATTCTGTCCGGATCGGGATCTTCACCCAAAATCGAATGAATTTGTCGATATGTATATTTATCTTATCTTTAAATATAAAAACAAAAAGTACGGTCAGTCCGTCCGTGAAGCCGTGAAGCCGTGAAGCTGTGAAGCCATGTGACCAAATATATATATTTATTAATTACATACTTTTTGCATGTCAGTTTCACCCCTTTTGACTGCTGAGAACCCTTAGACCTTTCAAGACCCTTTAAGACCCCGAGGACCAAAAAGACCCCGATGAACCAAAAGTCCCCAAGGACCCAAAAGACGGTCTTGGAGGTTAGACCCAAAAGATGGTCTTCAGGGTTTTAAAGGGTCTTTGGGGTTTTTGGGGTCTTAAGGGTCTTGGGCGTCTTAAAGGGTCTTCCCAGTTTTAACGGTCTTCAAGTATCTTAGTGGTATTAAGAGTCTTATGGACCTTTGGGTTCTAAAGGGTCTTGGAGGTCTTAGGGGTATTATGGGTCTTTGGGGTCTCAATGGTCTTGGCAGTCTTCTGGGTCTGAGAGATCCTAAGGGTCTGTAGGGTCTTCAAGTGTCCTTGGGGTATTAAGTGTCTTAGAGGTCTTTAGGGTCTTATGGGTCTTTGAGTTCTAAAGTGTCTTTGGGGGTCTTCATGGTCTTTGGGGTCGAAACAGTCTTAGGAGTGTTCAGGGTCTTAAAGGTCTTGGGGGTATTTGGGGTCTTCAGGGTTTAAAATGGTCTTGGGGGTTTTGGGGATCTTAACGGTCTTGGGGGTCTGAAGGGTCTTGGGCATTTTAAAGGTTTAAAGGGGTATTAAGTGTCTTCAAGGATCTTATGGGTATTAAAGGTCTCATGGGTCTTTGGGTTCTCAAGAGTCTTTGGGATTTTACGGGTCTTTGGGGTCTAAACAGTCTTAGAGCTCTTCGCGGTCTTCAAGGTCTTGGGGGTGTCTTTGAAGTCTTTGGATTTTTAAAGGGTCCGCAGGGTTTTGGGTGTCTTTGGGGGGGGGGGGGGTCCTAAGGGTCTTGGATGCCTTGAAGGGTCTTCAAAGGTCAAAGGGGTTTCAGCAGTCTAAAGGGTCGATAGGTTTAAAAGGTACATTCCAAAAGTAAATAATTAATGTCCGTACGTGTGTAGTCAGTGTGCAACTGATGTTCAAAGAGTACGTAATTAATAGACATCTTGAGACACGCAGACATGAACTGAGCTCTGTCCTGTACATGTAAAAAGACTTTTGACAGGCTGCACATGAAGAACAAGATGAGTGTTAATGGATGGGGAATTCTCTGTAGATTATTTGTATATAGATAATTTATAGGTTTATAAATTTTATCTCGGTAAGTTTTTTTTGAGGATTTATGTTGTGTTGAGTCAACGGAGTATCCAGGCCATCCCGACATAAGAAATCTACCGACTTCTTGAGACATGTTATGGGGCTGATTTTCATCAGGAGGAACTGGCAAGCTTGTCAGGACAGAAGGGACAATGGACGCTGCAAAGTACAGGAGAATCATTGATGAAAACCTGCTTGAGTCAGCCATGAATCTGAAACTGGGTAGGAGATTCACAATTCAACAGGACAATGATCCGAAGCACAAAGCTAAAGCCACACTGGAGTGGCTGAATCGGATGAAAATAAATGTTCTTTAGTGGCCCAGTCAAAGTCCTGACTTGAACCCAATTGAACATTGATGGTGAGACTTGAAGGCTGCATTCCATCGACGATCCCCATCAAACTTGGCAGAACTAGAGGAATTTTCACGTGAAGAAAGGGCAAACATTTCACCGTCTCACTATGCAAAGCTGGTAGAGACCTACACCTCCCCAAAAAGACTCATAGCGGTCATTGCTGAAAAAGCTGCTTTGATTAAGTACTGGCCTCAGGGGCTGAATACTTTTATAACCAGTGAATTTTGATTTGTACATGTTTTTTTGCAGGTATTCCTGACATGTAACTACCTCCAACTATAACAGTGTTTAGTGTAATCTCTTCAGTTATGAATAAAAATGTTCACTTGGAAAAATTGTTTCGACAATGATTCATAATTCATGTAAATGTGGCATTATTGGGAGGGGGTGAATACTTTTGCAAGCCACTGTATATGCATATACTAGCGGGATTATGCTTACGCATTGTGTACACAGGATAGACGCATCCCACTATCTGCTTGTAGTCTGCAAGGATCTAATATATAAAGCTCTGTCGAACCACTGACTCGCTGACTGATATTAAAGATCGTGACTTCCGGGTGACGTAGAAAGTTGAAATTTAGCATGCTGGTGGACATCTAAGCTGGAGCACCGGAAAAAAAAATCACAGAATCATTGGACAACATCCATAGATGAAAATATAAATAAATTGAAAAAAATGCAGGTGAGCGACCCGAGACAATGGGGAAGCAGGGTAATTTTGTGTGTTGATTTTCCACGAAGCCGATACACCAGGAGAAATCGCAGAACCCTCAGAAAGCATCCGTAAATGAAAATATAAATAAATAAAAAATAAATATATATATATATATAATAGAAATCAATCAATAAATCATCAAATGCACGTGAGCACCCCGAGACATGGGAAACACGGTTCGTTGCTTGCACATTGTAAGCAATAACGAACATGCTTCCCATTGTCTCGGGTCGCTCACCTGCATTTTTTTCAATTTATTTATTTTCATTTATTTATATTTTCATCGACGGATTCTTTCCGACAGTTCTGTGATTTTTAGATCCTCGTGGAGGATCTCTAATCTTACTCACGTTGTTGTTCTTCATCTTCTTCTTGTGGACTTTTTTGTTTCACAGCCTACAGTTTTCATCGAAACTTCCTGAAACTTGGCATATATATGTAAAATACCCTGCGCAGACAGAAACATCTCGGATTTTGAAAATTCCTCCTAGAAAAAAAGTTATGCGTCAAAATATCTCCGCTATGGAAATCGCCTAAAAATTATCTCCGAACATGGGCAAGCTTTTTGAATTCTGTTTGCGGGAATGAACAGGGCATTAGCAGAGATGAATTACCGCACATATGATACTCATATGACGTCATATAATTTTATGACGTCATATCAATTTTATGACGTCATTATCAATTTTATGACGTATTCTATTTTGACATTTTTTGTTTCACAACCCAGAGTTTTCATCGGATCTTCGTGAAACTTGCCATGTATTGCAGAAAGCCCACGCGCAGGCAGTAACCATCCCGATTTTGGAAATTCTTCCTAGAAAAAAAGTTGACGTCATAATTCGCCGCTAATGGGAATCGCCATACCGTTATCTCCGAAACTAGGCAAGCTGTTTGACTTTTGTTTGCGGGAATGAAGCCGGGCATTAGCACAGATAATTTATCGCAAGCCTGATACACACATGACGTCATATTCGTTTTTATGACGTCATCATGAAGAGGACGGATTTGCTATTTGAGCTTGTTTCCCGGTGTATTGGCTTCAATGTCCATCGGCACGCGAAAGTTCAGCTTTCTACGTCACCCGAAAGGTACCAAACTTTAATATCAGTCAGTCAGTGGTTAGAATGACCTTTATATATTAGATACTGTACATACACACATACATACTAGGCCATCCTGCCAGCCCCAATGTGTATATATGTGTATATATATGTAGTATATCGAGTATATATTTATACATTCTAATATAGTGAATTTTGTAGTGAATTATATATTCTATATAGTGAATATTCTATATAGTGACACACATATATATATATATATATATATATATATATATAATATATTATATATATACATATATATTACATATATATAGTATATATTTTATATTCGGTCGGAAAGTCAGGCGTGAACATAACCCAGAACCGCTGCCACAAATATGACTGTTGGAAAAGCATTCTTGGTGAAATCATGTGCTTCTGAGAAGTAACTGCTTCGTTGTCGTGTTATGAATCAAAAATGTATCTGGGTGATAAAAAATATATATATATAACCACAGCTGCCATCACTGTTCCAAATCCCCCTCTCCTTCATACCTTGCTGCATCTGTATGCCATCCATCACTCCCTTTGTGACTTCACCTCTTTGGCTGACGAAATCCAGCCCAGGATGTGTGTTTTACAATGAACGTTGCAAATATGGTTTTGAGTCCTTTTCTGGATGTTTTGCTCTGCAGTCCCTCTTCTGTACTCAGACATCATATTCAATAATCTCGCACCCGGATGTGCATTTCTCGACACTTTTTCTCACCATTTTTCTGATTGACACAAACACCTTTTGTCGATTCTGCTGTTCTGCAGTCACTTTAATGGACTTCCTTTGGAAGCTGTTTTTATTTTGAAACATCTACACAAAGTGTTATCTCACTTCAAAGTGTTCGTTTAGGGAAACCATTGACAATGAGTAAGATAACAAACTTCATCAATCTTGACCCAGTCCACGAATGTGCTAAAATGCTTCAAAGGATTTTTTTTTTTTTGAAACATCATTGAATTGCTGGCCAAACGCAAGCAACTGGAGCAATTTGAATGCGAGCATTGTTGCATCTACAAACTAGAACGGCACTCAGTAGAGCTCATACCTCTGCCAGGCTGAAGTTTACGTTTGTATCGCACTGTAGGCTGATAATTTGGATCTGGATCTGAACCAAAATAGAATTTGCTTGTTCTTGTCAACAAACCCACTCATCCACATAGTTTTTTCATAACCTGTCCCCAACTATTTGAGGTATCATGATATATATCGTTTTGGCCCCATCTCTCAATCTGAAGAATTACTTAAAAATTCGAAGATCGGATCCAGATTCAGATCTTCACCAAAATCAAATCAATTTGTCCGTTTCACACACCCAACCTGTCCACCAAATTTTGTCCTAATCCGTCCACAACCTTTTAAGATGTCCAGCTCGCAGACAAACAGACAGACATACAGGGGTGAAAATATAACCTCCGTCCAGCTTCGGTGGCAGAGGTACCGTGATGATGCAATTATTCATCAGGGTAGTTCATGGTGGCATGGATTTTTTTTATTCTTAAAAATCAAAAAATAAAGCAAAGTAAATATTG
>CM068967.1:31767290-31779414 GCA_035128595.1 Eptatretus atami
TTAAAACTAGTCTCCCTCCTCAGAAACCCGGTGGCTTCTTGTTAAGCCTGTCTCCGGAGTATGCTCCTCCTCCTCCTCCTCCTCCTCCTCATCCCCTCCCTCACTTCAAATGGCAGCACAGCCGACTCTGCTCGTGAGAAGTCTGAATGCCTCAATTCTGCGTTTGCTTCCAAATCTTGTCGCCAACCCCTCGTTCTCTTGTACCCAGCTGACTCAGTCACACCAAACGACTCCTCCAATCTGTGTCTTTTGCACCTGAGAAGGTGTAGAAGCTTCTGGCAACCCTCGACTCTGATTCTGAAACTGTACCGGACGGCATCCGCTCATGTGTCCTAAAAACCTGCTTTGCTGCTCTTGCACATCCTGTTTGTGTTCTTTTTACCCTATCATTTGTCCTCGGTCATCTTGCATCTGCTTCAAATTTCACAAATATCACTGCATTACATACAAAAGATGCAAAAACTGATCCCTTTAGCGGCAGACCTATCACCTTACTTCCCATCATGAGCAAGGTCATGTTTCTATTTTTCTCCAATGGCCTCATCTCAGATCATCAATTCAGATACAGACTAAAACAATGGATGGAGGCCCTCAATATCAGACATGAGATCAGGGGCGTCTCTCTAAACGTATCTCGAGCTTTCGATACAGTCTGGCATCCCGCCTTGCTCTCCAAACTCTCTGCCTCTGGCATCAAAGGCCAACTCCACGTGGCTTACTGACTTGCTCTACTGTCATAGTCAATATGTGGTTCTCACCGGAATCCTCTCATCTTCTCTCCCTGTCAAAGCTGGAGTGCTCCAAGGCAGTATTATGAGCCCAGTCCTATTCCTAATAATCTCTCTGACTAAGATAGAGTAGCTGAATGGCACCTGGAGATGACACTTGGTCGGTCAGTTTTTGTTTATGGTTTTTATATTGAGCACATGATTTTCATGAACAATCTCTCTGACTCTGGAGAATCGTCTTTATCTATTTGCTGATGACTCCACCCTCTGCCGTAACATCCCTCATCCTTCAGACAGGCAGGCTGCAGCCTCTTCCCTCTCTTTAGACCTTAATAGAAACACAAGCTGGTCACATACTTGGAATATATCTTTCAGTCCTGACAAATATCACTCTCACTGTCTTTCCATAAAGACAGTCTGGCAAACCCTCTCATCTACCATACTGTCTTAACAATCCTCTTGAAGAAGTTCCGTCACTCAAACATTTGGGTCTCACGATGACCCATGATCTTTCTTGGGCAAACCCCATTTCGAAGTTGGCCTCCAAAACCAGTTGCCAACTGGGCATCTTCCGTCATGTAAAGGCCATCCTTTATGGCACACCTGAACTCTTATCCATCTACAAGGCCTTCACCTGCAGTGTGACGGAGTATTTCTCTCCCCTCGGGGCTGGCGCCCCTGCCTCACACCTTCCTCAGCTTGATGCCGTGGAAAGCAAAGCCTTTAAGATGATTGGAATCTCCAGCGATGAAGCTGAGGCTATGAGCCTATCACTTTCACATGGTGGCAGACAGGTCAGTGGTCCTTCTGTCTTCTCGTGCCTCCTTTCTGGTCTTGCACCCTGTGCTCTGTCACTCACCCTCCACACCCCACCCTCCCCACCCCCCAGGTTTTCTGCAGGGCGCACATGGTCTGCCAGCAACCACATTCTGGTGAAACTCCCAAAATCCAGAATCACTGCTCACCTCCACTCATTCGATAATCGTTTTTCCCCACTTGTGGAACCAACTTCCACATCCTCATAGATTACAAGGAATTACAAGAAAATTATGCTCAGGAGGAGGCCATTCCGACCCATCATGCCTGCGCCACACCAATACCAGACTTAATATGTCCATCAATACCCCTTCCTTTCGTGTGCAGTCTTTTGGCTGCTACACTGGTACTCTATTTCACCAACCTCGGAAGGATGACAGGCTGAGTTGACCCCCTAGTATTAATTCAGCAGCCAACACGGCTTGAACTCAGGACCCCAAGCCACCACTCTAACCACGAAGCCAACACCAGGTTAACAATCTCATTCTTCCATCCAGATTTTCAAGACAGCTGTTCTCCACCATCTCAGATGTCCATCTCCACCATCTTCCAAACCATGATCTTTTCTAACTCTGTTAACTGGTCCCAAGCCCACCTCTTTCCATGTTTTCAGTTTTTCATTCCTGAGAATTTGACGATTGTATCCATTTTGTTTACCCCTGCGTCCTCCCCTCACCCTCATTGTTCCCTACATCCCTGATATCCCCAAATCTCTAAACCTAACCCTAACACCCCCCCCCTCCTCTCTCTCTCTCTCTCTCTCTCTCTCTCTCTCTCTCTCTCTCTCTCTCTCTCTCTCTCTCTCTCTCTCTCTCTCTCTCCTTTCTTTGTTCTGTTACATCCTGATGAGCTCTATGTTCTTGCTCCTCCATGAGCCTCAACATTGTATTCCAAAAAAAAGCCATTCTCCCTAATATTCCATTTTACCGATTATCTGGTCATGTGAGATGAATGAAATTGTGGCCTTTTTTCATGGTGGGGTGGGATTCTTATTTCCTTTCATTGGGTTTGGTACCGAGTCGCTTTAACTGGAGAAGAAATGTCAAGGCACAAACATGACTGGTTTTTTTTTTCAATTCCAAACAAAAAGTAAAATGAGATTCGGCAAACTAAAGGATATTTACCCCTTGTTTTTGCCAAGTTTGTGCTTGCCGTGACATTGCAGTAATACGTAGTATGCTCGTTGTCTATCAAACATATTGGGTAATTAATCAGGGGTAAAGGAAAGTGAGCGCATTTCTTTTTGGTTGCTCGGTTGTCTCTTCTTGGCATAACTGTCGCAGTCACCGAGAGCATATTGAATGAAGCAGGAAATGATTGAAATCCACATGCTCGAAGTAAAAACCACAAACAAAAACGGACCTACCGAGTGTCATCACCAGGTTGGACAACTTCTTATCTTATCAACAACATCTTATCCAATCACAGAAGCTGGACAACTTTAATTAAAGGCTCTGACCATGCACGTATTAGATGTATAGGATTTGTGGTTGTTTGGGTGAAGAACAGTTGCCTCATTACATCACATCTGACACAGCATATGACAGTTCTATGAAGGATCACCCTGGTGCATAAATAACTGCAATTTTTCTTTGTACACTTGTACTTCGGACCATTTGTTGCTTCTTTTGATCACAAGTCGCACAAGACAACTACTGTTTCTAGTGTTTGTCCTTCTCTCCCAGGTCTCTGCTCGTTGGGTATATCAGTAATCATTTCCTACCTGGCTTCCAGTCCCAGTCGTTTTAGCCTGCCATGGTGCTTACTAGCTGTTACTGCACACATATCAACTGGTGTTTATCTCTTAGCTTTGTGTATTTACTGGACGCCAGACCTTGGATTCCTGGATCTCTTTTAAGATCCTCACTCCAGTTGAAGCCACGACTACCCGTGAAGATCGGGAATAAACGCATGTCTCATTTTGGTGACCAATGCAGCAGTGGGACCAATATATCTTCTTGGGACTAAAGACACCATCCATTAAAGGTGTCGTTTATTGCTGGCAGGATGGCCTTGAGGTATGTACACTCATCTCTAAGCTGTGTAACCTGGGTTCGAATCTCGACGCAGCTATAGACTGTCATCCAGGTGTTTCATAGGCAGGGCGATTCATCAATGTGCATCCTGTCCCTCGGATGGACGTTCTGTCTGCCAGCATTAGTTGATGGACATGAAAGTTCCGGCACCATGGCCAAAATCCAAATTCCTGCCATAACCTACAGAGGGAATTGCATCAAAGGCACAGCCGCACCCTCTGCCAATGATGCTATTCCGCAGCCTTGTGCTGCGTACTAAAGAAGAGGATGTTTATTTAATTGTCAAAACTATGAATGAATGACCACGACACTTCTCTTAAAAAGGCTTAAACAAAGTTGTCGTGAGTCAAAGCACATGGGAATTCAAGGGATTCTCATTTGCCACCGCACTTGCACCATCACTCGCCATATAGTGCAGAGAGACTGATAAGGCCAGTAGTGAGTCATGCTGCTGGCTGAAAGGTCACAGTTTGATAATCGAGCACAGTTGGCCACTAAACAGACCTAGTCTTATTAAATATACCATGTTGCGTTTTCCCCAAATAAGTCCAACGATGCAGGTACACCCAGACAACATTGGGATGGACTCGTACGAAAATCACTTTCTGTTCGGAATCAAACCCCAGCTGCATGAGATAAGTCAACACTCTTTCTGAGCTATTGTGCTAGCCAAATGGTGAAGTGTTATCCCTTTCCCCCACTTCATCCTCACGAAAGCTTGTTAGAAGAATAGAATGGAGGACAGTAATGTGAGGAGTTGTTGCCTGAGGATTAAGAGGAGCAATTAGTAAGAGCAAATTGATGATGGAATTGAAGAGAAAGGGTTCTTTCATAAGAGTTTCTATTACCTACCTAGTACCTAGTCTTGCATTTGTTTTTTTGTTTTACTTCAGAACTAGACCGACCATCAACAAATCTCCCGCACCATCTCTTCATATTTTATCACTTCATGGCAACTTGGTATTTGCCTCTTGATTTTTAGTTCCCCGACATTGCTCTCCCCACCCGGGACCTCCCACCAAGCAAACTCTTCTGCTCGCTGCCTCTGCAACCCGAGCAGCGGTGCATGGTATCCCATTAACCCGACGCCATAGCGATAACGCCCTCCACGCTCTCGTCCACACGTCGCCTTTTCACCAGACAGCCGTGTCGGCCAGACAGCGAGAAAACCCGCTGGGGAGGGTTCTTTTTTCCTTTGTTTCGAGACGCCTGGACAGGCAGAGCGATCTTGAGCCTTGTTCCTGGGCACGGATCGGCATGGCACATTGCTTTTCACCTTTTTTGGCTCATTTGTCTGTAGGAAGATCTTGGTCGTTGCCAAGAGCATTTCATCATCTTTGGCTTTTGGAAAGGTACTGAAATAATTGATCTTCTTGGTATGTATACATGAGGGGTTCCTGCAGATAAAATTGTTCCTTAAATATATAATGGTTCTCCTTCATATTTTTCTATTTGTGGAAGAAAAACAAGCGTGGGTGCATTTTACGTGAGCTGTCGGTTCAGCTATCACCATTCTATGCGTACTGTAAGCCAAGTGTCCTAAAGTTGTCTTCCATACAAATGTGAACTCATCTTTACATATACCTGGTATAGCTTCATTGCATTTGCGTTGTAAAGGTGGGTGGGTTTCTCAAAAAAATGAATTTGTGTGTCGGAATGGAAAATGTGGGTTGGAGCTGTGTGGGGTAATCAGGGGGGTAGTTAGGCTTTAGGAGACAAGAAAGTGAATATTACCTGCCTTATCTCCAAACACTTTGTTACCCTCTATATAGTCGTTTGCAGTTGTAACTAGAACGGCATTCGGTAGGGCGCATGTTTCCACCAGGCTGATTAGTTTACATTTTGTATTCCAGTGATAGGCTGGATCTGTATCCAGACCTGGACCGAAATCTAAGCAGGTTGTTCTTGTCACCGAACCAACTCATCCACCAAGTTTCGTCATAATCCGTCCTCAACTTTTTGCAATGTCATGCTCACAGACAAACAGGGGTGAATACGTATTACGTAACCTCGACACACCTTTGGTGGCGGAGGTAAACGTGCATTCCATGGGTTTATTTTGACCACAGTTCTTGTTTGTTTGTTTGTAGTTTGACGATGAATTTGTACTCGTACTGGGATCGGCATCAGAAGCGAATAAACTTTATACGGAGTGACGTGTTGAAAAAGTTGATTGCAGGACTGGAGACAGCCGTGTGTAAAGCTGTTGGTTGGGGAGAAGGTGGTGGAGAATGTGAAGGAGGAGGAGGAGGAGGAAGAAAGAACGAGAGAAGGGATTGTGGGAGGATTGCTTTCAATCTAGTTCTTCCCATTGCCGTCTCAAGAACATTGGTGCACTCCTTTGGGTTTGCGGGCAGTTGACGTCTCTGCCCATCTGCGTACACGTGGGCGGGTGGATCTGAATGTTTTCGACACAAACGTTTGCTCCCTGCATCTTCAGACGTGTTTCGAAACGTCGTCAAACAATTACGGTGTGCTGTGTTTTGAGCCAACGCACTTGCGCGATGGTGTTTGTGAGCATGGCATTTTATTTGCAAAACGTGTTCCCATTTTTGTCAAGAACGATTCTTAGCTTTCACTTGATTAATGACAGTTGAAAGGTCAGGAATTGACATTAGATGTACTGTTTGGGGCGGATGCAGGGAATGCAAAATAGGAATTGGCGGTAATTTGTGCCAAAGTGATGGATTGCGCAATGGCAGTTCAATGCACGTTTTGTCTTCCAGTAATCGCAGACTCGGTCCCGTCATTCGTGTCCACCGCTTTCGTTGCTTTGGCCGTACGGCATCGATAGTGCCGAGAGGTGAAGCACTGTGCGAACGAGATGTAGAATACAACAGGTGCTATCAGGAGGTCAGATGCGAGACGATTAAAGCCAGCAGTTTAGAACGGAGGTTCAAGAACCAAGGAAAATGGCTGCCATTGCATAGCTTCCAAAGAAGCGGTGTGAGAGGGTGGGGGGCGATCAGCGTCCACAAACCTTCAGTGATAGCAGGGCACTTTAAACCTGGAGAATTGGCTTCATCAGGGAAGATATTGCATCCATCAGTTGATGAAATGGGCTCCTAAGTTCAATATGTCCCACAGCTTCATGATGTACAGTACTTGTGAATTCATGGTTTCCTTGAAGGAGGGTCCAGGATATAGCACAGCCACGCCGGCCAAACATGTACAACCCATGGTGAGATCGAAAGAGGTTCCAATTCGAGCCTTCTGTCGTGGGAACTCTTTTGGATTGGACAATGGCGTCTTTATTTAGTTGAGCTACCAATACAAGTCCTTCCTGCGTGAAATTAACTGTGCCGTTGTGTTTTCCTACGTTCTGCCGTCGTGTTTTGTTTTTTTCTTTCTGTTTTTCTGACGCCATTGTTTGTTCCTGGAAGCCTTGTTAAACAAGGTCAATAACGACTGGAGGAAAACAGAGCTGATTATTTATTCGATGAAAGGCATTTATCGAGAATAATGTACGGCAACTAAAAAAAAAAAAAGCAGCAAAGGCCTTGTTTGATTTTTGTTTTTAAGCATCTCTTAATCCATCCATCCATCGGGAACATACTCTGTGCAGAGCGTTGGTGCTGCTTAAGCAATCTCCTTGGCTATTAGGCACAAAACTGAATGGGTCACCACTCCGACACAGAGTACCAGCAAGCTGGCACTCATTTTGCCGACCTCGGAAGGATGACAGGCAGAGTCAACCCCACATGGTATTAATTTAACAGCCAAGTGGGATTTGAATTCAGGATCCTAGGATCCCAAGCCCACCACCCGAACCATTAAGGCAACACCAGGCGTAGTCTGGAGCAGTCATGACATTAAAATGATGACTAAATTATCTCTTAATGCTGCATTTGAAACTGTATCCAGGGATATAAGTGAGAGTTTTAAGATCAACGAGGAGACTTAGGATGTGGGTAATGCAGGGGTCTATTGGATATATTGGCATGGATATTGGCAGGACTCGTGGGTATCTAAGGTCTGGATCTGTGATTCTATCCATGTGTAGAAATTGCGATGTCCATGAGAGGGTCTTGTCAAAGGGGAACGTACCGAGCTGTTTGTTCATTCATCACCCAACGACCGTCTTCATCCCCCACCCCCAAACCCACTCGATAACCACACTGCTGATATCCCTGTGCCTACCCCACTGTGTCCTTCCCACTCCTACATCAAACTCCCCCACCAGTAAAATTAACTCTATGAACGGAAGGATTGAATGATGTTGAGAGAGTGCAGGCATGATTGGCCAAATGGCTTCCCTCTGTGTCCAAGTTCCTTGTACATCTTTGTGCATTACCCAACCTTCTACGTTGCGCCTTATTATCGTCTGAACCCCTCTCCCCCAACCTCCCCCGTGCTCCACCACCATATTCCCGAACAAATCGCCGTCTTCTTTCTTGCCATTCTCTCATATCTCCTCACTTGCACTTCCATCATAGTTTACTCCCTGGGTTTAGTATCCTGGAACTCGTGCCTGTTAATTTCCATCTCAATGGGATGCAATGGCAATTCCACGTGCTTCGTTGTTTGCGAAATTCTTTATTTCAATACCCAGGAGGAATTGCATTTCCAATGGCAACCTTGGGTTACCAACTGATGATTTTGCATTTATTTTGCACCACAAATAACATTTCCATCCCATTCTTTGATTGATGCAATTTTAAATGTTTGCTCCAACAAAAAGATGTTGCCACGCGCTTGCAAGATGAGATGTTTAGTGTGATAGAATGAGCCTTGAAATCAGCCCACACTTTCTTGCAGAAATATTTAATCGAAGATGTTTTCATTCCTTTAATCTTTTTTGGTTTTGCCTTCCAATTCATGCCGATCCGGGGTCTTTTTGAGCATGGTAGCTTGAATTGTGCGGTCAGGCGGTGGCAATGCATGGCACCGATTGATTCGCTACCCTTTGTTGCAGAGAGGTCCAATTGGACACGCAGCATTGAAACGAGCTGCACACGAAGAGGGGTGCTTTGTCCCATAGAGGCCAAGCTTAAGAGCTTGGCTCATAGCTAGCGTCCCAGCAGCTGGGTTCTCAGCCACCATGTGTGAGAGCCGTGCGTAACCAGCGGGGCAGTGCGTGCGGGCGTTCCAAGCTGGATCAATAGAGAATGCCCTTTGTCTGACTGCTGTGAGCTTGCACGGTTGCAGATCCCCTGCGGGGTGCCAGTAGGGGGACAGTGGAGTTGTCGGGTAGGAGGGAGCTGGTTGTGAAATAGATCGTGGAACGGCCGTGCGAAATGTCACTTCTCCAGGGCACGCTTTTCATCCCTACTCCCGTGTGGGCCTCGTCTCCATTTTTCAGCTTCCCTTCATGGTGCCGGAGTTTCTTGTTGCGCGGCAGAATGCACATCTGCCGTCACATCACGGGTTCAACGTTCCACTTTCTCCTCATTGATTCTCGTCATCGCAATGCTTTTCGTCTCGTTAGCAATTCTAATTCATGCAGTTCGGCATCACAGTTCACTCTTAACTGCTTATTCGCACCGTGACTTTTATTATTATTCCATCTTGGCCTCTCTTCACAGATATCATCATCACCGTCATCGTCTTCACAGATATGATTATTTGTAAATATCTTTTTTTTTTTGGCCATCTTGTCCCGCTCTTTTGCAGCTCCGAATGACAGGCAACCCTTCCCCCAGCATTGATCGTTGATCCGCTGTCCCGTGATGCGGCATGGGTGGGGAACCGCTTTGCATGTGAAGCGTCCGACTTTGGTGATGCATCGACATGTTCTCGACGCAACTTTATGTCTCAAGCCATAGCTCTGCAGGTCCCTGTTCGCACTCTAACCCAGTAAAGGTCACGGAGCCCATAAGGCAGTGAAAAAGCCTGTAATTATAGTGGCCCTAAAAGGCCTTCTAGGCAGTTAATTCTCTTTAACTGCAGCTCCCTTTCATTGCGGTAAGCCCTTTAATTTGGGATTAACGGCTCCTTTGTGGAATGCCCGGACCGCCGTTTGCAGCAAAGCTGGGTAATAAGAGTGCCTTTAACAAGATTTACAGTTGTCTGTCAGTCTTTCTGTTCGGCCTAGCTTCTTCCTCGTCGGCCGGCAGTTTGGCATTGAGCTTTTAGGGTGTTCATTGCTCCCGGCCCATCTGTTAGCATTTTTCTGCTGAGCAGCTTCCTCCACGGCAAGCCGGCACCGGATGCAGCGAGGGGTTTTTTTTCTTCTTTTACTGTGGGTTGTTCGCACCCGGGCAATTCGCATGATCCACGGACTGTGCCCGACGAGCCGAGTCGTTCTTCTCCGCTCTTTGTCCTGGGTTGGCCGGAGACTAAGGCTAAGGAAAGCACTCCAGTTCTCGATGCAGGCCTTTCAAGGCTTTCAGTGCACCAAGCAAGTATCCCTTTGAAGTTAATTGAAGTGAAAGCAGGCTCTGGTCTTGCTTGAATGGTTTCGCTAAGTGAATGGACTCTCTGGGAGCTTTGTGCTGTTCTTTCATAGCTATTCATCCAGGGCTTCTGACAGATGCAAAGAATTCCACTCATGAGTTCTGTTATTCACGCCCGGTTTCTCAGATGTTAATTTACTGCCCGGTCTTGACCGGTCAAGGATGCCGGACGAAAGTTGAATCGTGCCACGAAGAGCTTGGTTATTAAAGGACTGGTTAAAAAAAAAAAATCTGATTAAAAAATCGTTTCGTTAACAATGCTCCTCCATTGAGGCAGTCGAGATGAAGCCATCTTATCGATGTCCACGGAGAGGAGAATATGACGAGGTAAAATGGTATTTGGTCTCGAAAGGAGGAGGACACAAAGGCAATTGCTTCCCCGTATATTACACAGATCGGTGTCAGTCATCCAGCGCAAAAGAGCGGGTTTTCTTGTTATTTATATCGTGGTTTGATGAAAGCTTGCCATCGTCGTACTTTCAAGGGAAGCTTGCGATTGTGCCGTGCTCCGAGGATTCTCGCTCTTTTTATTAAGGATATATATATATGTATATTTAATTTTTTTTTTACATTGTCTGCTTGACCTGCCCAATCATCAAGTCAGTCGATGGTGAGTTTACGTGACACAATGGCCGTTAATTTGCCTTCCCTTATCCTTTGAGCATTGTCAGGCACATTCAGGAATGTGGACGCCTGATGAGCGGGAAATGGAGATGTCTATTTCTGCTTCTGTTCTTCGTGCCTTGTTGTATTGATTCATTTTATTGTATTTTAAGCATGTGAAGAGAATCGTATGGGCTGCAAGTTTTACACGATGTCGACTTGCCTCCGAGGGGCACTTTGCGGTGTACACCCTGCTAGCAGGCTTGAGGCACAGCTTAAGGAACGAAGGGCCTGATGATGGGGTAAGGCCTTGTATGTGTGGTGGGGATGAGGGGGAGGAGGAAGAGGCGAGAAAGTGAACTTTGCGCCTGCCAGCTCAAGTAAATGGGATAATTGCAGTATCGTAGTATGCTGGTCGCCTTTAATCAGCTGCTATTCAAGTCGTTTGTCTGCCGTTAGGTCTCGGCCTTGGGTTGGTGATAATTGGTCCAGGAGGAGTATGAGAGTGATGAAGGTGGGAGAAGGGTTGGTTAGCTGTTATTTGCATTGAGGAGAGGGGAGATGGATGAGGACCTTGGGGACGTGGCTCATGGTGGGAAGCAAACGAAGGCGATGGGTACGGTTGGGGGGGGGGGGGCAGAGGCTTGCGCATCCTTGCCCATTTGAAAGGATTCCTGTGAGGGATCATCGGCCTCAGCCTGCCTCACCATGCATGGGTTCATCTGGCACGCTGTCGTTCTGGGACCCTATCATGAGGCACCGTGCGTTGTGCTGGAAACTGCATGCTCCGGAAGACATGGGCGGTTCATCATTTAATTTGGGAATACCAGGCTGATGTCGTGATGAACGGTTTGGAGAGTAGGTTTTTGTTCAGTGATTACACCTTTTGCATTAAATTACCACTGGCAGTGAAATGGCACTGATGGACCGGTATAATAAATCTCATGGACGACTTGGTCCTTAAACCTAAACTGCAAGGAAATAGATGCAGAAAGATTTCAAATTCCTGTCCACCTATCTTGCGATATGTCTTCACTCCAGCATTACGACATGTAGTTACTGAAGGTGGACGGAGCTCATGTTTTCACCCATGTCTGTCTGTCTGTCTGTCTGTGTGTCTGTGTGCAGGATATCTCAAAAAGTTACGGACGGATCCGGAAGAAATTTTGTGGACAGGTTTGGTCTGTGACAAGGACGAATTGATTCGATTTTGGTGAAGATCCGGGTCCGGGTCTGGACACTAGAAATTTTTGAAGTGATTCTTCACCATTGAGAGATGGGGCCAAAAATGATACATGGTACGATATCTCAATATGTTGTGGATGGATTATGACGACCTTGGTGGATGAGTTGTTGGGTATGTGAAGCCGATTCGATTTCGGTTCAGGTCCGGATCCAGATCCAGCCTCTCAGTGGCATACAAAACGTAAACTGTTCAACCTGGCGGAGGTATGCGCTCTACCGAGTGGCTTTCTGGTTCTACCTGTAACTCAAAAGACAAAACAAGAAAACACTGAGTGTGTGTGTTTTTTTTTTTTGCAATAAT